>OY284488.1:34719253-35319253 GCA_958336395.1 Ctenicera cuprea
AACAATGAAGCTGGCTAAAAACAGTAAGACGTACTTACAAGGATATGAGGCAGCAGTAGAATTCACACAGGAGAAATAATAAACTTTTGACAAGTAAAAGTATACACTGTTGATATTTTAAGATCACGAAAAATGTTATGAAGCACATAATTTTTGGCAGGTTCGCAAATCCATAACAGCTTTTTCTTTCCGAAATTCGCAAATTGCTGTACATCTTAATTTACTTCATTTATCCATATTACGGAAAATATATGGTAGAGTCTTAATTTGATATGGGCATTACATTTGTGCCCTGACTTAAACCTAGGTACCATTTTTACTGGTTTTGGTCTTCTGAATATTGGCCAAGTAGAATCGTATAAAACTGACTTGAGCAAAAAATTGTGCCTCCTCGTGATGTGATCAATTTTGACGAAAACAGGTAAACATGGAAATCTTCAATAACATCGCATGCATATAAATGTTAAGTAATAACTAATAATTATCGTCGGAGATATCGTTCAAATAGATATTGTTATACCGCAATCAGGAAGCGTTTATAGACATAAGTAGCGATCCATAAAAAATGCATTGCAGGGCAGGCCATTACTAGCGTGCGTCAGGTGTATTACCTATTTAGAAGCTACAATTTTTTCCTTATAGCTCGACGTTTGCATTAATTTTCTGAATGTATAAAAGCCTGCCTAACAGAGGTGGATTTATGTATATAGAACCCCAAGGCCGAGGCCTAGGGGCGCCAGTGTATCCCCAAATTAAAGATATTTTGACAATAATGCCTAAAATTCGTGAACAAAAAAAAACTTTGACAATTAATGCCGTATTGCACATCGAGTTTTTCATTTTCTACATTCAAGTGCGTAATATGTAAGTGAAAATATACGGTAAGGAGATTAAACGCATTGGCATTATTGACGATTGAAGTAGATATACTAGCGGAAACGGACTGCGAAGATCTCACTACCAAATTTGCAAATGCCAAAGATATGTTTATCGTGGTTATTGATGATAATTAGTTAAAACAGTAACATTATACCGTCTTACTACCGACTTGCTATTTTACCACAACATTTGGTGTGCTTTAATGGGAAATTAAATACTATTTTTTACCCAATAATTAAATTTTGTATCATTCAAAATGGCGGCTGGGCGCCATTTTGAATTTTCTTTTAATGGAAAGGAGGGTCAAGTGACACCTCATTTGAAACGTCTTTTAGTTGTGCGTCTGATTCTAGAGTTTCAAAGAAAATATTTAGCCATAGCAAAACAAACATGGCGGATTTTAAACAAATGGACTGACACAATTTAAAATTGTTTTAATTTTTTTATCCAGTAGTCCACTTTTTCATTTGCAGGACTAAATTTTTATAGAAATATCTCAGGTGGCTGGAAATAATATTGAAAACGTTATGTTCCAACAAGACGGTGCGCCGCCTCATGATTATAGGCCTGTTTCTGACTTTCTCGGGCAGACGTTTTCCTAGAAGATGGATTGGTAGGTGGGGGCCTGTAGAATAGCCGACTCGCTCCCCAGATTTAACCCCCTTAGATTTTTTTTCTATGGGGATATCTGAAATCGAAAGTGTATAGAATCCGTCCAGAAACAATTAAAGAACTGGAGCAACGCATTACAGAAGTTTGCAGAAATATCACACCAAAAACTTATGAAAATGTAAGGCAGGAATTTCATAACCGACTTTTTATGTGCCATGAAGTGAATAGTGAACATTTTGAACACTTAATTAAATTTCCTTTTGCTTTAATTCTTCGTTTTTTTAAATAGACTTCTTTATCTTCAAACATTTGTCATTTTGTTATGGCTAAATATTTTTCTTTGAAACTCTAGGATCAGGCGCAGAACTAAAAGACCTTTCAAATAAGGTGTTACTCGACCCCTCTTTCCATATATCAAAAATTTAAAATAGCGCCCAGCCGCCGTTTTATATGTTACAAAATTTAATTATTGGCTGAAAAATAGTATTTAATTTCCCATTAAAGCACACCAAATTTTGAGGTAAAATAGCAAGTCGTTCAAAAGTTAGTTGGCGGGGGGGGGGGTTACTTTATAGACACAGTGGATAATAAAAGATATTTAAGAAAAATTAACATGCCATAAACATTTTCAACCTTTGCTTAAAAAAAATTCTTCGCTAATGAGACGCCTTATCTATATGAGCCTCGGGCGCCGCCGCGCGGGCGTCACTGTGTAAACCCGGCTCTCCTGCTTAATGCAGTTTTGTGTATTCCTTAATACTTTTAGGTAAACTGTTTTTTCCACACTCAGATTTATGAATAATAGTTTATAAAAAACCCTATGTACAAATGAAAGTTGCTGAGATATCATAAATAATTTAAAAGGTGTAGCAGTAACAGGTTGTTTGTACGTACCAAATAAATCCCACATATTAATGAAAACTTCAATAATAAATTTGATCCATCTGCGGTTTTTTTCCGATGTTTGAAACATGAAATAATAATAGCCCCTCGCTATACATTTTGTGAAGCTGTATCCAATTACTGATTTTTGGGCATTTCTTCGATGCATAAAATAATTTCCCAGAACAAATTGAATAATTTATACAGGTATGAACGAATTACAAATTTTCAAATACTTTACAAAAGAATTGTGATAAGTCTGCCTATCTTCAATAAATGTTCCACAACATTTCTAGGAAGCTTTCAAAGTATGTTTAACATTGTTTTGATCTATATATCCAAATCTGGACCCCTTCCAACTGTCTCTCCATTGACAGCCGCCAAGTCGCTGCTGCAACGAGCCAAGTCTGCACGCGTCCATTTATATAAGGCAGATTTGCATGTACCGCTGTATGTATTCCGCCAGCAGTGGCGGCTGGTGCAGGGAGGGCAGAAGGGTAATGCCCCTCCATGCGGTTTTATTATTTTATCACTGTTCATATTACAGAACAAAGATATTTATTGTATGAGATTTGTATATCGCCGCTGCCTTCGACCTTTCTTTTCTAAGCCCCCCCCCCTAGTCCAAACAAACGCTAATCAATGCCCAGAAATCAATTTAGGCTGTCAGGGTCACGTTGATAGCCTATGAGAATAGTTAGTTGATCGGCTGTCCATCGAAGGCGTTGCAACATTTGTAGGATATATTTGTATTTAATTCAACTAGTATCAATTATAACGATAGATTACATTTAGATTTTAGAGCACTGTTGCCACTCCTGCTACCGTCACCGAATTTCGCGCCTTGTCTGCGATCTTTCGGATATATTTTTTTTATCCTTGAAGTTAAAGACACGCTGCTCTGCAGTAATTTTCTGACGTCCTAACGAAGTGGAAGAGAAAATGAAGACTGTCGCAAATATTTTTTATCTACGTTGCAGGCTTCCGCGGCCGTTGTTAATAACATCTAGGCTTCCGGGTTGGAGCCGCGTCATCGGTGCTGGAACACAACTGAGTTGTGTTCCAGATCCCAAAGCGACCGCAGCCCTGAAGATGTCCCGTGCAACCGAGGACGAAACGTCGGCAGTTCAAGCAGCGATGACGCGGCTCCAACCCGGAAGACTAGACGTTAAGACCGTTTATGTGTGCTTGCAATGTGTTCTATTGAAAGACAATTAATTCAGAAATACAGACAGTTTTAATCAACTTGTCATCGAGCATTTTATTACCTATTAAGAAAAGTGTATGGAACTGATGTATAAAATCGCAAGCTAAGTACGTTTTTCTACAAGTTTTTCAGATTTGCAATTACTAAATGTTATTAGTAAATTTGCGTGTTGTTTTTTTATAATTGATTGTATAAAATAATCCTTCAATAGTGAAAACATAATCTTTAAACTTAACTATTTTGTTATTACAAACGAATGCTTGCTCTCCCACAAAAAAGTTCACCAGCCGCCACTGTGCACCAGTACACTTTTCGTCTTCATTAAAAATAATTTTGCTCAGCGCTGCAGTCGAAATTACGTAGTATGCTCAAAAACTATCTACTACGTTTTGACAAGATCTTAAAAATAAAACCGTGCAAAAATGTCGTTATTACGGCAAATAAAAGCGTGTCCAAAATGTCACATTAAAGCAATGGTGCTATAAAGTACACATTTTAGTAGTCAACAACAAACATTTTCAATTACTGTTTTGTTTCAAATAGTAAAATTATAATTGCATTCCATGAATTCTCACAAAATTTTCTTGAAGAAGGTGGTGCACTTTCACGCGGTTTAAGAAAAAATAGTGTTTATATCTCGTTCCCAAAGAGCCCTTATGACACTCGTGTGGGTGTAGACCGAGGCGAAGCCGAGGTCTGCAAAACTCCAGATTCGTTGCCATAAACGTCCATTTTGAGAACTTGATATATAAATAACTATTGAAAAACACACTAAAAATCCCGCCGGCGCCGTATTGCTACCAATTACCAGAGCCATCAAATAAAAACTTAACCGCGGTCGCCTATGAAGCAAGCGCGGCATGTCGATGATTAGCTATCAAATCGTGACGCTATTAGGTATCATAGCTGTGAGGTTTATTATTTTACTATAATTGCTCATATTTAACATTTTTAAACAATTAGCAAGTGAGCATTGTAAATTATTTTTAATATTTGGCATTTTTATTTTACAAACGTGAATGATGAATGTCAGTTGGTAACCGTGACCCATTTAACTCACATAATGAAAACACTTTAAACGACAGGTGGGCTTGTAATGTGGCGGCCCCAGTTCAAATCCCCTGCAAACCAGTTCGCATTCGCTTCGTTGACAAAAGTTAAATATATGTGCGTTGTTATGTGGTTTCCTGATGCGACTCGTTTGTTATTTGTTGTTCTGCTTTAATATCCTTTAACCTCATTTCTAGAATAACCGTAAACAACCATACTATTATTTAATTTCAATACATTTACACTGAAATACATAATTATTTAAACGAAAATTTCAACTGAAATTCATATCTAGTACGTTTTATGTAATGTATGTATGTAAAAAATAATGTAATGTAAATGAAAAAAATATGTAAAAATGTAATAGCCTCTTAGCTAAGTTTCTAATACTTTTTAAATTACACGGCTGGCAACACTGTTCACTTCATTTGCAATCCAAACTACCTGCTGCGTGCAGGCATCGAATAAGCAGCCTACTTGACTGCATCACAGAACAATATATTGTAGTAACTAAATGTATATTCGCATTATATAAATATTTATGGTGTCTAATAAGCTTCGCTTGAATTAATGGTTCGAGTATATTAATATAATTTGTTTATTTAGTTGATTTCCTTTTCATCTTAAGTTATCTTTAAGTGATCCTAAACTCTCGCGACTCGGCAATAATAAACACGATGTATTAAGATCACTATTTATCACTGAGGATGCTTTCCGTCTTAGAATAACCCATAACGGAGTTGCTCCAAAGGGACACAATGCCTATCTGCCTCCCTGAAAGCCTCCCCATCTCCTTTAATTCTTTAATTATCAGTTTATATTCTTTCAAAGTATTCATGAAGCACGTATTAAATACAATATTTTATATAATTTCTTTCAATAACAGAAAATTAATATAATACTAAACAAGCATTGCACACAGAATATTATTACAATTTTATTAGAAACAGCATTTATAACTATGACTGAAATTTTTAGGCACCCTTATTGCAAAAACTAAGAAGAAAAAAGATAGAATATAGATAGTTACATTTTGAGAACCAAAAGTTATATTTTAGGTAGAACTAGATCGACATAGGTCCTAAAAATGTTATCATAAAAATACTTTCTAACCAAAAAAAAAAGTAAATAAGATTTGCTGTTTCTATAGCATACATTGAATTTCTCTATATTGTCTGATGTTAAGCTGAGTAAATATATTTTATAAAGTAAAAAAATCTTTCAACTTTAAAGGACGTGACTGGAATATACCTAAAACTAGACTTTAATTCCAACAGTAATTAAAAAAAACATATTTCATATTTTATTCAAAAATGTTGTTCCAATACAATAAAGAGCTACTTTACCGACCTCGAGAACACGGGTTTATACGCAAACATTTAGTTAATTTTTATGCAGATGGCAGCGAATTTGATTTTTTTACGTTGATGAAAACATTGTAAAAAATCGTACCAAATGGGCATAAAACGAAAATTTGGGCGTGGCAACCTAAATTGTAGCTATAAAACCCTAGAAATAGAGAAAATAATTCAAAAATACTTCAATAGGCATTGTAGTCAAAAACATATTATTATACGTTCGAGCGTTACTTCGTTGAAGTTCATTTTGATTTATTGTATATAAAACAATTTTTAACTTCAACCGGTTTTTTATTTTAGCCTTATACGTATTTCGACATGCTGACATGCCATTGCTGCGCATTGTTGTAGTTACGCCACTGTGCACGTATTTAGTATTTGTACTACATCTCGACACAGCTTGTTTATTATTTTTTTAAGCTTACAAAAAAAGCGTTGAGTTAGTTTTAGTTAACTATCTTAAATTCTACACGTGTTCATTTTATTCATCAAACATTCGGCAACAACGCTATTATAAGTTACGATATACATACGTCCGCAAACGCTTCCTTACGGAGTTACAACCTCCTAACTATGCGACAGTCTAATAACTGTTTTTACTTTCCTATACTTTCAGTATAGGGAAGTATTGATTTCATGCAAATTTTCAAAATCGAGATTTTGACGGAAATACATGTTTTGGGCTTCCAGGATCCTAAAAAAGTGGTTTTTAAAAAATGTCTGTCTGTGGGTGGGTGTGTGTGTGTGTGTGTGTGTGTGTGGGTGGGTAACGCTCATATCTCCGGAACGGGTGGACCGATTTCGATGTGCATTGGAATGAGAAGGTATATCAAAAATTCATCCACAAAATAACCTTTTAAAAAGAATCCGAAACCGGAAGCGGAAGTTAGACATGTTTTTTGGTAGCATTTTTTTCAGAAACTGAATTTTGGAAATTTTAATAGTGGAGATTAAAGAAGGCCTTAGGACAAATCAAACGCTTTTTTACCGAACTCTCTAGCTTCAACATGGCGGCCGCTACGAATTTTTGAAAATTTCGAAATTTCGACTTTAACGCCCATTTACTCAAAAACCAGTTGTTTGATTGGGATCAACTACATCTTGTTTGGTAGCCCCTTAAGGGTACTATACCATGAAATATCATTAATTTTGAAAATCGAAAAACGATCTCAATGGCATCACTCCAAAATTTTTGAAATTTTCAAAAAAAAAATCTCAAAAACTGCCCACACGTTTTTGTTTAAACTTTTTAAGCTGATAGAGATAGGCATCTGCTACAATTTTGTTTTTTGCTCATTGTTATAATTTCACTGTGACGCCCTCTATGAATTTTTGAAAATTGAAAATTGATACCCTTTTATTTATTTAACGGGGAGCAATAAAATATTTCTGTTAAAGCAATATAGCTCATCATTGACAGCAACCTCCGAATATCATAATATTTTTTTGATAATTTAATATTTAGGGGGCTACTATTCCCCCTCCCCCCAAATTTTTTCGATAAAAAATTAAAAATTTGATTTCTTGTTTTGTTTGCTCTAGGAGAATCTTTTTACAAAAAATTATAAAATCGAATTTTTTGCCCCTTAATAATCTTTTTGTCTTGAAGAATTTCACATACTTTCTACAGCAGTTGTATTTTTGTACTAGTCGTTTAATGTTCAGTGTACGCTAACTTTTTTATTTTAATAGATAGACTCGCAAACTCAAGAGCAAAGTTGTAGAGCAAATTCTTCTCGATTGTATTTAAGAAAAAAACTTGAGTTTCCAATTTTAATATGGCGGCCACGGTAAAAAATAGCTTTTTTTTAAATGGAAACGTGGCATTTTGGCTTTAAAATCAGAAAGGTATTGAAATTCTAAATACAAATTAATAAGAGTAATTTCTTGCTAAAAATAATACTTCTCGAGTTATTAATAGGTACATTTTCAAACATCAACACGCTTCCTTACTCGTGCCTCCGGTTCATTTCAGTTCGGTTGTTTCACATGTACTCAGTTGCAGGCGGAGCCAGCGTGGTAATGGTAGGTTTAAGTTACGCTCTTCAGGCTTGAAAATTTTATAAACGCTGTTTACTTTTACTAGCCGCGTCTAGACAGGTGTACATCAAAAGTGTTGGAAAATATAAAACAATGTTAATTTACAAGTACAGGAAATACATAAACACATAAAATCAACATAAATAATTTCGTTTTGTTATGAAATTTACAGCCTCAGAAATATACACAAATCTAAAGTGTTAAAACATTGCCACTTCAGGAGGCTGTAACTTCGTGTTGAAGCGTCGCAGAACCCATATAAATAAGAACTTTTTTTTTCATTTTTATGTGTAAAACTTACCCTCAAAGTTTAAGGAAACTATTTGGGCATTTTGAGAAAACATTTAGATCTTCAAGGTAACTTGATTTTTCACAAAAAAATGATTTATCTCCAAAAATGTCCGATTTGGCGAGTTTTAAACAGCAAATTATAATACCTATGTTTGTCTAGAGAACAAAATTTTTTATAACAAAAAATTGAAGAACTGTAAAAATCTAAAATATGTGGAACTGACTCCGCCCCCATATGAGACACCTCTGATGCACTTATTCGTAGATAATTTTTAAAATGTTTGTGCAGCTACTGCGAAAGTTATCGACAAAAAATGATTAGACTGTAACATTTACAGGAGGCTGTAACTCCGAAAGCAAGCGTTTCCAGGCTCATCGTTATAGGAACCCTGTTGTTTGTTTTCAGATTCTGTATCCATCCAGAAAGTGCGTTAACAATCACCCTGTATAACGTAACACAATAATTAATGTGTCGACTGCAAAGGTTAGTACTTTGAACATGTCTAAGTTCCGGGACAAACAAAAAAACATTAAAGTTTCCTTATTGTTTTTACTTTTTGGTCCTTTGTAATCCCTACACGCCTGCATCTCTCAACTTTTGTGTGTTCAACTTGTTCTGCTTACTGTAGTGTAAATGAAATGTTAAAAATCTCTTTTAGACATTTCATACAAATTTCATCCTTTCCTGTTGTCGTAAACTAAGCTACAGATCTAATTTTTTATACGGCACGACATGGGACACGCATTCAAGGGCGCAGAGGATTTGAAGCGAAAAATAAACCGGCAAAGACATTATTATCAACAGCTATCTGAAAGAGACAACGTCAGGGAGATATAAATACGAATCGCACGTTGAAAGGCGAATGTCAATACAAATAAGAAAATTTATATCCAAGAATCACTATATAAAAGTTTTAAGAATCTTGTGAAACCCTTTAGGGGGCGAAAAGTTTACGGAAATTTAATCCCTTATCTGAATGTTATGATAATATACAATTTTCGTTGCATATTTATGAAAGAAACAAAATTTTCGAGTGGGGGCTAGTTGTGGACAGAACATGTGGGTGAGAGTATATTTACGTTATGACCCTTTTCTTCGGCTTAACGAGCTTTTTCCATTGCATTATTAAGTCCACACACACATACAATATTCATAACGGTCGTATATAAAACACTTCGCGAAAGCTAAAGCACAGACCGAATTGTACGTGGAGAACTGGCAGAAACTTTTCACTGCTTCCAATTTCCCCGTGAGTGCTTTCGAATAAGGCCAAACGCTCGCTCTTACAAGGGAAGTAAAATGTCTAATTACAAATTATGCTGAGGCAAACCGGATTTCCATAAACCGAATTTTAATATTAATCAACTTTGTAATTTAAAGACTTAACAGTTTCAAACTTTCACAATTTGAATACACAACGTGTATTCCTAAAAATATTTTCTCACAAAATTTAATCTCCATTCTCATTTAATGCACAGTGGTAAAGTTTCGCCGCCTCGAGCCATGTGCTTACCGTCAACAAAGCAAAAATAACAACAGATTGCGTTACTTGACTCTCCCGAGTTGTGAGGTAACAAAACAAAATTAAAGATAAAAAGACTACACACGTACCTTTTGTTATTTCTCGGTGCAACTTGCTAAGATAAACCCAGACGGCGGAGGCTTCCAATAACACTGAAAAACAAAGAGAACCTTGCTAATTTAAATATTTACACTAAGAACATGAATCCGTAATAATTTACAGCCCTCCCCCCACTTACAATTATTACAATCCCAAAGTGTGTTCTCAATAAGGAAAAACTATTTTACTTTCGTTTTTACGGAAAAACCTCATGTTTTATAAAAAGTTTTAAATCTTCGGAAAACCTTTAAAAAGTGTTAGTTTTTAGTTTTAAGCTAGAGAGTGTCTGTTCTTCGCTTTTTAATGATATTTAAATAATGACAAATATTTGTGTGGTAGAAAACTAAACGTTATTTTGCGCCAACTTCCACAAACTTTTGCGAGTCCATTCATAAAATCTTTCTATACATTATGCAGTACATCCACTGTCACTTCTACCATTAGCTGCTTTAAAACTACCACGTCTTGGTCAAGTCACAGATGCAGATTTTCTGCTTGGAGAATCTCTACAACGTAACTACATTGTTGTCAAATCTGGTGATATGGCTGGCCAATGTACTTGGTTCAAACCGGGGTGCAAAAAGACT
The DNA here is from genome assembly GCA_958336395.1 of Ctenicera cuprea. Taxonomy (NCBI): domain Eukaryota; kingdom Metazoa; phylum Arthropoda; class Insecta; order Coleoptera; family Elateridae; genus Ctenicera; species Ctenicera cuprea. Next base: position 34,729,782 of record OY284488.1, read on the forward strand.
GTGAATTTATAAAATAATAAAAAATATTTATTTATCTGATTTAAATTGAATTTTTTCGATTCACATCAATCTAATTTATTTAGAGGTTCAGCATTTTTGTTTAGATATTTTAATAACAAGTGTGCCGCAATGTTTGACTAACCAACATTATGCATCATAATTTTTATTTTGAATTATTATGCGAAATTAATTTTTTATTTTATGTATGGATTTGTGTAAAAGTAAAATTGCTTGACCATGTAGGTATCACGCCCAAACGGCGAAATCGTCCAGTGTCCAAAAAAAGTCGCAACGCGTTTTGGAGGCATTTAAACACCAATATTAGATATTTTCAATTATTAAATTAGAAGTTTACCCACCGTGTGTTCCGCTTAAAATATCCCTGAGACCGAGGTATCATTCTTGTTTAAAAGAAATTTCACTCTTCTAACTTTTCATAAGTATCCTATTCAGATTTCGAACAAAAAAATAGGGAAACACAGTTTTATTGTAAAGTATGCCTCACCAAACTTTAACTTTTAAAATTTTTTTAAAAATATTGAATATAGAAGAATTTTGGAAAATTTTTAATTCGTAAATTTTTATTTTTTTGCAAATGTCAGTATTAAATATTTTTGGAAACTTTGGAAATGGTTGATTATTGGAAAATTTTTAATTTTATAAATTTTTTATTTTTTGCAAATGTAAGTACCTATTAAATATTTTTAAAAATTTTGGATATTTTCAAAAATACGTTTTAAGTAAAGGACCAAAAGGAAACCTCCATTAACATGTTCATACCGATTTTAAAGCTAAAACTCGTACATTTATGAACTATTGAGAAATCTTTGGATGGGGCACTGGGGGGTGGTAAAAAATATCGCTATTGCGCAAATTGGCTATTTGAATGTGTAGAATGCGAATCGAAAGTTCTTTTCGTGAGCGTTCTATGTTAAAGCAGAGCCCCCCCTCCTCCATTTTATAAAGCCTGGATTTATGACATTTGGTGATTTCCAGTTGCAACCAATGTTTATACGTTAAAATCTCAAAATCTATATTCAATTTTTTATACAGCTTTGGGACTTGGTTATTTTTTGGCCAAATACTGAAATAAACTGTTAAGGTAAACGACCAATAGAAACCTCCCAGTAATGTTTTCGCAATGGAAAGTTGTACCTATTGTCATTTAACATACCTATACCGATTTTAAAGTCGAAATTTATAAATCTTTGGAAAAATCGATGGTGAAGGGTGATACAGAGATCGCGTTTGCGCAGATCAGCTATTAAACATGCGTAGAATACGAATCTACGGTTGTTTTTCAAGTGCGTCTATACTTAAGTACAGCACCCTTCCCCTTCTCCCTTTTTCGTGGTTTAATTTTATTTTGAAGCGGTTTCATCCCAGTGGAATTACCAATATTTGAGCCAAATTTATTTTTTCCGTTAAGGCGTCGGTAAAGCGTAAAGACACCTCCGCAAAGTCCGCTTTATCGGGCTCCCAAGGCCCTAAAACCTGTTTATTTGTCAAACTGTTTAAGTAAAAACGTTTCCCATAAATGTAACTTTTTTTATGGCATAACCCAAATATCGGACAGTAAGACCAAAGCGAAGAAACTTCGCTGAATAAATGCATTTGGTCCAAATCCTACATGACGATCACAATATTTCCTTCCCCTATAGCTCTACTTCGCAAAAGTATTTTTATATGCAAGTTTTACGTGCAAGAAGTGATAACTTTTAACGCACAACTATGATAATGCGCTAGCGCTAGTGTAGCGGAAGCGTACTTGCATGTTGTACTGTATTTAGACGTCGCCACTTCAAAACTAGCTCGAGCGAAAATTCACTTTTGCAAAAAAAACTGTTTTTGTATATTTGGAAAAACATTTTTTAGAATTAAAAAAACTAGATACGATACCGCAAAAAATAGGCCCCGCACTAGCCATGAAGCCCTTGACAAAATAAAATAGCTATAAAACATGGTCATTGTCACAGGACCCTTTAAGGGCATTGGCTGTGTACTTGGTATTAAAAGTCACCGGCTAAAAAAAACTTGACATCGAAGCTGCAGGTTCGCAGAAGCAAGTCATCGCCCTCACCTTCGATTTCAAAAATAAATTTATTAAAATAGATAGTTAGTAGTTACTCATTTTTAAATTTTGCACGTAGAAGGGGGGGGGGAGGGCTACAAAAAAGAGTTGCGAGGAGAGAACTCATTTATACCACGCCAGTGTTCATCAGCTAAACCATGGGTGGCAAAAGAAAAATTATAAATATTGCTGTACCTTAAATTAAGTTGTGAAACTTATTCTACTATCATCTACAGTCATGAGAACTTTACCTTAAACAGAAAATGTGTTATCATCCCCCCTCTATTGAATAAAAATCTATGAATTTTTGATTTTTAAAAAATGTGTGCCCTGTTTTTGGAAAAATATTTTTTTAATGAAAATTTCAGGTGTTTATTACTTTTCAGTTTTCATTCGTACAGCAATTCTCTTACATTAAAATATTGTGTTACGCTAGGGCTACTCACTCTACTAGCAAATTTCTCTCCGATCTGTCAACTCACTGGCGCCGAGTACGGAGGAGGGGTTAAGGGTATGGAGCCCCCTCTGAGCAAAATCAAGGAAGGCTGAGCCCCCTTTGGTAAAATAAGAGAACAGTAGTACCCCAAATTCGTTGGGGAATTCCAACCTTCATGAGAATACTAGTAAAACCTAGGCAGTGTTGCCACAATCGACAAAGTGCTGTAGATTTACAGTATCGTCCCTTCTTTGGGAAAATATACAGGGTGGCCACATTAATTAAGTATCATGGCCTCATGGGGAAAACAATGCATTTTATTTTTTTTAACTTCCTGCTTTCGCATTGGGCCTTAGGCCAAGCGATATATTCGGGGAAGTAGCCTTTGTGTAACTCGTTTTTGAGCGATAAGGTATAAAGTCAAAATTTTCAAAAAATCGTAGCTCGTGCCATTTTGAAATCAGAAAAAGTACTGCCGTAACGTCTTCCGTCAGATTCCGTTTTCAGATTCAATATCTAAAAAAAAATGCTACCGGTTTTTCATTTTTAATTAATAATATTTTCTAGGCGATTTTGTGATATACCCCTATATTCTGAAACTTGTCGAAATTGTCTATCCGTTCGGGATATATGAGGCACTCACACATTCTCACATACCCACCAACAAACAGACATTTTTTTTGTTGCTGTAGGTTAAAAACATGTATTTCCGCCAAAATATCAGAATCGTAAATTGTCCTGATCACCTGGGAGCATGGCAAAGTTAAAACTAACAGTTTTCTTTATGTTTACAGACTAGCCAAACTTTGTTTAAACAATGATTTTTTCTCGTAATATCGAAATAAGAAAGTTTCCACTATTTGGTAGACACTCAATTTGTAGGAGACATCGTAAATTACAGTAGTTAAGCTTCAAGCAGTACTTTTGACAACACTTGGCAGATATTTAAACTATTTTGTTATGCCATTTTTGTTCGCATAAAGATCGTAAGGTTAAAGCTGCAATTTAAAGAGATAAAACTTTATTCTAACATCATATGAATTCCATTTTCAGATACTCGTAGCAAGTAATGAAAAATATTATCAAACTCTTTCATATTTTTAGGATTGTTTGGTAACACCCATGGTAATAACTAATAAATTTGTTTCTAAATTAACTTTTTCCAACAACTAAGCTAATTTCTGCAGTGCATTTGTTCCAGCATGTAATTTCTTGAGACTCTTTCAACCTTTGTCGTAACAGTAGCGAAAATTTTATTTCTTTTCTGAAATTTGTGGCATATAACGACGTCGTGAGCGTTTGCTCAAGAATAATTGCAATTCCTGGAACATTTCGAGTTCTACATTGCATTCATGCAGACATTTCAAATATATTATTCTGATTAATATTCATAAGCTCGGAGATGCAAGTATTGTTGAAATATAAATGTAGATGTTTACAATGTGTGTGATTTTAATTTATAAAGCTTATACAATGCTGTTGCGCTTACGTTATTTATATTAAAAGTTACAATATTGTTCTCTCTTTTTTGTCCCTTAACCAACAAATCATCTTAATGAACTTGGTTCGAAAAATAATAACAGACAAATAACGTGTGTTCAGCAATATAAAAGAGAAATACCTGTAAGTGTCTCTTGATTCGTTTTAAAATTCCTAATTTAAGTCCAGTACGAATCCAATTGCAAAATAAAGTACGTGTGCAATTTATGTGCGCTGCAAAACCGCGATTTTTAGCTCTTAAAAGGAATTTTAATTGAAGCGGTTATTTTGTTATTTGAAATCGGGACACGTTCAAATAGGAAATAGTCAATAATTAGGTCAAAAAAGTTCAGATATCTTTTAAAGGAAAGAAAACTCGCTATATTTGCAGGAACACGAGCGCTCGGTTGCTCCCTCTAAGACGCCCGCATCCGCCGCATTGTTTCATTAAAATGCATTGCTTCATTACTTTGTTGATGCTCTTCCAACCTAACTAATATTAATTTAACTTCGCCTATAATATTAAAGAATTCTCCCTGCCACAGTTTATTCCACCATTTATTCTCACATCTTGCTTGTTTACGCTGCCTTGTTTGAGTTATTCGGGCTTACTATTCCACAAACGCGGGGCGGGATATAGAAGTAGGCGAGATCTGAGTTTGAAGGATTAGTTAAATCCTGCTTACATCCATCGCGGTTTACTTGATAATTATAAAGCTCTTGTTTATTGTGGTCTCTTCATGTACCTTCCCAAACTTGGGAATAATCTAATTTTAGTCGCCCTAACGGATCACACTCATCAATATTTGATAGTACAAAATGCCATACAAATATACTTGCCATTAAATTTCCATGTCCATAGATATTTTTCGTTAGCATATGTGTTTTCCACGACCAATTAAACGACCTTAAACTCGCTTCTTTAAAGGTAATAAGAAAATCTAGTTTCCTACATACCAATTCATTCGGGTGTATTATAATCTTTCAAAAAAAAATTTAATGGAAATACGTCTGTATCTGAGTGTGTCGCTTCAGTACTAGGTCTACTGGCCCGCGAGGTTCTTATTACACCCCTAGGTATGACCTTTAGACAAGAAGATTCCGGCTCAATCACCCGACGATGTTTGATGCTACCTACCTAACATCAACTTAAGGTAGCATATTTCTGGCGGGCGAGTGCTTCGCAGTAACCAAAAATGTGGTTTGCTGTGTCCTTCTCCATTTCACTGGTTTATTAGCAACTCCCCTATTGTGTAAATGCTTCCTCAGTGAGCAATGTTCTGCAACTAGACCTACTATTTTCCTGAGTTGATCAGTGTACTCCATTCGAGCAGCTCATTAGTTCTCCAGTTCGGCCCCCAGGTAAACAATTTACAATTTCTAAAATCAGTGTTCTGCTATTTTGCTTGTATATAATTCGAAATAGCCTTGCAGTTTTGTACTGATCCCGCGGGAAGTTCAGGTTCGACTGGCTTGGTAGATGCTCCATTTCTGGCCAGGAGGTCAGCTGGCTTATTACCATTGAACCCGCGGTGTTTATTATCGTACATGGATGCTTTTAAGTGCTTTAAGTGCAGGCCAACTAGTCTTGGGAATATAAATATTTCAGTTTTAATAGGCCCTCCTGATATTCACAGATGCGCACTCTATAATTATGGTTATAATAATAAGTTATAGTAATAGCAGTAATTTCTGCGAAGACTGATACTTTCCTTGAGGTTTTCAACCTATACCCAGCTCCAGCACCATCTTCGATTTTGGAGCCGTCTGTGTACCAGACAATACCGTTCAATGCAAGCGTTCTCAATATCTCCTTTAGTGGTTTAGTGATCCGATAGGGTTTATAAGGGAAGGGAAGCGCCATTCTGCCTTGTCCGGTTTCTAAAATGAGATCACATGCTTCTCTAACAATACTTCACGTGATTCGGGTTTCATTGTCCGACGCATTGCAGTATATAAGTTGCCACTCTAGCCTCCGCCTTAATGATCACATGTAATGGCGGAAAACCGAGTAGAACTCTAGCTGTAATTTCTTTATGGATCTACTGATACCTACGCACGCCAATTTAGCAGTAAGTCTAATTTAATTTGAGCTATTCCGTATGTAGTTTTAGACCACCAGACTAGAGCGGCATATATTACTATGAGTCTAATGATTTAGGGTATACATGAGGTGGCCAAACGTTCCGATTTTGGCGAGATAGTCCCGATTTTCAGAGCCGTATCCCGCCTTCCTGAGAACATCTGACGTGACACCAAAATGTCCCGCTTTTGAGAGATTATCCCGCTTTTGAGCTCAAGCTTTCAGCGTTTTTTTTTTGTTTAACCCCGTCTCCTTGTTTTACTCTCAAACTCATAGAGTCATAGTCACATGATGGCTAGCATTAGGCATGTGCTTGCACATGGGTAAACAGATACTACAACACTACCCAGATATGCAGTTATGTACAGAGAGATAATAAAACTTAATCAATGGGGCGGTGAAAACAAAACCGCATGTCTTTAGATTAAGTTTTTAAAACGGGTTAGAATTATACACACTTTAAAATAGACCAAAATAGCTTTGAAAAGAAATGAATAAACATTAAAAAAATATTTGAAACTTTTTATAAAAGTAATGCACGAAAAATAATATATATCCCTTTTTAAAAATATGGTGAAACAATATAAAAATATTTCAAACTTTCCAGAAAAAAAAAGCACTATATATAATTATATGTCACTTTCGAAATAGAAAATGCACTGTGAAAAAAACAACATTAACTCCTATTAAATCTGTCAGAACATTAAAAAATAGTTATGGCTCATTATAAAAGTTTTCAACTTTAAAGAAAAATATTCCACTTTTAAATAATTTTAATACGCTCTTAAAAAAGGGTTGCACTAACAAACGATACATTGCACTTTGAAACGTGCAGCCGATGAATCATACAGCCGAACGTGTGCGGAACGCAACGAATAAACGATGGCATGTAACTTAATTTTGTTAACGACGGTGTGCAGCTTGAAGTGTAATAATGAGTCTGTGTAAAGAATTTATTGTGAATGTGCAATCTGATGAAGATGAATCCGACACGGACAGTGCAATTCCTGCGAAGCGAAAGCCCGCGAAGAAGAAAGTGTGGCATCAAAAAACTGTGTTTAATAGGTAAGGTTAAAGTTTAAATGTACCTTATCCAAAGTGCGAATCTGCCATTTTATAGTTTGTCTGTCCAAAGTTAGAACAACTTCTCTAAACTGCCATTCCCCGTTTTTAATAGTGCGAAAGAAGCTGATGACTTCATTGAAAGGGAACAATTTTGGAAGAAAACTACTTCATACAAATCAACGGAAGGATTGAAAGTTACCTTCAGATGTACAGGTGGTCGATACAGAAAGAACGAATGTCCTGCGGGAAAGTATTTATTGTACCACTCTGAGTGTATGAAAGTGACTCTTTTCGAAACAGAAGATGAGCATGCCAATCATGTAGACAACAGTAGAGGGCTTTCATCATCAGCAAAGTTGTTAGTGCGTCAGCTATATAGTGACGGCATCAAAAAGCCTAATGCCATCATCGCAGCCTTCCGAAGCCGGAATGAGCAACCACCTGTGAAATCGCAGCTAAAAACATTTTTAACTTCAGTACGCTCAAAAACTCTTGGATCGTCCACTATTTCTGCAGGAGAACTGCACAACTGGTGCAGTTTCAACTCAACAATTCCAACTAATGAGGATCAGCCGTTTGTTTTAGGTAAACTTATCGTTTTATTATCTATGGTTCTTTTGGTTTGTTTACTTGACCATATGTTTGCTTTATGCTTGCCAAACGTTCAGATTCGGATTGTTTTTGGGCGATATTGCTCCAGGGGAAGGGGTGAAAGGGGAAGGGGTTAAAGTGCTATAATATATTCCCTTTGTTTAGATTTCAAAATCGAAGTTGATGACACGGGCTCGCAGAAGCAGGATTTGAAAATTGTTTTATCCACCAAAAGACTTCTGCAAATTTTAACGATGACTAATAAAATCCAAGCCGATGCCACATACAAATTGGTTTGGCAGGGTTATCCTGTACTGGTAGTCGGAACATCGGACTTCTGCAGAGTATTTCACCCACTTGTTGTTGCAGTCTGTTATAACGAAACAGAAGTTGATTTCACATTTATATTTAATGCAATGAAACAATTGTGTTTAAACATACATGAAACTATTTGGGAACCAAATGTATTGCTTGCAGATGCAAGTATGGCAATCACAAATGGATTTAAAGCAGTATTTGGCACACCTGCTCGAAGACTTCAATGTTTCTTTCATGTTTTGAAAAACATTGAGTCAACGATACGGAAGATAAAAGAAAAAAATGAAATTAGTAGAGATATTTATGCTCTGCAACTTTGCACCGACGATGAAACTTTTACAGTCGCTACAAGTCTATTTAAAAAAAAATGGAATGATATGGGTGACTCTATATATATAAAGGACTTTGTAGAGTATTTCGAAAAGACATGGCTTGGAGTACATCGATTCTGGTATGAAGGTGCATGTGATCAATTTCCAAGTACTAACAATGGGCTGGAATCAACAAACGCCATTATAAAAAAGGAACACACTCTAAGAGAGCGACTTCCTGTGGGTCAGTTTATGGAAGTTTTGAAAAGATCTTTAGTCAAAAAATGGTCATATGAACGTAATCCGGAAAACCCTAATCACAATCCATTTGCTTCAACCATAAAATTAACAACAAAAATTTGGACTGATGCTTATCAATGGGTTAGACTCAAACCAAAAATGTTTGAAGAAAAAGAGGATGAAAAGGCCATCTTTTATACAAAATCAACGAATGCTACAGAAGAAGTTTTGACACAAGAAGAAGTGCAGATCTGGAAGGATACCTATTTGAAATGGGAAAGTTTTGATAGTTTCCGTAAAGCTCGTAAATTAATAAAAATAACTTGCTATTCTGAAAATGAAAAGATGATGTCGCGGTGCACTTGCTCAAGTTTTTTAAAACAGTACGTATGCAAACATTCTTTAAGTCTGTTAGTCATTTTGGGACAAGCAAAGGTGCGCCTTGAAGCGAAAAGTGTACCTCTTGGGCAAAAGAGAAAGAGAGGACGGCCATCCATAGCCAAAAAGGCCCTAATAATCCAATAATAATTAGTTTTCGTGAATTCTTTTTGTATAAGGTTACAATTTTTATGTTTTGTTATTGATTTCTATTTTGGTCTGTTTTAAAGTGCGTACATAATAATAGTACTTATGTAACATAATACTTATGTTAAATAGAAACATATAAATACTCACCTTAAAGTTTAAATGTACCTTATCCAAAGTGGGAATGTGCCATTTTATAGTGGCTAAGCTTAAAGTTTAAATATACCTTATCCAAAGTGCGAATCTGCCATTTTATAGTGGCTAAGCTTAAAGTTTAAATATACCTTATCCAAAGTGCGAATCTGCCATTTTATAGTTTGTAAGTCCAAAGCTAGGACCATCTTTTCAAAAGTGCTATAATATACTTCCCTTTTAAAACTACTTATTGGCGACGATGGTTGATAGTTTCTTGGAATCGTTTTCGCTTTTTCAATTTTAAATAGTTACTAATTTTCATATTATTCTTTATTATGCAAGGTCTTGAAATGAGTATTGAAAAAATTCCGTTTCTTGAGAGGAAGAGGGTTCATGTCAAAGTGTCTCATTTTTGTGCTGAAGAAAAAACATTAGGTGTACATCCAGTGTAAAACCCTAATCCTAAGTCCCCAATACATTCTAAGCATAGTCTGCAGGTTCCAACCGACATGCAAGCTTTGCTGGTTTTATTAATCAATGTGGGAGTTCCAGTTGGGTTCCTTATTCAAGGTGATCCCTAGATATTTGACCTCGCTGGAAAATGGGATGGTTTTCTCATATCGCAGAGGTTCTTTGCAGACCCTTGGTATTCTCTGTTTTATATAAACGGTGCCAGGATTGTCTTGTCGCGATTAACTAACAGTCCCTCCGGTCATACCAATCTTATACAGTACTCAAAGCAGCCTGTATAACGTCTGCTACCGTGTACAGTGATTTCAAGACCACCACATTATCCGCGTATCTCAGTGTATAATATACGTGGCAGTTGAGATTTCTTATTAGTTCGCCCACATCCGTCCGCACCATAGCAAGGGAAACCAAAAATGGTACTGAGTAGCTTTTTTAAGGAACAGGTGCGACCTCTTCCGGGTGCAAACGCATACCTGTTCGAAATACTTGTTCCGATTCCGGGCCGTTCCGGAACAGGCATTCGCGAACTACACTACCAAGTCCGGTAGCATGCGTTCGACGTTCGACTCCGTATCGATCTGGATCGTCTGTTCGTGAGCGTGACCTCTTACCACATTTTTTAAAATATTAGAAATTAAACAGAAACCTTTTTCCATTCGAAATTTTATTTTCCTCATTCTTGATCCTGACTGATCTAAAATTCTCAAGTCAACTCGAAACAAAAAACATAAGCGCAGACTCGCTGACTCATTAATGCCAATGCATCCGCCTCAGCAAGTTAGCTCCATTATAAGTGCTCCGTACCGGTCGGAGTCGGAACTGTTACATTTTAAATCTGAGAAGTGTCGGCTCATACCTGTTTCGAAAGAACAGGGTAAGTTTTTTTGTACCATATCTAAGAGAACAAAAAGGCCATCTGCGGACAGACCCTAGCAACACACATTCTAACGGTCTCCTCGTCTAGCATGGATATTACGATTCTGTTTCTCAGCATAGTATTAATCCATTTGCACAGTATATGGTTTATGAGCTTCTGCAGTTCTGGTTATTACGCATAACCCTGATTGAGCCGTTCCCCAATTGAGCGGTAACCCGATTGAGCGGTCTCCGACTGAACGGTAACCTGATCGGCGTGATCTTATTGGCCGGTCATTAAATAACACAAAATACAGAAAAGATAAAATTTTTATCTTAATCTAATTCATTGAAAAATACAATGTCTAATTTCTGTTTCTGGTTTCTTTTACATACTTTTGCAAAAAAACTTTACTTTTCTTCTTTTCCTTATTCAGCGTTAGGTTAAAATTTATACAGATTTGTGACACTTAAGTATACTAATAACAACAAACAAGCTAAGTTCTTTATAATGTATTTCGTATGTTCTAAAACGGATGCAACTGCAGCTCAGAGTACGCATACTAGCAGGAGCTACTGGTAATCTGCTACGTCCTGGATACTATGCAAAGTCGTCGTCGTCGTAATCAGCCTTTACGTCCCACTGCTGGGCACCGGCACTCTTCTCTGCCACGTACTCTCCTTAGCGCTAAGCTGGAATACGGGGGACATACAGTTTAACGTCGAATCCGAACGACTTAATTCCAGAGAAGGTTTCAGGCATTAAAACCCCACGTCTGTCTACACCGGAATGGGAAATGATGTGAGTGGCGGGTTGCGGTATAGATTTTTATTGCTGCATGGCTTCGGCGGGGAATCGAACCCTAGACCTTTAGCGTTATAGGTTGAGTGCCCAACCTCTGAGCTACCACCACTCCATGTGCACAATGCGGGACACTAATTCGAAATAAGCAATATACGGTATTAAGTTTATATCTTTTGTAATCGCATCAACTGTCTTAGATACATCTCTACAACTCCACGTTAGCTCTACTAATTTCTTGGGCATGAGTCTGACATGGCATGTAAATTTTCGGCAATTTTTTAGTGGGAAATACCTTAACAAATGAAGCTTAAATTTTTTGCAAAATTTTTAAATTACTTGGTAATGGTACACTGCATAATGAAATATCTTTCTGAGCGTTATTTCATATACTACATTTCGAAACCAACCATTTTTAAGCAAGCAATATTTTGCAACTGTGGCGTAGACAGTATTTGTGGTAAACTATTTTAAAAATATATCCAGTCTGAAAGCTTTAGCTTATATTTGTACAACAAATATGTATTTTTAAAATACTCGTGCAACATTGTACTGCTTCCATTCAGATGTTTTCATTCGCAAGACCCCATAGAAAACCTGTTTTTTATTTAAAAAAAAAACTTCTATTGATGCCTGAAGAATCGAAGGCGACAGTGTAAAAATTTTGTTATAATTATATATTTTCGTTATAAGATGTGCCGTTTGTTATACGTTAATTTTTCCAACCTTAGCAGTTGTTAAGTATTGAAGAAGTGAGATTTATTACAGTTTTTAAATCTATTTTGTATTTCTAATACCTATTTAGAGTATTTTTTTCGAATAGCAAATGAAAATGGCGAAAATTGAAAACAATAAATGATCTTGGTGCCTATAATTTTTCCACATTCCGATTTCTGCGTTTTACTTATTGTTACGTAGTCAAAAATTTTAAACTCCCGCTTATACCAATAAAGAACAGTGCAGAACACCATTTGTAGCAGCAGAGCTTCCATTGCACAAAATCTAAAATAAAGTGAATATTTATTTTGGATGAAGTGAATTAAAAGTGACTCATAGCAAAGATGAAACCAAATCTTTATTTTTCACTAGCATTATACTTCTTCTTCTTCTTCTTTCATGTAGGTCACAGACCTGTTTATTTGAGGATTCAGTTTATATTCTCTTGCGATTCAGATATACAGCTGTCTTTCCACCTTTTTGGCGGTCGTCCTGGCGGTCTGGAACCACACGGTTTGTCATTCATGCATATTTTCGCAATTCGATCATTTTCCATTCTTTGGACATGCTCTCTCCACATTCTGCGCCTTTGTCTACCCCATCTGACTACATACTGCGTTGCGCATGTATTTCTTATTGTAAATTAGTTGCGCGCACCAAAATTTTTCCCGCCGCAATGGATTATCCCAAATAGTCATGGTTTTATATAAAACGCTATATTTTGTCAGTTTCACTCCTTTCCCTATCCCATAGTGTTTTACCTGCAATCGTTCTTAAAATTTTCATTTCATTCGTTCGTAGCAGTGTCTTCGTTCTTTTCGTGTCAGCACGCGTTTCGATACCATACGTCATTATTGGTCTTATGCACGTTTTGTATACTCTGACCTTGCTATCGATATCCATATATTTGTTTTTCCAAACGACTTGTTTCATGGAGCCGGAGATAGATGCTGCATTATACGTGATACGTAAACCATCATGTGGTAATTATTTCCGATATAGCACAGGATATATTATGGACATCCGATTTAGATCCAAAAAATATCCGTATGTCCATGGACCTAAAATGGATATGATATTTGAATACTTGGACGTCATCTTATTTTTTCTGTAATAATTTTTACAAGAACAGAATATTTTACTGTAAATTGTAAAATTACCGTAAGAATGTAAGGGAAAATCAAATAATATTTATTGATATGAAATACTTATGTTTGATAGAATTTGATTTATTGGTATGAACCCACAACATTCACAAAATTTAAATTAGTGGTTAGTGTTTCTTTCCTTTTCTGCGCCATACTTAAGCTTCAGTTGCCTGCACGATGGTTTCCTGTCTTTGTTATAGTGCAGAGCGCTGAAATAGAAGCCCGTTGAAAACATGTTTGGCTTGGTGTTTATAATAATGTTTATGTTCTGTGGGTGAATCTACCGTTGCAAAACTTTTCCGAGTTGAATAAAATGAAGTGAATTAAAAGTGTACTTTAAGCAGTTTCGGAGAGAGTACAACTAAAGAAATGAAAGAAGCATTTGAAAAGTCGCCTAATACGAGCGCAAAGACAGAGATGAAACCAACCAAACAAATCAGGTGCTAAAAAATATGTGTATGTATTACTTTTTAAATACATTGCAAGTGTAACTTGAAACATTAAATAAATTGGATGCTGCTTAGATTTCAATATTTTAAATTTATTTCAACATTTTTTGACGTTCATGGATGTCCCTAAAACTTTCATGTAAGATGTCCCTACAATATCCTGCAATAGACTTCTTTAAATGTACAAAGTTGTGACAAATGGACATCCATATGACGTCCAGTGTATACTGAATATGCATGTCGATATATCCATATTCACACTGTCTTATGTTATATTTGAAACTCTAAATTCATTTTAAGTGTTATTGTACAATGTTCGAAATAAATATTAAGTTTAAAAAAACTAAATTGCACCATAAAAACATTTAATTTAATTGTTGAACTTAATTTGTTGCAATTAAGTTTTAAAAAATTTGATGATAATTTCGAATATTGCACGTAAAAGTTTTAAATTTGAATTTAGAGATCTAATGCAGTTGCTGCAAAGCAACACATCAAAATATTGGAATATTGTGCCCTTAGTGACCAGTGTTTTAGTAAGGCAGCATATGAAAATAAGTGAATTAAGTGAATACCTTCCAAATCAAGTGAAGAAAAGTGAGTGAATTCAAATGAATAAGTGAATTGCCTGGAAGCCCTGTAGCAGTAGGCACAATTTCACTATGAATTACAACTTAGGGGCAGGGCAGGGCAGGGCCCTTACGCACCACGTATCTACCTCATAGTAGGTGTGCACCTAGAGAGACCATAAAAATTCTTGTTTAAACTAAACTTCTCAATAGAACACTTTACTTAGCTGTTAAAGTTTATTTTCTGGTTCCCCATGTTTTTAGTGCCTAGAAATCTTTTCCGTAAAAATTCACCTTCATGTTTCAAAGACAGTCCAAATTAGGATCTCTCATAGACAGAATAGATCGTTTTTAAATAGCAAACTCTACGAATCTGTAAATGTAGCTATATGAAAATTGCGATAATTTTCTCACGGTAATATCAAAATAGGAATTTCAAGAGTTGTAAGAATGAAAGTGAAAGTAAATATCTCAAGGTCAGTTTATATCAGTTAATCGCATCCACCGCGTTAGCGTAAAAATAATTTCCCGCAGCACTCTTACGAAAACCAAATAACCGTTCAAGATCAATTTAAATTGCTACTGCCCTAGTCCGAATTAAGAATAAACAAAAAAATCGTTTTCAATCAAGTTTTGTTATTTGTTTTCGTAATGTTGATAAAACCTCTTATTCACCTACTATTTGTATTACACATATTTTCTAGAGTCCATCGATCAAACGTGTACACATTCATTTCATATTTATCAGGTGATAAATAAAACAAATATTTCCACAAGTATTGATTATTCGTCAACCTCTATGGTGGTTTATGTTAAGGTAAGCCAAGCAATACGGTTAAGGTAAATTTTGATATAATAAAGTTGAATATTTAGCGTATTAGCTATGCATATGTAAAAGGGAACACGCGAAACCCCTGATTTATCGCCACACCCCAAAAAAGTTTATTTCGTTTTGGTCGAATGCGAGTTCGTGGTGGTTAAGCAAGGCTATATCGGCTATCAACTGCTATCGTATGAGCGATGGGAGAAAGGATGAAGGCAATGGTGCAAGAAGCTATAAATCCCAAGTTGCTCGTTTGTTGGACACCACGAGCAATTTGTCTAGAAAACAACCCCCGCATCAATACGACCGGCTCGAAGCAGTTGTTAACTTCGAATCTATAATCTTAACAAAAAATACTTGAGCCGATTTATGGAGTCGTAAAAGCTTGAGAACTACTTTCATTAAAAATTTACTTTAAAAATGTCGAGCTTGGTTTGTGGGCGAAGAAACAAAAACGAAATGTTTAGGGTTGGTCCCCTTTCCTTCTACAGCAAGAAATAAAAATTGAAAGCCCCCAAAGATCACTTCGGAAAATAAAATTTTTATTGCTCTCTTGCCATAATTTTCTCACAAAAGATAACACTGCACATTAATCCGAAAAATATGACGTGGAAAAAAATAAAATTGGAAAAATAGTAGAACGTTATAATATAAAAATTCCTCCCTTGTGTACGCACCTGACAAAATCGAAGATAAATCTGTTTTTAGAATATGCACTTCACCGTTTTCAATTTTTTTCTTCTGAGCAATTAAAAATAATTACCTACTCCAAGTCGGCCTATATTCAAAGCGTGAAGAATTTAAATTACTTAGGGCCAAGGGGTTAACGTAAATTCAGTTTGCTAAAATTAGGACTAACCAAATTTAGTGAAAGCTCTAGAGTGTACAAGTTCCTTGATTAATATATTACATTTCATGAAATTTCGTGCTGTTCGCAACTTTTCCAGGCTGAACACCATGAATTTGCAGCAGAGATCGCCCAAAAATAACTATATCAAACAAACAAACACCAGAAGAACTTGGTCTGGACTTTCATATAAGGCATTTTATTTTCAAAAATATATCACATAGCAATTACGGTAAGATCAGGATACTCCTCTAACATGCTTAACTACAACGTTGCATAGGTTGTGGCGACTAGTCTCTTATAACAATATTACACGGAAATATTTTGTCGATTGCGCAAATAGATATTTTGAGACTAAAGAACGCTAGAGATTAGCAAATAAAATTCGTCAGACAAAAAATAAGAAGAACAAGAGTAGCATGCCTAAATATTACCGCATGAATACATAAGTTTGAAATCTTATTCAACTAGTGCTAATGAGCGAATTCTAATCACCTATTAATATCCAAAATACGAAAAACCATAGAGGACACCGCAGAGACATTAAGGAATTGAGAAAAAATGAGAAGAAACGTGCGTGGGCAATATTTTACTTTCCTATACTTTCACAACTCAAAAAAGCTTCGTAAATAAATTTTAAAAACTTCCATCATTTTAAAACTTTTCAAAAATATTTGAAAATTGTTGAAATCAAAATTTTTTTGAAAATTTTGGAATATTTTTGAAATATTTAAAATTACTAATATTTTGGGAAATTAAAAAAATTACAAAAATTTGGGATTGATAATTTTTTAAACTTAAAAAAATTTTCTATTTCTAAAAATTTTCTGTAATTATCGAATACCAATTTTTTTAAATTTTCAAAAATTTCGCAAAATATTCGAATTTTCAAAATGTAGTTATTTTAAAGATTTATAATTTTTAGTATTTGTTAATTACAAACAATATTTATTCGTTGAAATTTCCAATCGATTTTATAATTTGGAGGCCGTCGATTTTATAATTTGTTATTGTCGTTTTTCTTTCGATTATCCAATTAAATTGTTCAGGTCATGGACCAAAAGGAAACCTCCCAGAGGTGTTTTCTCAATGAGAGACTGTTCCTATCGTCATTTAACATGTTCATACCGATTTTGAAGCCGAAATTCGTACATGTTTTAATTATCAAAAATTCGTTGGGGAACACCGGACAATCAGGATTGAGCAAATCGGCTATTCGACATGTGTAGAATACGAATCTAAGGATGTTTTCCGAGCGCGTCTATATTGAAGTAGAGCACCCCCCCCCCCGCCATTTTAAAGCAGTTGCAGTGAGAGTGGTAAAGATTGCGTTTGCGCAGATCGGCTACTCGAGATCCGTAGAATACTTATTAAAGATTCGTTTTCGAGCGCGCCTTTTTTACAGTAGAGCCCATTCCTTTTTTGTCAGACCAACCTGATTCCCTTGCGGTTTCATCTGACTATAATTACCAATCTTTGAGCCAAATTTGGGATTTCTGCGTTCAGACGGCTGGACTGTAAAGTGTACAGACACATACACAAACACCGCTGCAGGGTCCGTTTTATTGATCTCGCAAGACGTTAAAACCTGCTTATTAGTCAAAATGTTTAGGTTAAAAATAGTTTCCATAAAAGTACCTTCCTTTTAGCTATAACTGGTATAACAGCCAGCAAGCCCAAAGTGAAAAAAACTTCGCCGAATGATCGCATTTGCTCCAAATCCTACATGACGAATAAATTTCTTTAATGGTACCTACTTCCGCATGATCAATATACCATTGTCCGTATATTAAGTCAGCAGTTGGGGTGCGGTGCGATACTATACCTCCTCACAGTGTCTTCGATATACAAGCCTCTATTTTACAGAAATTTGTTCTCCACCACCACATTCTCAAACTTCTCCCCAACTAAGTTATTAACGCTCAACGGCGAATCACCCTCACAGATCACAATTGCATATGACATGTTTTCTAGACTTAACAGTTTTCAACTGCGTTGCTGTTGAACATAAATACAGTTTTTATGCTTTCAACCGTGAATCTCCCCTCCTCACAACCTCGAAATCAAGGATGAGGAAAGAGTTGATCTTGATTATGTATAAATGTATACCCTTCACATTGAATAACCTTCACCTTGAGTAACGTTAACCTTCATGAAAATTATTTGTGAGGAGAAGTTGACCTTGAAGTTGAAGGTCGTGACCATCATGAAGGTTATGAGGTTCCTTAACTGTCTATTTTACTCTTAACGCTCACAGATTCAAAACAATCAACCAATCTGTTATTATTAATATCTCTACATGCACATTTGTAAAGAATACAATGATCAGATGAAATAGTAGGGATATCAAAGCGCATTAATCACTGAATACTCAAATTTGAAACCCACGGAACGCCACTGTCTAATAATATGGCTAACATGCAGCTATACTCTCGTTATAGGTGCGAGAGTGGTGCTATCTTCAAATAAATTTTGACGCGTAAAACGTCAATACATAAATACTGAGTATATAATACTTACAATTTCTAAACTATAGCAAAGTCAAGGGGAAGTGATACGCTCCTTTTTGAAAAATAATTTCATAAAGATTTTCAAACTTTCGGCAAACTTTAATATATTAATTTTGTAAATACTAAAAATCATGTCAATCTTCCCATGGCTATGACAATGAATTGCAAATTTTATGTTATATTATATATATTTCGTAGTAACAGGCGTGAAATGATACAAAAACTTCCGCGTTTGCTTACTTTCGCGATAACGACGATAACGTTTTATCTAACTCGGCTCAATGTTTCAGAGATATTAGAAAACCAAAGAAGGCAAAAATAAACAAATGGATGAAGGAAAAATTTTAATAAGTATATAAATAGGGAAAATTGTAAAAGTACTCAAAATATAAACATGTACGTTATTAAGCAAAAGTTATTAATGGATGATTTAACATTGATACTGTTAAATTTAAATAATATTTTATACACTAATTACCGACGAATGCTTTCACAAATCCATTTTTTAAAGAAAATCAGAACCGTCTCCGTACTTCATATCCTTTCAGGAGCTTCTCCTTCCCGTTTTCTGGCACGGAGCAATTGATTAGCACGTTTGAAGACGACAGCACATTTGAAGGCACGTAGAATTGCAAACACGGGACGCCTGCTCTCATTTGAAGGCTTCGTTGCCAATATGGTATAGTGGCTTTGCATTAGCAACGCATCCATCTCACCTGACTGCGTTGCCTTGAGTGCAATTCCTTTTCCGTGCAGTTGTATATGCATTGTTACCACACAATGTGTATACGTATATACGATACGTGAGTTGACATCAATGACGTCATTGAATTCTTGTTTTTCGTCTAATCAGTAATGGAATATGCGGAGCGAAGTTCTGTTTACGTTCCGTGTTCTGCAGTTTATAGCGATGTCCTTGCAGTTTGCAGTTATTGTTTAGCCTTGAGGGGTTTCTTTACTGCCTTGGAATAAGATAGATTGCTAAACAAACACGCTTTGACTCGTGAAGGCGCGCTCAAAAACTCGAGGAAGTAAAGAACTGGCATGTAGACGATGTAAGGTTCATATATCAAAAATCCACTATGACAGCATGTTCAAGTATAAAAGGTGGTAGACATAGATTTATAATATGAAATTTCTCCAAATAAAAAAAGCACAATTTTAAAGCGTCAAACATTCGGAAATTCCAATACAATAAATAACAACAGCTATAGTCGCGTAAAATTTTTAAATCCAAAGTACTATCTGCTAGTTTTATTTCAATACCGAATGTTGCGGTTTGTTACTACCGTTTACGTGTATCTGCTGCTTCCGATCGAGCATACTCAAAAATGTAAACGTAAAACAGGATGTGATGCTTTTATACAACATGCTTTAGGAATTTTCCAGCTGCTGGTTTATATTCGTTTCGTAGAGTATCAAAGGGAAGTCACAAAGAATTTATTTCATTTCATACAAAATATTCATGAATGCTCTGTAGGTATTTTAAAAGTCTTTTCTCTTAATTTTTTTTCAGATTTAGAGAATAACAAAACAGTTTCAAAAACAATTACTTTACATTCAAAAAGTCAAAGCATTTTCATTAAAACAAATCGTATTATAAACTTAAATTTTTGCTGCTGTATTATTTCTAGAATAAATCAAAAGCAACGCATCTAAAATATTTACGCATCTTTTTAACTAATCTGGACTCCTAAAATTTTAATGGGTTCACTTCTATGAGGCGCCGTTTGTCTCAAGTAAATAAGAAACATAAATTGTTACTTTAAGTAAAAATTATCATAATAAATAAAGTTGTTTTGATATGTTAAACATTTTTTTAAGATAAATATAATTTTTTTTAAATAATTTGTTTATAAAAATGCTTTTATGATAAATAAAAATATCTACGAGAACATATCTACAAAAAACAAAAAATATTTTTTTAACAAAACATTTATTAATCAGCAAAACTTTTATATCACATAAAAAAATTGTTTAATATAAAAAAACCTGTACCTATTTAACATGATAGTTTCTATAGAGATGTGCATTAAAACCAGGCTAGGATGTTACAATTCATTACAAAAAAACAAGTCTTAAGCAAATTGTCAGTGTGGGTTCTTCCAGGTTAAACCACAGAGCTTGCAATTAGTAGTCTTTTAGAATCGTACTATATAAATTCTGAAACAATAAAAAACTTTACGAATCTTTTTAGATTTAAAGAGAGCATTTCACACTGCCACAAAAAAGTTCTGAACACAATTGAAAAGTATGGGGTAAAAGCGACAGCACATGCTCCCTTAAATCATAATTATTTAATCGATTTCAGTTCATCAAAATTCATCATACAATTAGCTCTGTGCGAAATATATCTTTGGAGTGCCCCAAGGTACTGTTCTTGGGCCAGTGATATTTCTCTTATACATGATCTATTTAATTTAAACGGGCAAGGAAAATTTACGGCTTATGCTGATGATACTGCGTTAGTTATATTAGCAGACAGCTGGACAGAAGCAGTAAATTTTACAAACTCCCATCTTGAATGAATGCCAATCTTTTATGATTCTATTTATAAGAAAAAAACTATAGCACTTCTATTTAATGTAAAAGATGATTTAAATAAAATTTTAAATTTGAGCATTGAGAATACATAGTTAGCTAATTCAGCAACCAGAGGCTAAATATTTGGGTGTTGTTATTGATTGTATGGTCACTTGGAAATATTACATACAACAACTGTGTAAAAAACTTACGGCAAGTTAGATCTTTCCTTTCCCCGGTTATTTGAAAACCGTGTATTATGCACTTATTGGAGTATATTAGATTATAAGATCCTCTCAGTACCATCCTAACCATTAAGCTAATTGGGCTATACCCCTAGAGCGCCGAGTCCAAAAGGGCGCCAAGCCCAAAAAAGCGACGAGCGATGCCTTATAAAATTGCTCTGCTGGGACTCAGCTTATAAATCAACGATCCAACCATTAAAAACCGCCAAAAATATAATAATCACAATTATTAAAGAAAAACATGATTTGTCCGAACTACGAAATTATACGTAAAAAGGTAAACATGTTTGTTCAACCCAATAAAGATAAGTTTGCACAATTATCTAACACTATTATTAGTTGAGCAGTATAGTCTGAATTTTTAGTCTAGTATTTTGCCAGTATTTAAATTATGAGGCAATCAATTATTAAGCAATTTTGTCATTATTTCTTTAAATGTATACTTTAAGAGCCCTTTCGCACGAGCCACTTTTCGTGGCGCTACTGTAGCGCTACTGTGGCGCTACTTTTGGAGAGTAATGCATTTAAATGATAGTTTCCACACTATAGACGCGCCACCAATATGCAGCGCGTTTGTGGCAATTGAGTAGCCGGTCTCCCTGAAAATCGCGCCACAAATTGCGTCGCCACAATCGGCAGTACCCGTAATCATATTAACAGCTTCACACGTGGGCTTCAGTGGCGCTTGAGTTAGCAAAGTTAACCACGTTGAAAACTTTGAAAATATTTCGCATTTTTATAGAATGTACTAAGTATAGAGGAGTTTGATACAGAACGGGTGGACATGCGGAAACAGTTAAAAAACTTGATTTCGTTTTGTTTTAAATATCGAAAGGATATATAAAATTGTCCTTTCAATAATCTATCACCTACATATGGATGAACCCAGTACTTTCTTATTTCCGATTTTTCTTTCTACGGCGTAATAATAAAAGTGCTAAAAGCACTTCTTCCTCCACTCTAGACATCTTCCTTCCGTGGCGCGCTCACGGCTACTAAATTCAAAATCGTTCACACGTGCAAACGCCACAGTAGCGCTACAGTAGCGCCACGAAAAGTGGCTCGTGAAAGGGCTCTTAAACGAATTATTTAAGAGCTTAGAAAGATAACACATCCATATTCCTCAATTTAGCTTGTGCAGGTAGTTATTATTTTTTTTTGATCAACTGGAATTAAAGCTTATGTAATAGTAAAATAAAATAAAACAGGGTTCATAAGCGTAGGATAGAAATGGCCATGAGTTTTAAAAGTAGTTCACGAAACCAGTTTATGAAACTGCAAAATATTTGTCTTAATTGAAATATAAAGTAGGAACCACGAATTGATGAAAATAGAACGTGTAAATTCAGTAATACACGGAGAAAAATTTTGGACTATCAACATTCATAAGGAACAGAAAACCACCGTTGAACAAAAAACTTATGAATTGCAGTACACAACTTTTTCTAAATTCTCATCCGAAAAATTAGTTCTCTCGTCCAATACGTTTCACGTATAACTTAATAGATTTCAGTACGCCCATGGTTTTTGTTTACTTATTGAATTTTAACAAAATTGTTTGCTCTTCTGCGACTAAAAGTTCGATCTTTAAATAAATGAGCAGTAACAAACAATCAAATTCTTGTTCCTTTTATGAAAACAATGAAAAGCCAACATCAACTATATTCTTTTTGGTCCTAAATTATACATGTTTCCTGTGAGTCTCAGAAATATCAACTCGTTTGAATATTTAAACGAAAGATATCAGCTTAGCTTATTGAAAACGGTGATTGCGTAAATAACATTTTAAAATAATTGAAATATATGCCCATATTCTTCTTACAAGATTAAATCTTCTGTCTAAATTAAATGCTTACAAGTGAGTACCACGCCACTGTTTTTTTGTTTATTTTTCATGTTGTTTTCTTTAGCCATTTATATTTGTTTTATTTAGTTAATATGGCAGTACACATTTTATTATTTTATTTGTAAAAAACTGAATACTCTTTTTTATGGCAACATACCTCTATTGTAACATTTCTGTTTCTTTTTGCACTTTTACTATTGATAGAAACGGCGCCCATACACTTCAATGTTTAAAGTACTTAGCAAATGACATCAGACTAAATACAAGTTCCAATTCTACAAAAATATGTGAAAATTTATTAGAGTTTTGACTAAAGAAATTGGAAAATAAAAAAATGTGTATCAATTATGTCTTTCTCAACCCAGATTTCACTCAACGAAAGTTTGAACAATAAAACTTTGTCATAGGGGGAGGAATACCATAATTTTACATTTTCGATAACATTGTGAAACATATCTCTATACAGTATCATCAGATGCTTAAATAGATACCTGACGTGAAACATCAAACATACCAATCAGAATAATGTATCAACATCAGCAAACCGCGGACATTTACGGATTACGATTTTCAACTTTCGCTTTTGTATTTGTTCAACAGTACACGTACGAGTTATTTCACGATTGCACCACAAATTCTAGGAAAATTTGAATTTTGTTGACAATGTGTATATATTAACGGGCATCAATTGCTTTTAATGATTATTATGGCAATAGGCAGAAAGTTATATTTTATTATTGGCCGAGCTGAATTAAATGTGCAATTTGTAGTTGATTTCGAGTATGTGAACCGGATTCTCCTTGAATACATTTAGATAAAAATATATTGATTTCGTTGAAGTTCATATTAGTATATTACCAATAAAACAATTAATAACTTGAATTAGCCTTATACATATTTTAACTTGTTTACACGCGCTTATTAAAAGCAAATTAAAAGTAAACAGTCGGTGTTGTTATAGAAATAATAGAACTTGATGACTTGATCTTGGTTATCTATATCTCCTGACGACTGGATTTCTATTCCAGGACTTCTAATGCTGGCGAATTTAAAACATCAATTTGTTCATTCAATAAAAGTACAGTTTTTCATTGTTAGTGAATTTCAAATGCTTTCAGTATATCTAATTTAGGTTTATCACGACAAATGAAATGTGTGAAAATTGTATAGTGTTATTAGATGTCATTAAATGATTGCGTTCTAATGATTGTTTACCGTAATTGAATTTATGTGGTATAACGTGTGTCTTCCTTGTATCTTACCTAATGTCAAAATTTCTTAATGTTTAGCCCATGTAAAGCGATTAAATGACAGTGAGAGCAAGTGTTTAAAATATTTTTAGTTGATATAAAAATTTAACTTACGTTATGTTCATGACGTTTTAGCATGTTGTGATAGTTCATTGGAGTTAATTAATGAATTTTTATGAACAGCTTGCATGCAAACATAAAATTTACCTTAAAAACTAAACATGTTAAGTGTAATAACTTTTCCGACTTAACATAAAAATTAATTCAAATAATAAACTTGAATACTCTATTTACAGAAAACCGAGATAAACAGACATTACAACAGCGCACGATTATTGTCATCATAAAATACATAAAATGGTAGCATACAGATCGACGATTCAGAGCGCTTTAACGCTCCTTTTAGATAAAGTTCGTTATAATACAAAACTTTCAACTGATAAACAAATTGCATACAGTAATGGTTACAATACTCAACTTATTGATATCTTTATTGAAGAGAAAGATTATAAATTAGCTATTTAAATAATGTATCCATTTGCTGCATCCGATACAATTAAATATGCTTCGATTCTATACTTTGGCGATAAATCGGAGAAAATTTCCGAATTATACACAAAACAGAATGATGTAAAGTAATTAAAAAAAACAAATATTCGCAACGCTTTGCATAATACAAAACTACTTCTACTGTAATTCGGTTTATATAGGCCAGACAATAAGAAATTTCGATATGGTACAAAAAAACACATACGTGGTTACAAATATAAATACCCACATAAATCCAATTACGATAAAGGCTTATCGAAACACAACCATTTAATGACATCTAATAATACCCTAAAATGTTCACACATTTTATTTGTGATGATAAACGTAAATTGGAAAACAAGATCAAGTTATGAATATTTATAATAATAATAATAAGTTTATTAATTAATAACTCAATGGTTACAATGGTTACAAATAATTAAATACATATCACCAACGTTTTACGAATGTATAATATTTTACTAACACAAATAGGTACCTACAACATAAAATAATAAGTTCTAAATCTATAACACCTAAATTACCCTGTTCTATATGTAATAATATGCATTCTTAAACTACTCTTAAAGGTATGTAAAGTTTTATTGTTTTTTACAATTTCTGGCAGTTGATTATACAAATCCAAACCCTTGTGGAATATATTATTCATTGTTTGAGACTTATTTTTTGTTGTAATATAGTAATTATCATTTTGTCTAGTTTGGTAATCGTGAATATCAGATACTTTAACAAGATTGTTTTTCAAATATTTGGGCAACATACCTTTTACAATTTTGTATATAAAGACCATGCAATTAAACTGAAGTTGCTCTTTAACTGATAGAAAATTTAAACATTCCAACATAAATATAATTCTAGTAAATCTAGTACAATTTAATAATGCTCTCATAGCACGGTTCTGTAACTTTTGTAACTTCTGTAATTCACAATCGTTTAGTAAGAAAAGAATAGTACTGCAGTATGTAAAATGAGGATAGATCATAGTGTTGTATACAGTTAATTTTGAATATAATGATAAATGTGGCGCTATTCTTTTTAAAAAACCAATTTTTTTACCTATCTTTTTTTGAAGTACATTTAAGTATGATTTAAAAGTTAACTTTCTGTCAATTATTATACCTAGGTATTTCACTTCGTCTACCATTTCTATTTCACAACCATCTATTACAATCTTAAGGTTATTTACTTTAAATGCATCTAAACAACTTTGACTTGATATTAACATACCTTTGCTTTTATTTACATTTAACTTCAGTTTATTTCCTGCTAGATAATTATTAACCAAACATAAATCACTATTAACACTATCAATTAATGAAATTAAATCTTCTCCTGCTAGGTATATTAGGGTGTCATCTGCAAACATGTGGATTTTACACTTTTTGACAATTTTCACAATATCATTTATATAAATGACAAACAGTAAGGGCCCCAGAATACTCCCTTGTGGTACTCCTATGTTTACATCCTTTGGGCTGGACCTCTTTTCTTTCCATTTTGTAATTTGTTTTCTGTTGTGCAGATAGTCTCTAATCCATTGCAACACCTTTCCTCTTATACCGTATTTATACATTTTCTCAATAAGAGTGTTCCTGTCCACAGTTTCAAAAGCTCTTCTATAATCT
The DNA here is from genome assembly GCA_958336395.1 of Ctenicera cuprea. Classification (NCBI taxonomy): domain Eukaryota; kingdom Metazoa; phylum Arthropoda; class Insecta; order Coleoptera; family Elateridae; genus Ctenicera; species Ctenicera cuprea. Next base: position 34,756,268 of record OY284488.1, read on the forward strand.
AGAAATATTGCACAAACCGATTTGCCTTCATCTCGTGCCTCCTTCCACTCATTGATAACATACTGTAGTGCTGATTCGCAAGAATGATTATGCCTGAATCCTGATTGGTACTCTGTTAATATATCATTTTTTTCAATAAACTCCCTAATTTGTTTATATACCACCGCTTCTAAAATCTTTTCAGTTGCTGCCAGCATATTTATTGGTCTAAATTCTTCGCTTTTCTTTGTCGATTTCACTTTTGGAATAGGTATTACCGTCGAAATTTTGAGATCTTGAGGGACTACACCTTCTGATATCGATAGATTAATTATATTTAGCAATGCAAATCCCATGACACAAAACAGCTCCTTTAAGTTATTCATATGAACTTCATCGGGACTGCCTTTGTTAACTTGTTTACACACTATTCTTTTTAGGTCCTCTATAGTTATTTTTTTTAAATTTTGAATCTGTTCTTTAGATTCCTGTATATTTTCAGTTACGTTACATCCATTGAAGTTTATTGTTGCTATTATACTTTCGACACTATCTATGAAATAGTTGTTAAATCTTCGTGCAATTTTTTCATTATTTATTTCCGTTGTTCTGTCAAACTCAATTTCCAAACTTGATTCTTTTTTGTCTTCTTGAATAATGTTTTATATAGTTTTCCACATTTTTTTCTGATTACCTTTGTTTTTATCAATCATTTTATCATAATAAGACTTTCTTGCACTTCTTATTTTATATTTAACATTTTTCTTATGAATATTATAAGCTTCCCAGTCCACCTGTTCATTGGTAATTAAAAACCTCTCGTACGAATCATTCCTTTTCTTTATCTCCATCTTTACATCTTGATTAAACCATGGCTTGTTTGTTTTCTTGACACTTAATTTTTCTATCGAGTTCTTCTTTAATGCCATTATTACATTTCTATAGAAAGTGCTATACACTACATTTATATTACTTGAAATATAGTTCCAATCTGCCCCAATCAATTCATTTTTTACTTTTTCATAATTTACCTTTACATGTCTTGTGTTCTCACGTGTTGCCTTTATAATTCCTTTCGTCAATATTTCTACTATAATTATGCTATGATCAGTAATTTTTGGTATATGGTTAACTCTACTATTTACATTTGTACAATTTGTTATTACAAGATCTATCAGTGTTTTTGACGTACTAGTTATCCTTGTGTACTCCGTCATCAATTGCCTGAATCCAAAGCCCATTATTATATCTTTAAGTGCATTGTGTCTTCCAATTAATATTAAAATCTCCAAGACATATTATGTTTGTATGTGTATATACATCTGTAATCTCCTCAAACAATTGTTCCAAAAATAGTAAAAACACTCTTTGGTTACCACTCGGTGACCGATAAAGCACACTGCACATTAGTGTTAAACCGTTGATATTAATATTTACAAGTAGGACCCAGTAATTCCACTGAGAAACATATTCTTTTATAATTTTTACATTTATATGTGGCCTAAAGTAAATTATTTATTGTTCCTATAGCAACACTACCCGTTTACTGTTAAATAATTTCATTTTTTTTTAATTCATAGAAAAAGCCATAGAGAAATTAGCACATTAAGATAAAAACAAAATTGTAGCTAGCTGTATGAATTTACAAAGCTTAAGCATGGCATTTAAACGACCAAGAGGAAGACCACCCATGAGGTGGGTAGACGATATAAAACTAACGGCAGGGCTAAACTGGATACAAGCAGCATCGAATAGAGAACAATAGAAGATTATTGAAGAGGCGTACATCCTAAAATGGACTTAAAGCGCTATCGAAGAAAAAGGAACATCGCAGTTTGACTAGTTTTTAATCAATAAGACGTAAAGTCAAAATTTCCAAAAAATAATATTGCCAGCATTTTGATGCTAGATAATTAAAATTTCATGAAATTGCTAATTTTCTATACGGAAAGTAAGGAACAGTAGAAAATGGGTAATCCACCTCGCCCCATTGGTTTCACAATCAGATATTTTCAAAACCATTATTTTAAGTTGCTGGAGATCCAAAACATATGTTTCCGTCAACACGTCGAAATCGAACATTTTCATGAAATTTTTAATTTTCTATACGGAAAGTAAGGAACAGTATAAAGTGGGTAAACCACTTCGCCCCGTTTATTTGCAATCGCCATGGCCATAAGATCATAAATTGAGCTAGAGGCCGAAAATATTTTCAAAGTTGTCCATGCGAATTCAGAAGAAAAATGGCATTTTTTTCGAAAAAAATAAAAAAGTTCAAAAACAAAATATTATCGCGTTACAGTTTTCATGGTTACAAAAATTACTGTGCATACTAATACTGTGTCCCGATGTGGCTAAGGTTATACTCAATTGCATAGCAATCTGCTACTCGTTTTTGAATAAGCACGGGTTAAAGTTTAAATTTGCAAAACATCAGATTAGCCGCCGTTTTATTCCAAAACATCCGGTTAGCCGCCATTTTCAAGCTAGAGAATTCAAAAATACATTGTTGGATTTGCCTGTAATACAAAATAAAGATAGGGTGAGTGATGCCAAAAAATATGTGTAACCTTTGCTTTCGGTTTCGGTTTTAAAACTTTAGTTTTCCAATGATTTTTTAATATACGCACATTCAAAATTTGATCCAAATCGGCTTATCCGTTCGAGAGATATGAGAGAACGAACGTACCAACACACCAACCGCTACCCACTGAAAAACATTAGTTTTAAAACAGTTTTTTTTTGTGTTCGCGAAAGTCCTAATATTATATATTGCGTAAATGTAAAACCTTAAATCAAAAAGTTACATGAAATTAATACTTTCTTTTACTGTAAGTATGAGTAAAAAGTGACAATTACAAACCTTCCGTTTCTAATATTTTTTTTTCTTTATGGAAATTTAATGATGCTTAGAAAGTATTTATGACACTAAGACCGTATCAATTTAAAAACGACAATTTTGGAGATTTTGCAGTTTTTTTTCTGATTTACAAGGTCTGTTCTACGTAGTTTATGAACGTCTTTTCCCTTGGGTAAACCAGACGTGAGTTGAAAACAAACGGAGACAATTAAAATTTTGTAGCGAAAGCGAGCCATTCTTCTCCCAAAAATGATTAGCAGTAAAGACGGAGATACTGCCTTATCTCTCCAAGAGTCGTCATCGGCATTGCAACGGTTCAATGAAACCGTATTCTAAAAATAAGGTTGGGTCTTAATTGTTTGTTTGTAATCACACCCAAGTTCGTATTTCCTTTGTCACATCACTGATTAAAGGTACACTTGCCACGTTCCGTAACCAAGAGAATTTTAACGAACAAACATAACTCAAGCTAGGGTTCGGAACTTGTTTCGAATAGAAAGATCCATATATTTGTTCCCGCTCGGCAGCCCCGAAATTAAAAATCCGGACACAAATTCAAATTAGATGTTTGAAAGCTTCGTAAGTGGCGTCATTAATCATAGTCGGGGTTGCGGCGTGAATTTCTAAAAAGTTATGCGTTCTGTAGCGGAATTCCTGCATTATCCTATACACAAGACCTATTTCGGAGATAATCCGATGCGGAATCGAACCTACCATTACATTTCCGGTTGGGTCTTACTCAATCAAGTGTAACTGATCCCGGGTTGTCGATTGCCACTGCACCCTCAACAAGTGGCCGATGGGCTCACCCTGTTGAGAATGCTTCAGCCTGATCGAACACGGTAATAATTCACTTAAAATGCCCGTACAGGGGCGGCAATCGAATTTTGTCGTCGAGCATAAATCTCTAAAGCACATATAACACATTCGCGAATCGCCCTTAATAATCCTAAAAATTAAAAATGTATACATCACCATTATTCACGTTCACGCGTCAATACCCTCTTCAACATCACTTAATTTTATCACATCTTCGTTGCTTGGTGCCTTTCGGATTATAAAACACACCGGAAACCATTTGATGATAGATGGATATGTCACAGTTAATGGTTGTATAATTTTAAAAATTTACATAAGACATGATCTACTTTTGAATTGCATACATACTTTTAAACTTCCAAAGTGGTACTCATATATGTGAATAAATCTGCATAATTCAATTAGACATGAACAGACAAACCGAGAAATGCGAATGCTTTTCCAAATAACAATTGTTTCATACGGAATTTTAGATATGCAACCTAACAATATTGGTTTAAATAGCGTATCGGCAGAAGCCCGCTTGATTTTTTCAAAAGGAAAATTTGCGAACAGCAAGGATAATTCCAGTGATCGCTGATAAAATACCCCGAATTCCTGTTTGTACTCGTTCCACTAGTCGCTGCTTCTGTGGCACAAAATTAAATCCAGATTAACTAGCATTTGGGGTTGTTAAATTGCTACGCACGCGAATGGTGGCTTTAAAAGACTTCTCTCAAAAAACTCGATTATTTTAACTCCCAATCGACATGTGCAAGTGGGATCGCTTTTGTTTCCGCCTCTACGGAATAAAATTTCAAACAAACGCATGAAAAACATCAAAGTGGTTGGAGTTTCCAACATCAACGGCCTTTTTAATGAATGTTATAAGTCACAAGCTAGAAATATGACCAAAAAGAGGATTTTAGTAATTAACGTTAATTGATGCTAATTTTAAAATATAAAGATAACGGTATTGAGTATTTCTCTATGTCATAATTCAATAGAAATTGTATGAAATAACTGTCCCAAACATATAAAACTGAAAGTGAATTCAATTGCTAATTTTCAGTAAATAAATATATTACTCAAAACAAACTCTAGCAACTTACAAAATTTATTAACAGTTTTGCCTTGAACAACATCATTTAAATACACTGTAGGATTTTGTTTAAAGTAACGAAAACGTAGTAAAAGTTGAAGTTATTGCGAAAAATGCCAGGAAAGATAAAGAAGATTCTGGGAAGAGTTAGAAAATAAGTGAAAAAGTATTAGCGAATCATATAAAAACCATGTCAGTTTCTTTATTTAAAAAGGCAAAGAAAAAAGTTTCTGTTTTCCTTCAATTTATTCCATTCCCCTAACCTAGTGATATAAAACTTTCGGAAATATTTTTATTGGAAATATTTCCGGAAATATATCCAGATATATTAGATATATTGCATATATTGAAAAAAATACATCTCTTGCAACATTTATAATTGAATTAATTTATTAATTCTAGTCTAAGTACAGTAAACAATATAAAAAAAGCTGTCGGGCAACCCCCACGAGACCTTCCTCGCAATTTTTGAAAATTTACATTATATTTCGAAAACTGTGACAATTTTATAGAAATTTAGTATATTTTTCTAATTTTCGAATACATTTCGAGTATATTTCATACCGGATGTTTTCTAAGAATATAAATTTATTTTGTTTTTTTTTAATATAAAACTGTATAGGTATATTGAAAATTTATAAAAACGCCAAAATTGAATAGATTAAATTTTTTTTACAAATTTAAAACGTTTAAAAACTATTAAACATTTTAAAATTTTATAAATATTGGAATTATACAGTCCGGGTAGTCCAGTTGTAGAGGGTCAGGCTCACAATGCGTGAGTTCTCGGTTCGAAGGAAGAAGCAGAAATTTTTTCTGTAATTCTGTGGATCGATATCGAGCTCGGTAACCATTCGACGTTGGGTTACAATTACCGGCGCTTGCCTTGATTACTGACTGACCAGGACACGTACCAAAGTCACAAACAACATAAAACATACAATTAAACACATGTGTGTGAATGACATTGAACGAATGTGCATGAAGGGTGGCATAAGCTTCAAGAGCGTAGCGGTCTAAAGGCCAAACAGACCCACTACCTCCTACTGCACAAGCGTAGAGCCTACCCGGAGTGAAAGACCTCGACACCTTCGGGTATAAGAGGTGAAAGATTAAACAAACATAAATATTGGAATTATTAATTTTATTTAAATTCCTAAAAATTTTAAAAATTATATAAACTGAAAATCTTTTAAATTAAAAAAAAAATTGAAAACGTTACTATCTTTTCTACAATTTAAAAAAATTAGAGTTGAAATGGTTTTTTACTATGATTGACGCTTTTGAAAATTGTTGAAATTTTTGAAAATTTTTGATATTTTATAATTTGACAATTTTTTTAAATTTTGAAATACCTAATTTGAAAATAAAAAAAATTTTGGGCAGAAAATTTTTTCGAAATTTTGAAATTCCATAGCACCTAAAGACACACGCCCAACCACGCAACAGCCTTTATGCGGTCATAATGTTATCTCACGTGTACAACACGAATGATTCCGACAAGCTATTATAGTCGCCTGGTCAACATCTGTCCCGTTCAGCATCCACCTTATTTAGAAAACCATTTTTTTATGAGAAAAACAGAATTTTTTGGAAATATTCCTCGATATTAAAAAATACGCGAAAACAGCAAATTTATCAGCCAAAAATTGGGAAGTAGAAAAAAAATAACCCAGGCTAAATACTGCTGCACCTAAAAATTAAGTTTCGGCTCTCCTTCTATTATCACTTATGAAATTCAGCACAAACAAAAAAATATTTTATCTACAACAGTGAGTAAAGTGACCACTTTACTCACTCCTAACAGTGAGTAAAGTGAAAATTTACTCTCTAGTTGACATTACCTCACTAACTTAAATTTGTTTATTTTGTTTTCCGTTTTCAAAGTAATGCGATGCAAATTGCGATTAGTCAAGTCAGCAATTTTATGTTTGGTTTCAAAAGCATTGTGATGCAATGCTTTCATTTTTTAAAACGTCAATTTAAATATTTTTGAAAATTGTACCTATTATTCTGTTGTAGATAAAATTTTATATAGAACAGATGACTAAAGTGTCTCTTTTTGATTTCGCAGATCAAAAGAAGTTCCACTTTACTCACTTGTACTATAAATAATTATTTTTTGCCGATGGTCAGTAAATGCATGATAGTACGGACAGTTGACGGTCGGTAAAGTAACACATTTAATGACTAGGTAGTAAATATATTGCATAATGACTAGGCAGCAAATGAATTAATAACCTAAATTAGTAAGACACAATAAATGTGGAAAAGAACAATATTTTTTATTGTAAATGTTAACAGTTACATTAGTAAGTTGTATTTGATATCAGCTTTTTCTTATCACGTTTGACACTAGCTTCACAAACATAAAGAGTTGAGAAATAAACAAACAAAAAATTCAATAGCAACGACGCTGTATAAGCCACCTTAGTGCAATCGTATTTTCATTTGAGTATAGGAAAAATGATCTTAAACATGTAAATCTTAAACGATCGGCGAAAAAATTATATGTTTGATACGGCAATAAAGCCGATTTAAAGCCTTAGCTGGCTCAAAGCCTTGACTTCGTCTTTGAAACTGCCGGCCGCGGCTTTAAATTATATGCTTTATTGCCTTATTAAACAAATAACTATATTGTCCCCCCGTTTATTAAATAACACGGCATAAATTTTCGATTTTCAAATATTCACAGGAGGCGTTACAGAAAGAATAGCGGGTTGGGACACGAAACAAATTGTAACTCATCTCTTATGAGTGTACAGAATTACAAAAAAAATGTTTAGGCAATATTGTTTTGAAAACGCCAAAATTTTATTTTCTTTACTTTGCAATTTTTGCAGTGCCAATATTTCTCAAAGCTTGTATCATCGTATACCCCTAGGACATTTACAATATTAAATATCATCCTGATCTTATACTCCGTTTTTGAATAATTACGCGTAAAGCCAAAATTTTCCCAAATTCATATAGGACGCCACAGAAAAATTTGGGAGCTGCGATACGCAGAAAATTGGTGGTAATCTCTAGCTCTATAAACCTACAAAATTTTTTAAAAAATCGTGTTGCGAATTTTTGCGCAATTTTTGTGATATAACCTATTCTACACGCTGCACCTGATTGCGGCTGACTGATATACAAATAAAAACAACTACTAGGCAAGTCGCATGCTCTCTTTTTTGTGTAGATCGTAGACGTATGCCGCTACTCGGTACAAACAGTAAATTACGGTTTGCTTCAAGTAACTAACAATCAAAATTTTGAAAATGAAAAATTAAATTTTTTCTTTATTTGTTTTAAAGCCCCCAGACGGCCCAGGTAAGCGCCCTGTGCGCTTGTGCGGTAATCTACCAGTAATGGATTTGTAGGGCCTCGGCTAGCTTTTATTGCGCCTATTTGTGAATGCACCACTGCTGGGGTTCCCATCGCAGTAGTAGTCGAAACGGTTGTCAGATTGACAAATGATGCTAATTTTGATGCAATTAAATTATTGGGTTATGATGAATAAACACATTTTAAAAATTTTAATATTGAATTATAAAACGCAGATTTTTTAATTTTTTGCAATGATTGCAAAATCACCAAATTTTTGCAAACGTTTTTAACAATCACCAGAAAAAGACCTGACAACACTGAACTACAAGGAACAGGTGCGTCTAGTCGATAGTTACTGCATCCTGACATCCCTACTATTTCTTTGCATCTGATCATTGCATTCGTTTACCAATGTGCATGCAGACGTATCAAGAATAACTGATTGGTTGATTGTTGCGTGCTGAGACGCACTGGGTGCGAAAAGGCTCGTCTTCGCGATTGCAATACACTGTTTAAAGGCAACGGTTTATTTATTTAGCGCCCAATTTTTAGAGTTACGCGGTGGTGTTGAAAAGTAAAAAATATACGTAAAAGTTTTTTTTATTAAACTTTCAATGTGAATTTTTTTTTTGAAAAATTGTAGGCATTGACCCCCTACCCTGCCTAATAAGGCGGACGGATCGCCACTGTTCAGTACCACTTACAAATAAAAGTTTATAAATCAAAACGCTACTAAAAAAAAGCATTAAAATCGACAAAATACAAAATATTTTTTCTACAGACGTCAAAAAACTATGACATTTTTACATTAATCTCAGTATGCAAAACGTCACATTGGAGTTGTTTATTTTGACAACGTGCACAAAGTATTACGCGCACTACAGCTAAAAATAATTCGTGCATGACGACAATGGTAACATTTTGATTTTTCGGGTAATAGGTTATCAATTGCATTATTAGCCGCTTCCGTAATATCAAAAGGTATATCTATCTTCTTCCATTTCCAATATTTCCATCATTTAAAAATAGTTTTTTTTAAAGAGAACGCCGACCAAATTTGTTTAGGAAACAATAAACGACAAATATCAATATCTGTTAAATTTTGTTTCCGTAGTAACAAAGAAACAGACTAGATTGCGATAGTATAAATTTTTATTTTTGTATTTTATTATGATTTTACTTAATTTCTTTCATTATTTCAGTAAGTCTGTAGAAAAAACGTTGTATGCAACTCGTGCGCGAAATTTCTTTGGTGCTTTCGAATGATTTTTGTCTCAACTGCCGCCTCGACAAAAAACTTTCATTCTCAAGGACCAAAGTGTAATTTCGCGCACTAGATACATAAATAACTATTCTGTATTTCCACTCAGGCTCAGGTAATTTTCAATATATCAATTTCTATGGAAATATTTACAATAAAAACATTTCCATTTACATCACTACACTAATCTAAGAAATATTTTCTCTATATTATTCCCCATATCAAGTTTGCCACTCTTCATCACGACAAGACTAATATATTTTTCAACAAATTGCCACTATGTTCGATTTAGCATTCCCAGCCTCTCTGTCATATGGGTTTACATGTACATTATTGCTCCCAAGATAACAATTCTGCTGCACCACGACAAATGATAAATGTATCGAATTCACGCGACCTCACTAAACATGTAGGATCTAACAGGATACCTGGATCTGTTTCTTAGGACTTATCGTCAGTCTTCTGCTAAACCTATTTGCTCATTTGTCTCTGTCAGTAGGAAAAACTAAAGCTTTAAAAGTTTTTTTTTTCTAAATATATGTGGTGTGGGTTGTTAAAGCAACCTATTTGTAACAAATTTACTGCAAGGTAATATGAATTATCTCCAAAATGTCCAAATGGGTCTTATTTGATCAAGGCTTTGTGTCTCCAAATATACTGAAATATAATGTTAGTTGAAATTGTCCAAATAGCTACGACAACTACATATTGCTATGTTGGTAGAGGTCCCTTAGGTTTCTGAATAATATAATACGACAGATAATAACACAGGGTACGATTTCAAATAACCTTTATTATCCTGTCATTAAACTTCTGAATGTTTACTGTAATGGTGATGGAGTAAAACACTAATAGTGAAATATCTACAGCGGATTTTCTCGTTTTCATAACAAATATGGCGATATTAAAACCAATAAAAAACAGACAACGTTTAGCCTTGTTTTAGCTGTCATTTATTTCAATTGATTTTTCTTGAACCCCGAACAGAAACGACCAAACATAAATTGAAGTTAAATTGTTCAATAGAAACCCAAGTTTATTTATAATATTTAAGTACCTATTGATTCGTTGAGTCAATCGTCAATATGATAATGGATAAACTAATATTGTCATGGGTAGAAAAAATTGCATTTTGAAATGAAAACCCTGGAATAACCGTAATTTTAGACAACGAGGTACATAAACACCCCAACATCTGCAATATTGCGGAAACATTTTGTAAACGGGTTAAGGCGTTCATTTGGTTTAAGTTTCGTCCCTTTGCTTTGTAATTTTGATCTGTGCGTTTGATCCGCTCTTTGGCAATATAAACCGTATAATGGATTAAGTCAATGGCCACTAAACAGTGTTCTGTATACATCGGATAAGCAGCTTATGTCATTTCCCGTCCACTTTAATTTAGTTATTTTTTCATGGGTTGTCTAGATTAGGGCTAGCGTATCTTCCATGTCAACCAAAATGGATAGTATCGCAGTAAAGGTACCATTTGTCACGACTATAGGGTAATGTAATTGATAAACGCGTGCTCGATATTGAGGCTGAAGTAGTCCGTGTTTTCATTAAATTGAGCGCGACGTGATGTCGAACCCGCACAATGAAAACCCACCGCCGCTTGTATGAAGAGAGTGTAAAGCGTCGTCGGAAATCCTTCCGTAATAAACAACTAACGTAATTTATACCGAGTATCAGGACAAGCCCTGATATGTTTATGGAGGCGGTTTCTTTGTTATTTACGCCCTTTAATACTTAGAAGACGCTGCAAAGTCGCAGCCACTTCAAAACTTGCTGCATGTCGTCTGCATTTCCCTCATGTTATTAATAACAAAAGCTCCCGCTCGATATCACAGCCCGTGTAAATGACTTCAGATGCTTGCGAACTACAAGGATACAAATTAAAAGGATCTGCTTGCTAGCTGCGGTTAGGGTTGGCTACATAGACTAATTAAAGTAGGAAGCTGGTTATTGGAATTTACCATATCCGTTTTGCTCTTAATTTCTAAGGTAGAAAAGCATAGCTTTCAGTTAATTAGGCAACCTTGGAAAAGTTTCAATACATGATGCTTTGTATATTGTTATCTGCCTGTTGTAAAAACAAGCCTGCGTAGGAGGATGAAATACAGCAACACTACAGAAATAAGCTCAATATATAAAAGCTTTTGAGAAAGCTATACGACGTATTTAACTTTGTTTCTATTGGCTATGCTTTTAGGTTATTAAAGCTCTTAACTATTAAGAGAATTCGCCGAGGGCGCATTTGTGTGTGTACAATGTACACAATAATGTCATCTCTGCTTGTAAATTGTATTTGAAAGATATACTTTTAAAAATGGGTTTGTAGAAAACAGACCAAATGCCATTTTTAATGTGTGCAGCATTTAAAATTTATGGCAGAAATAAAACCAAGAAATGGACTTAAAAAGTTAAAAGAATCATATCATAAAGAAGAAATAAAGTCCTATAACAACGACAAATTTGCAACGTACTCCACTGCAACCAAAAAAAATCCCTAAGAAGAAAATTCCCAATTTATCTAAAGAAAGAGGCCAAATATGGCCATTTACTTGGAAATATCAAGTTTTCACATTCTGATAAGACTGAACAAAATTCACACTATAGAAATAACGTGGTTGTTTTAGCATTTAGATTGCGTGTGGAAACTTAACTACAGGAAGAATAGTAACCATAAACTCAATCCGGTTTGAAACAAGTCTAAAATAGCTTTATTACGACTACATACTGTTACTTTCGGGGATAAATATCTACAACAGATCTTACAAAACACCGAGCATTTGATGTATAAATAACCGTAATAATACTTTATTGCTTCTAATTTGTTTTAGCGATAACGCAGACAAATGTTAAAAATAAGTAAACCAATTCGTTTGCTGTTTCCTATGATTTAAAAACTTTTATATTTTACATTTCTAAAAGTGTTAATGTACAACGTTGTACTACCAACAACAGCGGCGCGTTGTAGCGCAAGTCATGTTTAGTGGCTCCAAAGAGTAAAAAAAATTGCACTATTTCAAAATGTTATAAATACATCTTTGCACTAAACAAAAAATTAACACAAGAAACAATATAATATAACATATTAGTTGCAAAAAATACAATGCCAATAATGAAACAGTAATGTGAAATCTCACACAAAATTTTGTCGCAGAAAATTCCACAACATCCCCCCAACCGCTGCATCTGAGGGAATACGTAAGCCATACTTATACAGTCGCTGGGTCCATATCTGCAGTTGCCCCTGTGCCACATTATCCGACTGGATTAAGAAAACCAAATTTTAAAATATATATTAAAGTATTAAAAAAAAACAGACAATACCTACAGCAAAAGTAATCCCCCTAAATATTGCTGCATTTAAAAATTAAATTGTGACTCTTGTTCTATTATTACTCACGAGCAATTTAGATTGAACAGAAATATTTTTTCGTCCGGCGTTTATTAATTAAAAAGGCAAAAAATTTCATTTCTTAAACATTCATAGCAGGTGTCACACAGAAATTAGCAGAATGAAACATGAACCAAATTAAAGCTTAACTCTTAGCTCTATTGAATTACAAAAAAGCATCATGTGGTCAATGTGAAAACGTCAAAATTTAAAAATATGTTTCAATTCGCTGTTTTAGTAATTCCAAAAATTCTTTGAAACATTCTGCAACCCTGTGGCCGATTTCATAACTTATTTTGGAGTAAATAAGTGTTAAAACAATTTATAAAAATTCATAGAAGGCGTCACTGAGAAATTAGCCGGGCTAGGACACGAACAAATTTGTTGCTCATCTGTAGCTCTATTAGCTTACAAAAATAAAACAAAAAAAAACGCCATGTCAGTTCTTGAGCAATATTTTTTAAAAAATTTCGTAAATTTAAAAAATATTTCTTACTCTCTAGTTTTCTATAAAGCACCGTTTGAGCCGGTTAAGAGATGAAAAACAATAAAATTAAAAAAAAAATTTTCAAGAAATGTTTTATTTTTGTGCGCGTTAAGAGTTTTTTTTAATTCTGCTGAAAAACTTTAAGTTAAGTTTTTTTCTAACGCACAAAAAAATTTACAGTAATGTGTGAATTCCAAAATAATAACTTTGTGAATAGAAAAAAAAACCATTATGTTAAGACGAAAAAAATACTTTTTTTAATTAATAAATATGTTTTTTCTAGAGACTTCTAAAAATGATGACATTTTTACATTAATCTCAGTATGCAAAATTCCACATTAAAGTTGTTTATCTTGACAACATGCACGAAGTATTTCGCGCACTAGAGCGAAAAATATTTCGTGCATGACGACAATGGTAATAGTTATTTATTATAGTATCAAGGAATGTAAGGACGTAATAACATCCGAGGTAGGCGAATACGAGCTGAGGCGGAGCCGAAGCTTGTCGCCTGCCGAGGATGTTATTAGTCGATACATTCCGTGTTACTTATTAAATTTTTCACGCTACCGGCAATGTAAGTAGGCCTACAGGTAGAAATTTAATCATATTTTTAAAAGTTCGTTTTGACAGCTGGCATCGGATTTATTTTTTAAAAGCTCCATTATTCTAAGTTGTCTGTGTTTGTTACCATATCAACGAACAGTTAAAATCAACATTATTTTCCTAGGAACGTAAGTGACACTATTAAGTTCCGTCGTCAAGGGTAACTAGTACACGAATGTTATCAGCCATTTACGATCCCTGTAACTATGGATGTAAGGCCTACTTACATTGCCGGTAGCGTGAAAAGTTCTTTTTTAAAAACGACGCCGACCAAACTTGCTTAGGAAAAAATAACTGACAAATATCAATATTTGTTAAATTTTGTTTCCGTAGTAACAAAGAAACAGGCTAGATTGCTATAGAATAAATTTTCATTTTTGTATTTTATTATGATTTTACCTAATTTTGTTCATTATTTCATAAATCTGTAGAAAAAATGTTGTATGCAACTCGTGCGCGAATTGTCTTTAGTTCTTTCATTCTCAAGCACCAAAGTATAATTTTGCGCACTAGATACATAAATAACTATTTTTGAATTCTAGCAATATTATTTTAGTGAAGTCGGAAATATAATGTTTGTGAACAGCAAAGCTTCTACTGGTACATGCGAGGTGGCGCGGTCGCGTTAGCATAAAAGTACTGACACGATTTGACGTTTCTCAAATGGCAACAATAACGTTGTAGTCTCCCCGCAAGAAGCTCTGCAATCGCTGTCATATTTGAAATGTTGTTGTGTTGTTTTGAATATTTGAACTTGCTTTTAGAACCGAAAACAAAGTTTTTACTGAAAAAAACTATTACTGCCTGTAATTATCGAAACATTACGCATACGATTAAAAAACTTGAGATGAAATATACTAATGTATAGCGGCTTAGCGCCACCTGCTGGACGGTCATCGTCAATGTTGCCTTTTCACATTCGTGTCGGTACTTGGTTATCGCAGCCTCCTCTTTTAATATCTCTGTACGCCCTGTGGCATGAGGCGTTTTCCGAAAAATTCGCATGTAGCAGAGGCGCTACTTACGGTGTCAAACACGTCCATCAAAGATATCATATTTGAGGTTAAGTTAGTGATTGATTAACGTAAAACACTAAAATGCATTACATTTTACTTCCAGTTTCAATTTTGATGAGTAAATCAATGACTTCCTTCGTGAACTGATAAGTATGGCTACCTGACTTGATTAATTAAACTTTTAATAATGATGCTTGTACCGAATATCGTAAGATGACGCCACATTGCATGCGCATTATGTGAATATTTTGTGAGGCAACAGGCAGTATCTCGACTTTAGTCGACATTAATACAGGAGGCCACTCAGATAGCACATGGACTCAAAGTGAAATCGAAATGTTAGACTCGTCGCGTAAATGCCGCATTTTAACTACTGAAATGAAACAGTTGTCCAAATTAAGGTAAAAAAGAGATTCTTAATTGCCTTGAGGTTAATTATTATTGGTTATGCTTATTTCATTGTTTCATTTATTTTAAAGAAAATTTCTACGATCCACATATTTATCGTACATCCCTTCGTGCAGGTCAATTTTTAAAACAACATAAAATAACCTAATTTAACATGCAACGGATCATAGACAATTTCTTTCAAATGTATAAAACATTGAACCATTTATAGCGGAGGGGTAAACAGTAGGCTAAAATTTGTACACCGTCTTCCCCTTAGTAAAGAACTTCCCCCGACTTCCCTTGGGTTTCCCTAACTTTCCTTGGACTTTCCCGATTCTCCTTGGACTTCCCCGACCTCCCTTGAACTTCCACGACTTCTCTTGGACTTTCCGTAAACATTGCTTCCACAAACATGTCTAACTTCCGCTTTCGCATTTTTTAAAAGCTTACATTCCGAAGCTCATTGAAATCGGCCTATTGGTTAGGGAATAACGAGGCGCACACACGCACTCCTACAGACAGACCTTTTTTAAAAACTTTTTTTGAGCTCAAAACATATTTCCGTCAAAATCTCGATTTCGAAAATTTTCATGAAATCAATCAAAAGAATTCAAAAGCGTTTTAATACAGGCATCAAAATCAAACTAAAAACGACATGATTTTATTGATTACCTAAGGAAAGAACAATATAAATTCTAGCTTCTGGAAAAATTAAAAGCCGGAGAGGTCGAGGACAGGTTAACAAGGTACAATTAAATAAGCAATGTAGCATTTACTTGAAACAAACTTCATTGTTTCAGAATATTTCATGAACACCGTCTACTTCACATCGAAAACATTTTCGTAAAACTAACATCCGTAACTTTCACTTTCTGTCTCGTTTTAACCTCGATTAGAATAACCGTATTTCCGTTGCTCCTAATAAATCCCTTTAAATATTAAGTCTTCTGAAAATGTTTGAATATTTTTTATATTCTTCTCCAAAGTAGAAATTTGTAGACAGACCCAGACATAATTTATCTAGTTCAACGCATCCTCAAGACAAATCCGTGTTGATGACTGAAGAGAATGAAGGGCGGCATCAACGACGCTTTGTCGAACCGGCGTAGAAAAATTGCTCTACAAACTCGTTTTGAAAAGACGAGGTTTTTGAATATGTTAACCCAGGCCGATTAAAAAAGGCTTTACGGGGCAATAACCAATAAAATCGTTTGTTGCTGATTCATGACAGATTTATCGACACTTTAATTTCCATTATGTGGCTTAACTATCGTAAACATTGCAATAGCCATTTTTTATGTACGAGTTTAATGCAATATGTGTGTGTTTATTATTGTTTCATTAGCTAATTTGTTTGCATGATAATTTATTGGTAATATCAATTACTAATTGTGTCCATATGAGTACACAAATCTGATGCAAGCTTTTCTCAATTATTTCCACTTGAAGTTGGAAAGCTCTCGAAAGTTCCACACACGTGTCCTAATTTTCCCAAGCAGATGCGTCAGCGTAAGCAGATGACGTCAAGATGTAGCAACCGTCGTCACCCCCAGTGGGGTTATTCGTATTCAGTAATTTTACCCGACAAGCTGTAATGTAAGATACCCATGTAAAATGAATTTATGAGGTACCATTTAATTCCGAACGTTCCGTATACCGAGAGGAAAATGAAGATGTGTGAAGTTTTTGTTTGTATAATACCAATCCTTCTCCCTTTAGCCCGTTCATTAGCCCACCTAGTTCGAGATTAAACGCGAATAGGTAAATGCTATTCGAGGGGGATGCTCGGGATGCAGGACATTTTGAATGCTCTTTAGTATATCGAAGCTACACGAGGGCGATGGTGAATTAAAATCTTCAAAGATGCCTATATTAAAACGCTTTTGAATTCTTTTCAATTTTCCTCTAATGTAGATATCTGGATGCTTTTGTTTGTAAAGAATTCTTTTTCGGTCAGATCAGAGAAACGTTTAGTTTTATGGTTTCTTATAAAATGAAAAAGCAGCCGTGAAATACCTTCAGGCGTATATGAAGATAATTAATTTCCTAAAAATACCCTGTTCTAAAAAAACAATGTAGTAACGAAACTCTGCAAGAAAAGCGTATGAAAGTGACGTGTATGAAACTCCAAAATTTTAATTCTTCGTCAAAGTACATAGAAAGAACAATTTTCCTGGATTAATTATTTGCACAAAAGAAACAGCACGAGGTACTCAGTATGACAATTAAACATAAATCTTGAAAAATTTTTACAAAATAGGAATTCGAAAGTTATGCAGGATCAAACTAAAAAAGTTATTTTCAATTGCTTTTTGTGCAGTGCCTTCAATTAAACTTCGACCATTAAACAGAACTAATGGGTTAACTTGGAATAACAATTTAGTCTGTATCGAGTAAGACAAACTCACCGTGCTTATGTTCAAAATTAAGCCCTTAATACCTTAAGAACTCGTGAAGCAAGCTGAAGCCTAACTCTACTGAAAGGGGGCTCCTAAGTCGAAACCAAATACTTAAGGCTTCTCGAATTTCTGATATACGCTGCGGGCAAACAATACCTCCAATTGCTACGCTATTCAGGAAAACTTATCTTTGCTTTGCGTGGAAACTTTAAGAAAGAAGATTGTTTTTTCCTGTATGAAACTTGATAGAAATACTGAAATGGGATGATCTGTGCAATATAAACCTAAATTTTTCAATACCGAATGTACACACGAATTTAATTCAAATCTATGCCGTATAAGCCGGAGTTCAGAAATATTGTGATCCTAACATTTAGATACACATACAAAATAGGAGGAAAATCACGTCTAAAGCATATGTCATCCGTGAAATTGTCTGCAGAGACTCTGGTGCATATATGAAAGTGCATATCGCTGTATCAAATAATAAAATAAGAATGCAGGATGAAAGTCGGTCTTACCACTTCAAATAAAGCTGTTTTATTTGGACTGCTCGAGATGTATTGTCATGGAAACGACCGCTGAAACATAAAAGATAATTCAAAATTAGCATATCATCCTATTGATATAAATTACAGGCCAATTTACAGCAAGAATTTCCCTAAAATCATGATTTTAAAAGCTTAAAGTCATTTATCTCCTCTTAATAAAGCTCGATTAAATAAAATACCGGGATGATTAATGGTAAATAATTTATTGTCTAATCTGTTAGTGAAACATAACTACTTTTAAACCGGCTCCAAATTAATTTTGATACACCACCCAACGTTCATGTTAGAGCTTTCTTGTAACATGTTTAATTAATTTAGGACTTTCTCCTCGCAGTATTCACTATATCATAGTGAATTCGATATTAACTCCTCCAAGTTAAACTCACAGTGACAGAATAGTTCAACCTAAATTTAATTGCTCCTTAAATTTACTGACGACGTGCTTCATTACAAAACCACCTACACGCCTACGAAACCAACCGGGGGTACGATGTGTATACACAAATTTATCGTTGTCTGCTGCTTTGCAACATTCTACACCAAACCCCTATTTTTTCCTAAATGCCAAGGTGGTCATTTGGTCAGCGCTTAACCAGACTAATAAAAAATACGCCTAGGGAGAAAGGTACGTTGTCCATTTCTCGATTTAACCCTACTTTTTGCTGTTAAATTCTAAATACTGAATGCGGGGGTTTGATTCATAAATGACTTTGAGACCGCTGTTTTCCTCAGGTCTAAGTAATCGCGAAGGCCGTCAAGGCGTGCGTGAGTGAGCAAGTATGCGTGCTTTTCCAACCTGCGTGAGCGTGTCTGGATCGACCTTCTCCTACACATGTATAATAGATCGCCTTGCATTGCATGACCGACTCTTTTTCCAGCCCAGCCAGACTCGAGTTTCATGGCCAATTTACCACCGACTATAGCATTTGATGACAGAAAATCTATTGCCAATATTATAGGCTAGTTTTTACTTAAAACGGTTATTTGTGCTAAGGAAATTGTCGAATTATAAAAAACCACGTACAATTTGATTGAGTACTATTAATATGAAAAACTTCTGATGGAGTTAAATGAACATGAATAGGACGACGAAAAACAACAGATAGGAAATAATTTCCACAAAAGGTTATACCTTTGGCTCCTCCATTGTCCTTTTATTACAATCAGGAACAACTGTAATTATGTGATTAAAACCTACGCACTGTACATTTCGATTTAAAAACCAATCCTTGACTGCGCACTTTCCTTTTTGTAGCCACGCCTCCCTTTTCTGGGAAGATTAAAGACTGCTCCATTTCTTAATTCACACCTGAAGACTAAAGTTCCTACGAGTTCAGATAAATACAACTTTTCACTTCTATTGCCTCCTATTTTGTAGTCATCAGCTCCCTATCTTTTTTGGAGATGGAGTAGGCGCTTCATGAAGTTCTCAATTCAATATATCCCGAGTGTCAAGAATAATGAAAACAGATCATTGACTATAAGATTGCCCAATTACAATGTACAGGTGTTTTTTTACTTACAGTTTCATTTACCTTCCTTAATATACGGAGTATATCTAACGAAATATGATGTATGGAATGAGGCTGTAAAGATTTAGTAATCGCACTGTCATAAAACCGCAAAAAAAACGAGATTGGTCCGCCAAAAAAGTGGAGGTGCTCTATATAAACGCCCTCGAACACGAAACTCATTCTACGCACGTCAATCGCGATCTTTCTACCACTCACCAGAGCCATCTATCGTTTTTTCGTTCATTCAAAAAATTTATTTATTTCAAAATCGGTATGAACATATTAAATAACGATAGCTTACGATAACTTATCATTGAAAAAAAACTTCTGGGAGGTTATCTTTTGATCGTTTACCTCAATAGTGAGTTTAAGCTCGGTAATAAAATTAATTAGATATTTCAAGACATAAACATTGCCTGCCATTAGAAAATATCAGATATTACAAAAGGAAATAGCTTCTTCACATAATAAACGAGTCGGAAAACGTTTTCTCCTCTATCAAAATATATACAAAAAAAAGCTGAGTCGTCTTCAACGAATACTAAATGCCAAATTTGCGGAAAGGCGATATTTCTAACACATCCAAACCATCCCCAGGTGCATCGCCAGCCGATGAGAAATGAAAATTTCTAAAAATAAGGAACACCACGTTCATAAGGCAAGACTTTAACGTTCAAACCTCTCCCAAGTGTACCCGCACCCACTAAAAATAAAAACTTTTATCAATAACGAGAATCCTCCCCTTTATTAAAGTGACATTTCCAAACCGCCATCGAGTGCATCGTAATCCCTAAAAATTACATATTTATAAAAATGACGAGAATAGTCCCCTTTACTAAAACAAATCATTTAATCCACCTTCAAGTGCACCTTCACCTCTAAAAATTGTAAAAGGAATAACAGCGACGTGGATCATCTACTTTATTAAACCAACGTCTCTAAACCACCCCCAAGTGCACCTCCGAGCCCTAAAAACTCAAAATTTGTAAAAATGACGAGAAATCGCCCTTTTATTGCAGATCATCCAATCCTCTGTGAAGTACACCACCATCCCCTAAAAATGGAAAATTTGCAAAATGACAAGAATCATCCCTCTTATTCAAGCACATCATCCAATCCACCCACCTGTGCAACTCAATCCCAAAAAAATAATAAATTATGCGAAGAAAGAACGGTACGCTTTCTCAAAAACAAGTTGGCAGATCAGAATCAAATACCAATCTCGTAATATAGCAGCTCTAGGGGGACACAATGATACTGTATAAAAAAAATTGTACACATAAAAACTCTGCAGTAAAAAAGATATGGTTCAAAATTTGGCTAAAGAATATTTTTGAATTCTGCAGGCTTATCGAGTTATGAATGAACTGGAATTGAGTTCGTATCCCAGTCCGCTAAGTCTCTGTGAGGTCTTCTACCAATTTTTAATAATCGAAATTTATGCCCTTCATTAATACACAGAGGAACGATAAAACATTTCCGTTGAAACTAAATTGTTCATGAGTGATAGTAGAATAAGATTTTTAGGTCCAGCAATATTTATGGGAATTAATTTTCATCCTTCCAACCAAATTATCACACTTCCGATTGTAGTGTTCTTTAATACTAAACAATTTTTCATATTAAGTCGAATAGCTATAACCAGCACAAGTACATTAGCGGAACTCGCAACTTCGATAGCTGGTGTCCAAGCAGGTCATCTGATAACACTCTCTAATCCACCATCGAAGCCCCATCGAAAATATAAAGCCGATTTTTATTTAAGTGTATTTGGAATATAGGTCAGTGTAATTTAACAATGTAACTTTGTATTTCTTGGAAGTATACGTTAATACAAAAATACTTATGAAAATATAGGTAAAAATTTCAAAATTTTTAAACTATGGGAACGTCCAGGCAAGGTGCTTCGCCCCTTGTTTGCGTAAATGCTACGGAGTCTAGCAGTCTGATACGCAGTAAACCATTTTGTAATCGTCACTCCAGTTGATGTTTCATGTGGAAGGCTAACTGTTGGTTCACAGCAGTTCTGTTTCTGTAGTTAATCTCTATTCTTCTTTTCTTTAACCCCACAAATAGTTAATAGGATCTGGATGCTGAAGATCGTAGGTGCAAAAAGATAACAAATCTTAAATACATTTTAAGATACTATTAGAAAATTAGTTTTAGCCTATTCCTACATGTTTAATTATTTGCCTTTTGCACTTCAGTACAGTCGATGCTAGCTAATCCAAGCCTGAATACTAAGTAAAAAGTAATAAAAGCATTTTATTAATCTTGAATGTATTCTATAAAAGTTATAAGATTAAAAAAGGAAATCGTGAATTATTTCACGTATTCGCATTATTCCTTTTACACAAAAATAAAACTAAATTAATGTTATATACCTACGGAAAACAAGCGTAAAAGAAAAACAAATTTTACTGACGTGTTTAGCTACGACGCGGGATTTTGCGAAAATGGTAACAGCAGAAGAAATCAAAATGAGTAGGTAATTTGAGTTGTAAAACAGTGTTTCAATGGTATAATATGAAAGAAACATATCGCAAGAGTCGACATGACTTCATCTAGACCCAAATATCTCTCGTATAACCATTAGCACCCGCAAATTTGACTTTCATGGACCATTCCGAGGGTAGAAGTGTTCATGGTTATCGCATAAACGCTGATAGCTTTCGCAGGACGAATATTAACGAGGCCTTTTTTATTCAAGGAATCCTTAAAGCGATTAGCACCGCTCACCCTCTATTGTTCTTGATGAATTGTAGGCATTTTGCTTTTAACGCCAGGTTTAAATGTTTAAGTTTTCCATCAAGCTCTACCTCGCTGCTGCGGTCGCAGCCATTTCCGGCTCGCAGTTCCGGAATTTGTAATCTCGGAGCTTTTATGAGGCGCATCTTATGATGCTGGATTCCACCGTTGCCGGAATCACGTCATGTATTTGCTAATGCAATTGCGCTAATGCGATGTCTATGTTGTATTAATGTTCTAAATCTATAGGTGCTCGGACAAAAACATGGACGTTAATGTTATTACCCCGGCCAAAATTGGACAGCCAACAGCGGATCGCAGTTTCGATGTTTTCAGGGGTTTCACCGACTTTAACCGCATTTGTTACGAGCGCGAAACTACAATTCACGTAAAAGTATAAAACGCTAATGAAGCTTCTTCTTAAGTAGGGGATAATTACAACTTCAAGATATTCGATAAATTTCCGAGCTGGCGTGAAATCGTTGCACAAACTTTTTCCAATAAACTGAAACTGAATTCAGTCTCATTTCTGCAGAACAAATTGAATGGGTATAATCCAAACTGGGTGTTTTATTAGGCCTTACAACCGTACTCTCAAATTACGTTAGTCTAGCGAATGAGTTTGCATGATTCGCGAGATCGTCATTATCATTTAGTTTGTAAAGAGTTGAAACACATTTTACACAACAGCTCCTTTGTTCCGGCCCGTTTTCGATTAAGTTCTCATTAAAACGACTAGTGTATAGAAGAGAATAGCATAATCAATCTTGCAATGAATACCTAGCGCAAACGTCGAGTTT
The DNA here is from genome assembly GCA_958336395.1 of Ctenicera cuprea. NCBI lineage: Eukaryota > Metazoa > Arthropoda > Insecta > Coleoptera > Elateridae > Ctenicera > Ctenicera cuprea. The sequence goes on from OY284488.1 coordinate 34,779,494, forward strand.
CTCTCTGCTTGAAAATTATGTTCACGCAGTGTTCTAAAGTTGCCTTCATGCTAGACCTATCAGACCCGGATATGTCTCTCTTAAAGCGTGATTGATGACGGACACACCTGTTTTATGAAACCATCAATGTCCAGATCACTTAGATTCTGGATATGAACTTACAGCTATATCGATCGATCTCCATGTCAAAATGAGCGAAGCATTTCGCCTGGGCTTTTCTATACTTTATAAGTTGTCTCATCATATCTCAAAAGTAGGTTTGTAATTTTGTATCAACGCTTTGTTTCCCAAGAATCGCGCATCCGTAATTATTGCGTGGGCCATAGTGCGTTATGGTGCTGAAGTTGAATCAAGAAACACCTCGAGAGCCTATTTATTAAAAAGCGCGCAACAGTTGCTCTTGATTCAACTTCAGCACCGTAACGCATCATGTAAAGCATCAGTTCTGCCACCGTACCCAATCGGTTAGCGCTGTTAACCTGTTAGACTTGACTGTTGCCTGCGAATGTCTTATAATATTTTAAAATGGAAAATTGTTATTCACGCTACCGGCAATGTAAGTAGGCCTTACATCCATAGCTACAGGGATCGTAAGTGGCTGATAACATTCATGTACTAGTTACCCTTGACGACGGAACTTAATAGTGTCACTTACATTCCTAGGAAAATAATGTTGATTTTAACTGTTCGTTGATATGGTAACAAGCACAGACAACTTAGAATAATGGGGCTTTTAAAAAATAATTCCGATGCCAGCTGTCAAAACGAACTTTTAAAAATATGATTAAATTTCTACCTGTAGGCCAACTTACATTGCCGGTAGCGTGAAAAATTTAATAAGTAACACGGAATGTATCGACTAATAACATCCTCGGCAGGCGACAAGCTTCGGCTCCGCCTCAGCTCGTATTCGTCTACCTCGGATGTTATTACGTCCTTACATTCCTTGACACTTAATGGTTATTTAAGTATCAAGGAATGTAAGGACGTCGATACATTCCGTGTTACTTATTATATTTTTCACGCTAGCGGCAATGTAAGTAGGCCTACAGGTAGAAATTTAATCATATTTTTAAAAGTTCGTTTTGACAGCTGTCATCGGAATTATTTTTTAAAAGCACCATTATTCTAAGTTGTCTGTGCTTGTTACCATATCAACGAACAGTTAAAATCAACATTATTTTCCTAGGAATGTAAGTGACACTATTAAGTTCCGTCGTCAAGGGTAACTAGTACACGAATGTTATCAGCTATTTACAATCCCTGTAGCTATGGATGTAAGGCCTACTTACACTGCCGGTAGCGTGAAAATAACTATTTTTTATGTTTTTGATAAATACTGATTGGGATTTAAGTAAGCCATAAACGAAAGGCTAAATTCTTCTGCCAAAACTTGGGTGGGGGAGGGGGAGAAAGCTAACGCAACCCTAAAAAATAGTGCTGCCACTAACCATTAATCAAATGAAATGAATAAGTTGTGAACGTGCAGTTTCGTTGATGCTTTTATTTACAAATTTTAATTGTATTATTTAAAATTTATCAAGTATTTATGCTTGATTACTTATTTATTTGCGATGATCGGTGTCGGACCTACGTTGTGTTTTAATTATTTGCTCGTGGCTGATTTACCCTGTCTTTGTCGAGGTTAAAAGGATAAGATTTTAAGCTGATTTAAACAACAGTAAACCTTTTGAAGAATTTATTTATTTATGTGGTGCAAATATTGGTGTTATGAGTGCTAGAACCATTTATATAGAATTTGTCCGTCAGTTGTATCGAGTAAAGTTGCCAATCCAAATGTTTACCCCAGTTTTACCTATACTTCTATTTGGGACTGTTTATAAATGTCGAGTATTGTGCAGTTTACGTAAGTAACTGGATGCTTTTCATAGGAACACTGTGTGCTATCACTCATTTGTACGCAATACTCTCAGCCTGATTAGGCCTCGTCCTAACAGCGCCTTGGCCGTTACGCCTAATTCCCGAAGGACAATAGCGCGGCTTTCCAACACGCCAGAGAACTTAACCCAATAACGGCGATCGATTACGTACAAATGTGTAACAACAACACGCGAAAAGAGCGTCTTGCCGCAACCAATATGGAAATAGCGCCGCCACTCACTCCAATCGGCTTCCCTGCAATAGCGCCTCAGTTGCTACGCCTAATTCCCCCCTGAGAGGGACAATAGCGCCGCTTTGGAAACGCCTAATAAGGTACACCGACAAGAATGAGCTACTACGCCTAAGCCTATTTGATTTTGGCAAAGTGCTCTTCGTAGCCCAAAACCCACGAAGATAATATTTTATTTTAAATTTGCAAGTCCCAGACTTGTAATATTGTAACAGAATGTTAGCAATAATGTTTCCAAACTGACGTTAAGATTTCAGCGAACTGAGTGATCTTTGAGAATCAGAATATTGATCTTCTCCTTTAGGGAACATACTCTTTTATTAAAATTCATGCCCATCCTCCAAGAGGTTGGACTTGTTTTTTTCCAATAAAATTACAGCCCCACTCTTTATTAATTTTTGATTGGATAGAAGTATCAATAAAATTTTATCTTACACTCTCAAGCTTTCTTGAACACTTGTATTAATTAAAGCTGTCAAGTTTCCCAATTTATGTTAATAACTACAACCCAATATTTACCCTAATCCCTAAAATGCGAAAGCGTGAAATTTTAAATATTAGATTGATAGATTAAAGTATAAAACAATACAATCAAATCAAAATCAGATACAAATTATTTATTCTCGGACAGCGCACAAAGTCAAGAAAAGAAACGATTATTCATAAAAATTGTGTAGAGAACCTTATTCTACTATCACTTACGAGCTCTTTAGCTTATACAGAAATGTTTTATAATGGCGTGTGTATAAACAAAATTTTGAAAATCGAAGTCTCGTACCTCATCTCCGATTTTCAAAAATTCATAGAAGCGTCACAGAGAAATTAGCGGACTGGGACACCAGCCAATCAAAATGTAGCCTACCCTTATCTATTTGAGACTAAAAAATTAAAAAAAACATCGTGTGGCTATTAAATAATATTTTGTAAAAAACTTCTTCACTTCATTTGTACAAAAATTCTCTTAAATAACGACATTGTCTTCCCTAGGGTTATTATAATACCAAATTTCATCTCGATCTGTCCATATCATTCTAGATGTTAATCAAAACTTAAAAAAAAACGTAGCAGGCGCAGCGAAATATTTTGGAAAAAAGCTTTAGATTCGCCCCAAGGTCTTCTATAAAATCAATACTTCCCTATCCTGAGAGCACAGGAAAGTTAAAAATATAGGTGAGAAAGGTAACTTCTTATTCTTTGCGCACGAAGTCAGACTTTATGATTCGATTCCAATTTAAAGTTTGTTCGAGGAAGTTATAACACTGGAAACAAACTTGTTTGAGTATTGATCCGGAGAAGATCTAACTATTTGGTTAAACTACAAATCGTGGATTATGTATACAGGAATTGAGCATTATTCAGCTGTTTGTGGATTGAAAGACTCTTAGCAGTCTGTTACTCATGGCCATAATAAATAATGGCAAATATTTTGACATTATCACTGCATTGACACTATTTTGATAAATTCATCAGATATTCACAAAAAATCAGCATTGATAAACCTCAAAATTAGACGATTCTAACAAGGGCCGGCATTAGACAGTTTGCCTACCTGTGCAAATTTAACATTACGCCGCCCTATGATAAGAATACTAATAAAAATAACAGTGCTCATTTTACCGCCTACGCGGCCAGCGATAAAATTAATAAACACTCATAGGCTCATAAGATAAAATATAAAGAAACAAGAGTGAAAATTTAAAATGACGCCAATTTTATAAAAAAACAAAAACAGGAGTATTATTGTCTTGTCGATATTTCATAGAAAAAAATAATATCTAAAACAATTTCACATGCGGAAACTGAAAAGCCGACGATTTTGCCGCCCCTGATTCTAATTCAGCTTTTATTTAATTTAGTGTAATATATTCAGCACCTACATACAATTGCAATTACCGTTAAAGTGATAATTGATATTATTTGTAATTACATTGTGAATTATGTACGTGGTGAAGCAGGAACTCAAAACGGAATTATTTATTATTTAAATTGGCAGGATCATAATCACGACTCGACCTTCCCTTAACTGTTTTCATTGCCTCTACACAAGTGTACTGAATTTGTTTGGAGTACGAGGCATTGCAGTTTAACAATATGTTAATTGGTTACCTTCTAAGTCAGTTGTTTACAGAATTTTATCACATTACAAGAATGTCCTAAAATATCCATGGAATAAAAGCGTGGTGGGGGTGGTTTTATGGTATAGCACTCGCTGACCAAAGCGAAGCTTCCAGATTCAATTTTATAAAATTCTTTTTTTTTAATTTTTTATTTATTTATGTTACTCCGACATTTTTATTGAATACAAAATAATCAAATTATTTTTTACATTACTCGAAACAGTTCCTTATTACAGGGTTCCCACTAAAACCCGAATGAAAACATTCCTGACTTTTCCAGATTTCCCTGACTAAATATATCAAAATTACCTGACCTATACAAAATACCGTCAAATATATAGACGTATACTCTAAAATTTAAAAAAAAATACCAAATAAATACAAAAACTTTTTTTCGATATTTTTGGTTCATTTATTATTATTTTTGTTACAGAAAATGAAATTAATTGTTTTTTATTGTAAAAACAATAATATAAATACCTTTTCAGATAATTTAAAAAACGAACAGCAACCGTGAAAACGTCGAAACAAAACAGTTTCAAGGTTATATTAAAACACCAAATATAAAGCAGCCAGTGGAATAGCGAAATATTACGCCAACCTCTCTCTTTGTTTTACTGTTTTATGTCAATATTCTAAAGGTGGCTGCGTAATAATTTAAGGTGACTAGATCTTTCATAAATGCGCATGTCCCCTTAAGCCTTATTTCACTTGGTGCGAGTTTAATGCTTCGCATACATTCGGAGTTCTATTGTCTAAAAATTATATTTTTTTATTCAATCCTAGTTTTATAATGAGCAAAATAAAGCAAGATATTTTAGCCTGACCGTTTAATAATTTTCACTGACTTTTGCCTAATTTAACAAAATTCCCTAACATCTTCCTGACTTTTGTAACAATTTTTAAATTCCCTGACTTTTCCAAGATTTCCAGGTTTTTCAGTAAAGCGGAAACCGTGTATTAAGTATTGTAAATAAAATTGGCACTGTAAAAAAATGTATTTAATTGTTTTATTTGATTTTCAAATAACTACAAAGATACACTCCGATCATTTTGTATTTAATAAAGATGTAGTTAGCATAAATTAGAAATTAAAATAGAACAACAAAAAATGTAAGTTTATGGGAGTTGAACGCGGGATCCTCGCATTGGTCAGCGAGTGCTCTACTTCGAACACTCATAACAACCACGTGATTTAGTATGATTTCATAGATTTTAAGATTAGCATGTAATGTGATAATATCTGTAGAAAACCTACTTTGAACCAAATTTCAACATGGTTAAACTGCTATAGCTCTACCTCTACCCCGTAAAACACCCTATACATAAATAATTGTTATTGAGAAAAACGTGTCATTGAATAATTAAAACGATAGAAAGTGTTCTGGATTGGAAATTACAAATTGTCGTAATCAAAAAAAATTATTATCAAAAATTATTCTAGATTCTCCTTTGTCTTGGGATTCTTCTAAACGTAATTTATTATTGTTCCTTAAATGAATAGTAATTTCCAGCATTTTATATTCCACTCTTAGCCACCGCCTAAAAATGTCTTTAAAGGGAAGTATTCAACTGGTGACATTTGTCATCATCAAGAGAGCTTAATCTTCCATCAGATTTTCAATTGAAACAGGATTAAATTCGAGATGAAAAGATCTTGTTTGGTTAAAGCCAGACTTTGGAAAGTGTTAACCCAAATATTTTAATTCCAAATTTTATCTCCTCCAGACAATCTTATTTATTTTTCGTATCATTTTGACGCACAAAGAGAAAAAATATGTATAGAACTTTTTGTTAAAAAAATTGTTTTATTAATGTCGTGTTTGATTTGATTTCTGAGCTATGCCTTGCTTGATGAATTGAATGTAGACAAGACTTTTTTTGTAGTAGCTGCCAGCTTTCATGTTCGAGATTCTAAAAAAGTGCCATGTTTTCTTACGAAGGCGAGAAAGGTGATTTATCAATAATGGCGTTATTGAGCGTAAATTCTGAAATATGTATATTGGAAATGCGCAAGATAGGTTTTTCTCCAAAACATCTGACGTGAAACTTCGAGGCATAACAAGGTATTTTTCTTTAATTTCTAACATACCGAATCCCTGGGACTACGCCCTACGCTTTCTGTGGTGACTAATTTCAAATAATAAATAAGCTGTGTCGAGTACTACATTTTATTAACCAAATGTTAAAGTAAATAGTTTACGCATAGGAACCACTTGATATAACACAATTTAATGATAATAGTGAAAAAATTTTTTAAATAAGTATACAATTATTAGTAAATATAAGCAAAATATACAGCATAATTAAACAAAAGATCTCCTCTGAAATTAATTTGGAAATGAGCTACAACTATTCCTAATAAATGAATGTGCTAAATTCATTCGAACAGTTTGCTATAATCAAATAAATTGAACAGTAGGCAACAATCGAGTAGTTCGAAAATTTTTATTGGACAATAAGTAGGTAGGCGCCAGGCAAGCAGTTACATAATAAATACTTTGAGTTTGTAATTTAATTCTCGCGATTTGCGTGAATCCCTATTAGATACACTGTGTCCATAAAGTACCCCCCCCCCTCCAACTAACTTTTGAACGACTTGATATTTTTCTACAAAATTTGGTGTGCTGTAATGCGAAATTAAATACTATTTTTCAGACCATATTAAAATTTTGTATCATCCAAAATGGCGACTGGGCGCCATTTTAATTTTTTTTTTAAATGGAAAGGGGGGTCGAGTAACACCTCATTGGAAAGTTCTTTTAGTTCTGCGTCTGATCCTAACGTTTCAAAGAAAATATTTAGCCATAACAAAATGGCAATGTTTGAAGATAAAGAAGTCTATTTAAAAAAACTAAGAATTAAAGCTTAAATTGATTAAATTAAGAGTTCGAAATGTTTACCATTCACTTATTGGCACATAAACAGTCGGTTATGAAATTCCTGCCTTACATTTTCATAAGTTTCTGGAGTGATATTTCTGCAAACTTCTGTAATGCGTTGCTCCAGTTCTTCATTTGTTTCTGAACGGGTTCTGTACACTTTCGATTTCAGATATTCCCATAGAAAAAAATCTAAGAAAGTTAACTCTGGGGAGTGAGCAGGCTATTCTACAGGCCCCCGCCTAACAATCGATCGGCCAAAAAAATGTCCGTTGAGAAAGTCAGAACCAGACCTATAATAATGAGGCGGCGCACCGTTTTGTTGGAACATAACGTTTTTAATATTATTTCCAGCCACCTGAGATATTTCTGGGAAAATTTAGTCCCGCAAATGAAAAAGTGGACTACTGGATAAGAAAATCAAAACAATTTTGAACTGAGTGAGTTCATTGGTTTACAATCCGCTATTTTGTTATGGCTCAATATTTTACTTTGAAATTCTAGGATCAAACGCAGAACTAAAAGACCTTTCAAATGAGGTGTCACTCAACCCTGGATAAAAAAATCAAAACAATTTTGAATTGAGTTTAAAATCCGCCATTTTGTTATGGCTAATTATTTTTCTTTGAAACTCTAGGATCAGACGCAGAATTAAAAGACCTTTCAAATGAGGTATCACTCGCCCCCCTTACTATTTAGAAAAAAATTTCAAAATGGCACTCAGTCGCCATTTTGGATGATACAAAATTTTAATAAAGTGTGAAAAATAGTATTTAATTTCCCATTACAGCACACCAAATTTTGTAGAAAAATATCAAGTCGTTCAAAAGTTAGTTGGGGGGGGGGGGGGCGGAGTTACTTTATGGATACAGTGTATATGTTATTGACCACTTTAATTTCGGTAATTATTTGTCGTAAATAAATTTTTTGATAGTACTGTGTTATTATTAATTGTATCCTCGATGCTCAAGTGCTTCCTGAGACTATCTAAATTTTGCAAAGACCTTATAAATCTGGAAATCTAGAAACAAAATGGGCGAAAACATTCCCGGCAGTGTTTTTTCAATCATTGTTTTTCCCGCAAATTTGTTCTAGGACATTGTCTCCGTATAGGTCGACGTAAACAAAATCGATGTTAAACGCCACAGATGAATGGAATGTGTATGTAATTTTTTGTGATGTTTATTAGTACCCAGTCTTTATATATTTCACCGGCCGTCGTTGCGATGAACAAAATGCGCTGTACAGCAACACTCTGTACTGTTAAAAATGAAAGTTTTTGCTTTTCGCGTGAAATGTATTACTCACGCTACTTATTGTTCCTGTTACTTATTTCGGTAGAGTAGACATGTGGCACTTGAATATTAATCAAATTGTATATTTCTTATTATTAACTATTGGTCGTATAGACAGCACAACTCAATGAATTATTACGCAAGTTGTATTCCAGAACTTGCTGCCGTGCTGGCTTTTGTTTTGATATAAAACTGTATTGGCCCTCTCTGCAAAAGAATATAATCTTTATGTAATTTGCCCGTAAATATATGAGTTAAAGTAGTAGCGGCCCCCTAGTATTAAAAATTGCGACAGACGGAAGGGATCCGGATTTAATATAGATAGTTTTTGTATACAAAAAATAGCTTCAAAATACTCTTAAATATTTTTTTAGGAAGTTAAATACAACACGTCTAGTAGATATTATGTCCTATGCATGCTATATTAATTTTTATCTTTCTTGTATTACAGGAAAAACCTGTTGAAAATTTAATTTTGGCGAATAATGAACTTCAGTTGGGGTCTTACGTGTACATTGGAAAAGGTCTAGCACTGCCAAAGTTTTCCAGGAAATCTGTAATCAAAATCCGTTTACATTGGACACGGTCTAGACCTGTCCAAGTTTTTTCAACAAAATCTGACCTGAACAGAAGAACGTTTGAATATCCGAGATACAGAATTACGTCAGTGCAGGTTCAAATGGTCGTGTTAATAAAACTTGTGTGTTGTTATTGTTATTAAAGACCTGAATTCGTTATTGAAGAAAATAGTAAATCCGAAACATTAGTTAGAGAGCATTATGTCTTACATCGCTCGTTTTAATTCTATACGCCCCTTGAGTAAGATGATGAGGTCGTTGAAAACTTCATTTTGTCAAATAATGACCTTAAGCAAGGTCTTTTCATTAAGTGTGTCTTTAAGATATGTTAATTTATACTACCCAATTTAAGTACCTCATCTGTGGGTTAACTTTTCGAATTACGTATGAAGATTGCCGCATGGAAAAGCCGAGCGGGTGAATCAGAGGGTTGAAAGTTTTTAATCTGCCAATAATAATCCTAATCGCGAAAACGTCGATTTTAATGGGAAAAGGAAAAGAAACAAAATATAACAGAGCACGACCATGTAATAAAAATCGAAGACTCGATGGCTCGAATGATGTTTTTTCAGGGTACTTTAAAGCGACCGCGCCCTGAAATATCGCCCTAAACAAATCCTTTTCTAAACGAACAAGTCGCGTATCAAATAGCGTGCACCTCGGTTCTTTATTCTCATAACGTATCTCGGCGCCCCAAGCGTTGTCCTGATAAGAGCCGCGAACGTTTTTCAGGTGTCAGAGTGCCATTATGACGTCCGGTGAGGGCGCATTGCCGCCGTTATCACGTTGATTACGCAGATGTTTGATCTGCCAACAGCACAGAGCCCGGAGCAATGCGATACGCGTCCGTATGTGTCGTGTCCGGGAATATCCCCCTGGATTTATGCATTGGTGTATCCATATTTTCCAGCTCGATGCTACCTCGCCGGTCGCGCCCGCTACTCCCTTTCTGTCACATAAATTTTAAATGGGCAAGTTGAGTCGCTAAAGTTGAGAGGTTATTGAATCTTAGCTTAAGGTTGCCGTATTACAGACCGAGGACTGCTGGAATAATTAAAGAACACTTTTAATCACGAATCTCTGTAGTCGCCTCGTAATCGTAAGGGTTCTTAACTAATGGGAACATCCTATGCCGGCTCGATCTACCCGCCTGGATGCTACATGATTAAAGAGGAACTTTGCAAGTGCCCCATATGCTTCATTTACCCAGCATTCGTTTCCGCTTTATTTTCTTATTCAGTTAGTGAATATACGACGACGTCCAAGTTCAGAATTTTAGATTTCATGCTTGTTGTATATTCTGCCTGAAGGGTCAACTGCACAAAGTTACGTTTTAAATTACAGGACGTGCAATTCTCTTTTGTATAATATATTTGACATAAATTTTCAAACAAAACTGTAGTTAATACGATTATTCCATTTGGCGGGATAAAATAATGATATGGGGTATCATTATTTTATTACAGCACAGCAGATATTGAAGCTTTGAACTGGTCGTTAAAAACATTTTAATTTGTTATAGGTATATTCCCCGGCGGAGTTACTGTGAGGTGAAAACTTTCATTGTCGAACATATGCAACGCCATTTCACTTTTTATTACTAAGCTATTAATACCTAAACTTCATGCTTTATTTTGATCTAAGTATACGTTACACTCAATTGCCGATTTGCTCAATTGCCCAAATTTTGTAATTGCCAAATTTGCCAAATTGCAGAAATTTTGTTAACGTTTTTTAAGGAATGAACATTCCTTCGAAGGCGGCATTCAATTTATTTGTTCTGGTAACTTACGCTCTCATTGAATGCCGCCCCCATGGGCATGATTGCTACTCAAAAAAATTTACTTAATCCTAGCATATAAACAAAATTTCGACAATTCAGCGATTAAGGCAAACCGGGACACTATAGAGATCTCAAAAACTATAAGAGATACAAACTAGGTTAAATTAGATAAAAGTTGCTTAATTAGAGGAACAATGTACAATAAAGTAAGTAAAATACTCATAGCTTACCTACTAGATACGAGAGGAAAACTGAAAATGTGGAATTTATTTAAAAGTAAAGGATCTCTATTCACAGTGCACAATCGTTTTCGTAATACACCTGCAATAGATCTACAAGTTATTCCTGTTACGATTTTTTTTATTTACACTGTGAACAGGGATATTTTACCTTGAAGAAATTATTTTATTTCTGTTTCTTGCTCATATCTCCAGTAAGATATGGGTAGGTATTTTGGCCTTTGGGTAAAAAAATGTTACCATTACATTGTTCCTCTAATAGGGAAGGTGATTCCTAGTGGTTATGTTATTTCATGAAGAAAAGCTCATTTAAAGATATGTCCGAAAATGCTTCCTTACGAAGTTACAGCCCTCTGAGGAACTAATGGTCTTATCACTTTTTTATCGACAACTTTCGCAGAAATAGCACTAAAATTTTGAAATTTCATATGTACTAAGCAATACGGATTTATCTTGGTATTTCTAATAATTTTTTATGAATAAGTGCAGCAGAGGGTGGGGGAGGGGGGTCTTCTAAACTTTTTTAAATTTTACAGTTTTTGCAGTTTTGTATAGAAAATTTTATTCTTCATACAAAAATACACAAAAGAGGCCTTCTAGTTGAAAGTGGCAATATTTAACTAAACAGTTTTCAAGATAATTTAATGTTTTCGTAAAATCGCGTTACCATAAGGGTCTATGTGTTTTCTCAAGATGTCTAATAGTTTCTACAAACTTCGAGAGTGAAACACATGAAAATGATGAAAAAGTGTTTATCAACATTTGTTAACAAAAGGTACTGCCTCCGGAAGTGGGAAATTTAAATAGTTCAAACTATTGCCTCCTCAGAAAGCTGTAACTAGTGTAAGGTAGCATTTTTCTACCCATGTTTATTAGATATAGCGACTTTCAATGAGTGTAGGTACTTTTTCGTGTATTTTTAAACGGAGAAAACGAATTTCTGAACAAAACTTCAAAATTATAAATGATTTCAAATATTTAGAAGAAATATTAAGTTGCCCCTCCCCCCCTTCCATGAGACACCCTGGGTGCACTTATTCAAACAAATTTTAGTAGAAATACTGAGCTAAATCAGTAGTGCACACGTGTTAAATTTAAAGATTTTAGTGCAACTACTGCAAAAGTTATCGACAAAAAAGTGATTCGACTATTCTTTCTTCAAAGGTCTGTAACTCAGTAAGGAAGCATTTTCAGCATACTTTTATCAAAGTTTTCTTCATTAAACAACCGAGAGATCACCTCCTTAAGTGCTTAGAAAAGTAAATGTTGCTATTTCTGTACTATTTTAATGTTAGCAACAATTTTACAACATTTCGATTATTTTACATCAGCAATATGCTATTTGAAAGACATTTTTTTGGTTTAAACAAAACCGCCACACCAAAAATGTTGGATGAACCTCAAATGACCAGGGTCGGATTAGGCCCATCCGCAACACTTTTTTGCCGCCTCTGTGACTGTGGTTGGTGTTTGATTACCAGCAGTAATTCAAAACATTAGCTAACTGAAACACATGCATATGACAAAGATACGTATGTACCGAAATTTATATTGTAAATGAAATTTTCTTAGATACAATGAAAAAGTAACCATTGATTTACACCGACCGCGTTAAAAAAAGCTGATACGATGTTAAAATTAATTTAATACAAAATTATGTTATGTAAAGTATAGTATCATGGTATACCCGATGGGAAAAAAATTCGACAAGATTTAATATGAACTTATTTAGTTCTTTTTTCTAAAAATTTGTAATTTACGGCAAATTTTTCTGCAAAATTTAGTGTGTTCTGTGTGTTACTTGTTACAAGATAGGCCACTAAAGAACCACGCCGCAGCGACCGTTAGAAAAACCCTAAAAGACTATATTCTTTTATCGGCCCTTTTGAAGCAGGTCTAAATCTGTGTATGGATGTTATATAATAATATTTATCATTGTCGCGGCGCGCGTCATGCTTAGTACAAATACTTGTTCACCTAAACGGAAGTATTATTTCTTTTACTGTTACATTTTTGCAGCTCCTGCCAATTTGCCGCTGTAAGCAAGCTGCTTACTCTGCTTACTGGTTAATTCGGCCCTGCAAATGATGTGTATAAACAATGCAGGACATTATCTCCTATCATTTTAAATCCACAATAAAATATTTTTGGGTTACATAAATGTATTGGAATTATTTAATGCAATATAATACACTTTTACGTTTCTAACATAAACTGTAACGCAGAGATTTGTCATCATTCAGCAACTGTGAAAAGAGTTATTCATACATTACATATCACAAAACCCGACTTCTCTGTCCAACAATAATGTAATGCAGAAATGTTATGCAACACATTTTTCACTTAATGTAGAAGTTACCTTAAACATAAATTTAAAAATACATGTAGTAATTTAGTCACGAGTTAAAAATCTTATATTCACGTATACTAAAACGAATATTGAACATTTCTGCATAACATTTTTCCCTTAAAATGTATTGACATAAATTTTTGTTACGTAAATTTGATAGAAACATTTACTGCGTGTACTTTTTGGACAGTATTTAAAAGATTTGTCAATATGTATTAAAACTAACATTTTTTTGCACCAAAACTTTAATGCAGTACTTTTGTTCAAAGCATTTGTAACTTAAAATGTTTGTATCGATAAATGCACAATAATCTCTTGTATTTAAAAATAATCTGTGGAAGGAAATCGTCAGCGCGGGTTGCTGTTGCAGAAACTATAGATAATAATTTATTTTATATAATACAAGAAATTATTGCACTGTATTTATTCGATACAATAATTTTTAGTAATACACATTAAGTTAAAAATGCATTGTATAAAATTTCTGCATTGAATTTTTGTTGCAAAAAATATCTTAGCTTTATTACATAATATGGACGAATCTTTTAAATAGTGCCTAAAAGTACACGCAATAAATGTTTGTATTTAATTTTACCTTGCAGAAATGCATAGCAATCGCATTTTTCTTCTTATACATTTATGTTGGTTTTAGTACATCTAAAAGATATTTTTAACTGTTGACTAAATCTACATGTTGCATGTAATTTTTTTAATTGCTTTTTAATACCTCTTAAATTGCGCGTGTTATAATTCAAATACCGGCTTGCTTTGTATGCGATTAGGTCAGCGTATGTGTTTTGGTAGGTCGTGATCTGTAAGTGTTGTTTCGTTCTCTGCGTCTCTTTCGGGAATGGAGTTTCAGAATATTACGTTACAGTATCGCAACCAAATATTACATACTATGGAAGCCTGTTTCTATGTTATAACGTAGGCTATTGTGTAAGCGAATTGTATTTTCCGCTATAAGCGCCTAAACATGTGGGTTTTGGTGGCGGGATCCCCCGCCACTAAAAGCTGAGACAAAAGGAAGGACTCTGGATTTAATATATAGATAAGAGTGCAACATTTTACATGAAAATGTATTGATAGGAATGCTATCACTAAATGTCACTGTTTCAGAATCAAACAAATTTCAAAAACGTTTTTGAATTTAAAGAAAAAGGAAACTCTAAAATTTATCAAAGTAAATGAATTTCTTGGTTACATATAAATTAAAGCTTTATTATTCACATTTAACAATAATATGTAGTGGGGAACTGATACTTGACCGTATAAAACAATACGCTACCGCAAAATTATCAAATTTTTACTAAATCTAGGTATAAATAGATGCTTTAAAATTAAACAAAGAAATTTTTAAAAATGAAAAAATGCAACAGTGCTGTGACAATAAAGAAGGTTAACAATTATTTTTATTTCTAAGAAAGATACACATTTGTTACTCCAAGTCGGTGAAATTTTTTGAATTTAGCAAATTTGTGTTTCTCGGCTGTTGACATGTTCCATAATTATTGCACGTTGGAAAATTAGCATTGTACCAAAAATACGTTCTACGAAAAATATCTGTTTCTTATTTCCTACTTTTAATGAACTTAAAATTATTTTATTTGTAATGCAAGTGAATATGTAAAAGTAAAACGACGTTTCTTGTTCTAGGTAACCTACAATTTGAGAGATTCATCGTTGAAACATACAAATTACCTATATTTGTGTTGTCCTTCCCTTGAAAGGTCGAAGGTGTTACTACGAGGTGTTGTGATAACTTCCGTAGAACCTCTAGCATAAAGAGATCCTATGAATATATTGTATTTTATCTAGTACTATTTATCACAGTGATGAATAGCAAATGTTTGTTAAATGTCACTTTAGCTTTAACACAAAACCGTTAAGAAATCTTTAACCACGCTACTCATACACCTACATGAATGCAAACGTTATTTAGAGCAACCTTATGAAAACACAATATAAAGCAAATAGCTCTTGCACTATTATTTTTGCAGCGGAATTACCAATTTAATTTAGAAACATCATTAAAGTGGTGGAAAATTACACAATAAACTACATGTAAAATTATACAGCAATGTTCAAAGGTAAGTGCTCGTAACTTTTACATTAAAATGTAATTAATTACGTCCATGCTAGTCTTAATTAGCTATGCTTACATTTTCCCCAATTTTGCTATATCTCGTATTCGCAATGAACTACTGAAATCAGTTGAAGAACCTTTTTCCAAACAAATTCGAAATTATAATTAAACTAACCAGTGATTTTTATTGCGTATTCAAAAAATTACAAGCAAAGCTTAATGAGGCTGTAAACAAGACTTGTGTTTTCTCGCTTTTCCAATTTGCAGAAAGGGTAATTAATACATTTTGCCCAACGTGCCGCATAAGCGGTTAAGTTGGCGTGGTTAGATGGATGAATGGAGTTTGGAAATTTGTAGAAAAACCTTGCGAAGCAAAAGAAAAATATGTGTGTAAGGCTTATCTAAGACAACATTTAGGCCACTCCGTTTCGCTATCTAGATAAATTTTTGATTTATATTCCACCTACTGCGTGATATATCAAACCTCATGCAACGGGCGGCGGGGAAATTAGAGAAATATTCCCTTTCAAAATAACCGAAAAGTGTGTTCATGAACGTGAACGGTGGGAGAAACATTTTAGTACACGGTGTGCGCTGCTGATAAGGGCAAAGCGAAAGTTGATGTCGTTTTTATTACCAGAGAGAGACTCCTGTCAATGCATGTTACCCTAAAACAATTCCCAGCTTTTAAAATCGCGTACATATAGCAAGTATAGCTACCGAACCGATTCACGACCACTTTGCAGCTGCAGTTTGTTTTACTATTGCACTATACCGGATACGTTAGTTACTTAACTGATTAGATACTGCACTCCAGTCAATAAAGTTGTCCAGGATAAGAGAACGTCTAAACGAAAAATTGCTTGCAGTAAGTAGATAAAGGTAAACTCGTTTAAGGGGGCGATCCACTATATTAAAGGTATGTGGTCTCCAAGTTTCTTCTTTATCAGTGTTTTGCTCGAGAGTCGTACGTAATCCTTCTATCTTAATAGCCAGCAGGTGTAATAAACAAGTTAGAATGCCTTGAAACCCTCCAAAATTTTCCCGATTGCGCCTTTCTCTTTATTTATTAGAGATAATTCAAAAACGCTCCATTTTAAAAATAATTTTCATTTAAATTCAACGCCACCAACTGTATTGAAAAAACAGAAATCATAACTAGATGCATCACGGCGCGGTTAATTTCCGTTTGAAAATTCCCAACACGCTACTGAATTAAATCAGAAGCACTAAATTGACTGTGATTTTTTAGCCGTCGAAGATTTTTGAAATTACCCGATGAATTCATATTTTTTCACTAAAATCCTTCCCTTGTGTTTAAGAATCCATTTAACGCCAGAGAGACTAATGAGTCAGATGGTTCCAGTATTAATCAACCCCGTCCCTAACCATAAAACAGAAAAGGAAGCCGAAAAAATGTGACTTCTAGCTCTTTTTATTCCAGGCTTACTTTACGCTTTTATAAAAAATAATTCGAAATGTCTGTACATTTGTTATCTGGCAGTGTAATAATCTGTGTTTTTTTTTGGTGTTTTTTCACTGTAAGAGATGAGATTTTTATGAAGTTTCAGTCGGTGAAGGGCTTTCACTTGCCTGATTCTCATATTGACAGTAAATTTTTTATAGCGTGATACGGTGAAAAAATGTTCCTTCATCTCATCGTTTTATGGTTCTAAAGGACATCCTTTCAGAAAATTTTACCACTTATAGACGAAACTTCATGATGTTTCTAGTTTAACATTGTCTAACTCACATTATTAGATCATTTTTTTTTTCTATCAAATCGTGGATTCATATTTCAATCAAACAATAATAAAATTCATGGTTAAAAGGTTGTGTAGCTAAAAATTCGCTTTTTAAAAATTCAACAATTATACCATAAGTAAACTGAAAACAACCGGACAAAAAGTTATGAATACTTGTTGCGTAGCAACGAGTGTTAGTTGAACAAAACAAACACGAGTTGCTACACAGGAAGTTTGAGTAATTTTCCCTGATTGTTTTACAATTAGCAAGTAGTATAAATTTGAATTTATTTGGTGTAAAAATTTCTACTTACAAAATACTCGGATTAAACTTTTCTATTGACTGCTAAAACGGCAAATGCCATTGATCGATATATTAGGAGTGAAATAATCTGCAGTAATTGCTCAGAGTTATCAAAAATAGCAACACTGTGAAAACTAGGCCTCTGCAGACTAAAAGTCGACTCCTGCTCCCAGGTTTAAAAACAAATTCCATTTTATGAATGCTTTATTTCCATTACGTTAGTTTGACTGATATCTTATACAATTTTTTTGTTCTCCACAAACAGGCAACGAAATGGCTGCTATTATAAAATACTACAAAATTCCGGTACTTAAATGCGTAAGCATTTTAGATTCTACCTGACACATTTCAACACGTTTCGAAATATGAACAGCCCAGTATGCATTACAAAAATACCTTAGGAGAGACACATACTGAAAAACTGAAACATGCTCCAGCGTTTCTGAAACTTTTTTCAAAAAGTATTCTTTATTTTTTTATTATTAACGTACCCCAATAACATTTTATATATACAGGATGCTTCTAAAACGATAGTAAATATTTACATTCCCACCTGTTTTCGTTGGAATCAATTAACAAGGGGGCGTAGATGGGAGAAGCACTCGAAGTATCCCTTAACGTATTTTTGACACATTCAAGATTATCTAACTTTTTACTTAAAAATTGTATTCTCCATCCAAAAATACAAAAAAGGTAGTGCTATAGAACGCAGTGATTAGTGCGCCGGTGCCGGCTTTAAATATTTTGCCGGTGTGACGATTTGAATCCTTAAGGCATAAGAAACATTTTTTGCAAAGTCGTAGCTTTTTAGAGTGCCCGCAAGCTCATTTTTAAGCAACTTTTTCAGCCGCAAACACTATAAAATTACCAAAATATTAAAAAAATCTGACAAAAACAAGACTATTTTAAATCATAATATGTAATGTATACACAATAAACACTACGAACTATTTAATCTTATAATATATTATTACCAATTCGTTTAAATACAGTTTTGTGGTCATGAAATTGCATTAACCTAAAATTTACCAAAATATATTTGAGCTTTATATGACCTAAGTAAGTGCGTAAATTGTTCGATTTCTCTTTCTTCATCGCCCGCCGATATTCTGTTCCCTACCAATTATCGGGTTTATGTATAAAATAATTAGAAAATTTGCTTAACTTAGTTTTAAGTTTCACATTAACGAACCTTAAGAAAAGGGTAATCAAGTTTCTAATTGCGTTATCTCGCACTTCCAAAAGAGCGACGCCTACTAGAGTCGAGTTTTTGAAACTTCCACTTATTCTTTGTAATGGAATGCCGAGATTGCCTAAGTAATTTAAATCCGCAGATTGTTTTTCAGGAAAAAAATTCAACGCAACCATAAACGACAGGAATAATTAAGGAAATAGTAGTTTGAGGGATGTCGCAATCTACCTTGTATACATTGAAAAGCATAATGGCGGAAGATGTTAGTGATGTGATCCCGCATCTCCAGGGTGCTGTAATTAAAAAGCTTTCGGCATTATACTTCCCCATTAACCCTGTCATATTTTAACGTGCTCCTATCAAATTTATCAAATAAATGGGGAACACAGTTTCGACTATAAATTAATAAAACATCGGAATCTTCGAAAGATTTTGATATCGGAGGTTACGAAAACCCTTAAATGGTTTTAGAAATTCACGCAAGGATATATTCCGGCTGTCAGGGAAACGCACGGCAGAAGGAGAACATGTTTGTTGGAATTTCCAACGAAAAAACTTAATTTTCTACCTGATGTAATATGTAAATAATATTCGTTCCTCAGTCACAAATTTCAGATATGACAGCGACACTTTATTACCAAAATGTTAGGGAATCACGCCAAGCTTGCAATAGACACGAAGAAGTTGTATAAAAGTCTGATTCATATCAGCACTTGTCTAATTTTTAAAACCTGGATAGGTATTTTTGTAGTTTTTAATTATGCCTTCGTGCATTGTTATTGATTGCTGCAGATAGAGGAATGATTATAAAACCTGCAGCGGCAGAATAAAATCGGAAAAGCGCAACTAATGTTGAGTAGAAAAATCGTTCCATCACTTACTCCTGATTCAGGAAGATGAGAGCAGAGGTCAACGGAGTCACCTCTAGGCCAAACTCTCACGCTCACACCGATAAGGTTTTTGCTGACTAGTTTGCTCCTGTTATTGAAGTTGGAAGGGTACAAAAACAAGGATTTTGTGTTATTTTCCCGACGAAAGAAATTAATTGTTTATGCAGCAAACTTTAAAAATTTTAATGGGACAAAAAATTCAACCAGAACAAACGTTTGCATACATATTTGCATGCATTAAAGTTATCTCTGACCCCCAGAGGGCTTAAATATTATCACATTGTGAGGGTATCAGACAGAAGCTGAGCGATTCAAAAGTGCTTACGGCAAGGACTAATAACAAACAATCTCGGTTAACATAAACTTGCGTATTCTATTTCTATATGTCCCAGTAAATTAGATTTTCAATGTTGTATGACGAAAAACACGCGATGCGGTTGTGCATTTTCTTTCTCTCTCTCGACACTTTTACCCTCCCTTCACCATAAATTGGATTTTCATATCGATAGCGGTTTTAAAACTATTGTCTTTATTCAAATCCTGTTTCCTGACAACGTTATTACGGTTTCATTGTTCCAAAAAGAAATGTATTCAAGTGATAGATGCAAAACATTTACGGATTTATCCGAAATGTTTTTGCTTTTTGCAGATCAACGAAAAGGTCACAAATAACCAAGTTAGGAGTAATAAATAAAAACTGTTGGAAGAAAATCAAGAATTCGCAACGAAACCAAATTGCTATTTTTCATTATAAAATCCTTTTGTCATCAAAAGATAGAATGCGAATGTCTTTCGGAGGACTCTGGGGTGAAAAGAATCAATCTCCGTAACCCAATTTAAGTCACCGTGATCCTCTTCGTTTACTTGTTTGGGTAACATTTAATTCAGAAACTCTCAAAGTCTTAGCAAAGTATCCGACGCTTAACATTCGGCGTTAAAACGAACAATTTCTTTCTCTTATTTCTAATTTAATTAAGAAGATAAACGTCCTCAATATTGAAAATCTCGTTAAAAATTGAAAAACGTCGACTGGAATAATCGCAAAAATGGATTTCTATCGCTACTCTCTTAAAAAATGTATTCAAATTAAAGGAAGGCGCCTCCGCCAAATCAATCTTTAAAGAATTCTTTCTGTTTGTTGAAGAATAATGTGCAGTTTATGAATATTCTAATTTCCATAATGTATGCTGCCAAAACGCGAAACTTTGAGCAGAAAACCTTGGTGTTTGATTCTACTTCATCTACTGCAATCACGACGACAACTCAATTTTATGAAAGCAATTTAAGTTTGGGAGTACGCGATCAAGAAGGGCCACGACATATGGAGTCACGTCCGCGGTTGGCTAAATTGGGTCCAGTTTATTCTCTAACGGATATAGAAAGACGAAAATCCACAAGTGCATTATGCTTTCAGAAAAATACGGCATTTCGAAACGCACAACGAACACGCACGCAAGAAAGGCTTCCGAAACGATCCACTACATCATTCACAACGAATAATAATTACTGCATGGCTGTTAGTAAATTCTATCCGCAAAATCGGACGAATAAACGCCCAAAATTAAACCGAGTGAATTCGAAATGCCGTGCATGTTTTGCGCGAACAGAAAACAATAAAGCGCACTCACTTGGTTGGTTGGTTGGTTGGTTGGTTGGTTGGTTGGATGTAGAATACACTTTGTGTTGAAAACCACATATTGGAGCCTTTTTGCTCAACATAGCTTGGCATAGATTATGAAATGCTTTGCACTGTAAAGTTTACTTTTATTTTTATTGATTTTGGCGTGTATGCAATTCTAGCTCTTGTTTGAATTGATTATAGAAAATTTTATTTATGAAATTTATTGAAATTATTGTTCTTGAAGCTATAATAAAAAACGAGGAATAACAATCTTAAAAACAAATGGAGTACTTTGTTAAGAAATTTCCATCATCAGCGCTCTAGACAAACTAAACATGAAATTTAACGGACGCCTGTTTGATGTTTGGATTTTTCTTTTTCGTGGCAGCTATTTTCCACAAAACTTTGTTTTGGAAAATAATAAAAACGATATATTTTTTTCGGAAAAAATTTTCTGGTTCCGCCGCTTGACAGTTTCTCTCAATATTGCTTAATCACAGACAGACCTTCAACTACTGCTACTTTTTCATTTATTTTCCATCGATTTCCAATTTAATATTTTCATACAATAATAATTTTCATTACAATTTCCAAAACTTCAATTATGTTCAACCTGAATTAATTTTCTGTTTACCCTCGTTGAATAATACCAAACTTCAGTTTCATATTTATTGAGCAAATTCCTAATTTTGTATTTTTAGTTGTTTATCACACAAAACACAATTCGAAGCCAATGGCGCTAGTCGTTTATTATTCATTCTATAATTATTGTTTGTTCGTTTATTTAGCTTTTGTTGATCTATAGCTGTAGGAAAACACATACATTTATATAGGTAACAAATTTTCATTTTTGATCATTTGTATAAGTTAGCGCGAAAAATATTAATCGAAATAAAACTAATATTATATGATGGGTTCAAGGACTCTGCGATTATCAAAATGCATAACAAAGTTGATTGTTAAAATAATCGTATCATAAAATAAGCAGGTGATCAAATAATCGATTGATTACACAACCGACTAAATCAATAACCGATTAATTAAATAATGGATTAATTAAACAATCGATTAAATAATTAACGATTAAATACATAATCGATTAGTTACGTAGTAGATTAATTAAATAACAGAACAAATAAATAACCGTTTAATTATAAAATCATCGATTAATTAAATAATCCTTTACTCAAATAAACGATTAAACAAATCATCCAATAATTATATACTTGATTAATTAAATAATCGATTGATTAAATAATCATTTAATTATAAAATCATGAGTAATTAAATAATCATATACTCAACTAAACGATTAAACAAATAATTTAATAATTATATGAATATTCAATTAATGAAATAATCGAATAATTAAAAATTAATTTTATAGTCGATTAATCTAATAGTCAACTAATGAAATAATCGATAAATCTCATAATTGACTAATCTAGTAATAGATGAATCTAATATATTATTAATCCAACAATGATTTAATCAAATAAAAGATTAAACAAATAATCTAATAATTACATAGTCAAATAATTAAATAATCGATTAATTAAAAATCTATTTATCAAGTAATCATTTAACACAATCATTGATTAATTACATATCCGATTAATTTCATAGTCGATAGTACATTTATTAATTAATCAATTAATTAAATAATCGAATAATCTAATAATTGACTAATGCAGTTATAGAATAACTAAATAAAAAATTACACAAATAATCAATTAATTACGAAGTCGATTAATTAATCGACTAGTTAAATACTCCATCGATCAAATTATTATTTACTAAAATCATTAACTAATTACATAAGCGATTAATTACATAGTCAATAGTCGACTAATCAAATAGCTTATTAATGAAATAATCGATATCTAATATCGATAGCTAATCGATAGCTAATAATCGATTAATCTAATAATCAAGATTCTAATAATCGATTAGTCCAATAATCTTTATTCAAATAATTTTTATAATAATTCGTTTAATCATATAATAAATTGACTAAATAATCGAAAAATCAATGAATAAGTTACAAAAATTCGACTATTCGTAACTAGTCGATTAATCAAACAATTCATTCATCAAATAAACGATTAAATAAAAAGTCCACGAAATTATATTGACGATGTAATAATCAATTAAGTAAATAATGGATTATTTAAATAATCTTTATGTATAGGTTCCACCTTCACTTCGTTGAAGTTCATGTTGAGTGTAAACAAAATACTTTATTACTTCAACAATATTTATTTATTTTAACCTTATACGTATTTCGAGATGTTTACGTGTCATTATTAAAGGTTATATTCATAAGTAAACAGTAAGTGTTGCTATAGGAACAACAGAACTTGGTCACTTGATCTTGGTAATCTATGTCTGTAGATGACTTGATTTCTTATTCCAACATGTCCAATAGAGGTGGTTTAATAGATCAATTTGCCTATTCATTAGCGGTATCGTTTTTAAACGCTTGTGAATTTTAAAACGCTTCCAGTATTGCTACAGTTCATTTTTAGCTAATTTTACTCCTGGTAGTTAGGTGACTTGTTGTACATCTTCATTATTTTGGTAACTTCCAGTCTAGTAATTTTCGAATTTCTAGTTTTGGTTTTTGTTAAGAAAAAAGCATACTTTGAAAGTTTTTAGTATCAGCTTTTACTTCCATTTTGATTTCGATTCTTGATAAAGTTAAAGTTTTTGGAATTTTTCCGAATGCTTTTCATTAATCATTGACGCCTATGGATTAATCAATAAAAATTTCCTTACTTTTATGAGTAAAATATTGTTGAAATTTTCAATTTTTTGTGAATCTTGTATCAGACACGGTTTTGAGAACTTCAAACACCGCATCCCCGCAACATCTTAAATTGGAAATTCCTGTAATTTGAAGCCGTTTAAAATTAAAAGCTTTTATTTATCTAAATAGCAGGGCAACTACATCTGAGGTAATTTGATTCTGTTAGTCGATTTAGTTTAAATTTTATAGGGGGTTACTTAGATATTTAGCTCTGCCGTTCGTACGAATAATCAATTAATAAAATAATCAAAACACCTAATAATCGATGAATCTAATATTCGATTAATCCAATAATCGTTTAATCTAATTATCGATTAATGAAACAATCGATTACAAAAATAATCAAAGACCAGATAATTCATTAATAAAACAAAGTATTAATTAAATAATCGATTAATTGATAAATCGATTGGTTAAGCAAGTAACTAACCGATTAGTCAAATAAAAGGTTACACAAATAATCTATTAATAAATGGTTGATTAATCATATAATCTATTAACAAAGTAATCGATTAGTGAAACAATTAATTGCACAATCGAATTATTAAACAAACAAATAATCGATCCCTCGCTTTTTATATTCAGAAACAAGCTTAGTTTGTTAATCGATGGTTTAATTCAAATATTGACATAGGGTGGGTGACCAGACGTCTTCCTTTGGGAAAGACAGCCCCCCTTTGAGGCTCTCTGTTAATTATTTCCCTCTTTTGCAATACAGTTAATTTTCTTAATAAAATTCGATTTATCGATAAGATCGAAAGACAAAATAATTTTCTCAAAAGACGTAACCTATGAATTTGGAATCTAACTATTTGATCATTGACTTTTCGTGATCAACTATTCTTTGAAACAATAATAGAATTATCGATTAATCAAACTTTAATCAAAAAATGGTTAATCAAGCAATCGATTAGTCAAATAACTAATTAATCAATTATTCGATATTTGTAAGATAAAAATTGGCTCCCCGATTAATAAATAATTAATCGGCTATTTCGCACTGCCCTAATGGGTATAGATTTTACTTTCATAAAAAAACTTGTAATATCAGTAAGCATGAGGTTGCACGAAATATGAAATTACATTTCATGGGATTATTAGATATAGGAAACGATTGTTGCGGACGCGACGCAAAATGAAAACGCCGAAGGGCGTGACACAAAAGAAATTAAAAAAGTTCACACATTTGGACATGACAGCATAAGAATAAGACCGCTTAATGTGTTCAGCGGAATTGAAACACCAGGGATTATCTTGAAATGACAGAGAGTAATAATCTCAAAAACTGAATTTGTTCGCGGACATTTTACTTTATAAGCAGGATGTGGACAGAAATTTAAAAAAAAAAACCATAAAATGTGAAAGATTTTTTTTAAATCGCTCAAAGAATCAAAAAGTAAACAAATCGCAATCAACAATTTACTAGTAAAAAAAACTGTAATTGGTATTCTTAAGTCTTAGAATGATGCATAAAAATCACAAAACCTAAAAATAATAGAAATCATTGCAGAGTTTAACTATCGCGACTCTATACCACAGCAAATTATAAAATTGCCCGCTTTAAAATTTAAAATAGTAATGGAAAATGCTACGTTACTTTAAAAAAATTCATGAATAATAAATGATTTAATCTGTACTAACGATGTAAATCCTTTTCATTTAGTGTTTGTGACTTATACGAGCAAGATCTAAAATCAAATATTACCATAGTTAACTTAATATTCATTTCATTCTTTTATGACGATACACCATTTTTTAGTTTCGCGGCATATTTTTCCTTCCTAATTTTTATTTATATGTGCAGTACTTGTTTATCGAATACGCATTTCCATGATTATCTAAAGTAGGCTGTTTTTTTAATGCTGAACCGATTGGTTATAATAAAACCTACTTCACTTCTAGAAGTTCAATAAATTCTTTTTAATTTAGTTGTTTAGGCATCACTTCCAGGAACTCCAAGGCATAATGTTTTCAGAGACGGTCATAAGGGCGGGGGGAACATAGGGACCATGGTCCTAAATGTACGCGTGCCGCATAACAGAATAATGTTAGCATATTTTGAAAAACATTATTTAGTTTTTTTTTTCTGTAAAGTTCAAGAGTTTACCAAGGGTTTATGTTAGTTTTTAAATTTTTACCAGCGGACCCCCTGGCCTGAGCCCCACACCTTTCCGGCAATGATAATCCAGTATCTAAGGGTAATAAAAAATTGTAGGTACAAAAACAACATTTCTGATATCTGACTGCCCTGTTAAAATCTCAGCTGCAATGAAATTTGTAAACCTCATATCAGTGCAGGCCCGGCCCTAGAATAAAGTGCGCAAGGCGGATGCTTCGCATCGTGCGCTATAGGGGCCCCGCTCTTCCTTTTCAGTTTTTGAAAGTCCCTACTTTATCTGTCGTTGTCGCTGCAATTATTAATATTATAGTACATAATGATATATGTTTAGATCCCAAAGTATTTTTATTTTTATATTTTTAAATATCTACATCGATATATTTCGTTCTGGTTATGGCACAAAGTACCTACACTTTTTAGAAGTTGTCACTTAATACATAGTTTTAAGAGTTTATTCTGTCTTTAGCCTTCCCTTTTACTTGGCTACTCCCATAAGAGCCGGGAGAAGTAAAAAGTAGGTAAGTTCAAAAAATTTAAAAATTTTGGTATCAGTGGAATTATGTGTAAGATGGAAATTTCCGAGTTTAGACTTGCAAAGCACTGATAATAATAACAATTATTATTATTATTTATATCGACTTTCCCGTAGAAACAGCGACTATTGAGTTTTCCCCCTCTTTTTAAGAAAATCTGACAGCCTCCTTGGCTACTCCCAAAAATTATATGTTGTGGTACACTTCAATCAATACTTTTTGTAAAAAATTATCAAAGTAAAAAAATTGCTTAAAAATTTTTTCTATCGCGTGTGATGGTGATTGTTGCGGGGCGGGGCTGTATTATGTCAACCAGATGAATCCCGCTGTCAGCTTGTTCTAGAATTCAAATTGTTGTTCGAACTAGTTTTCAAAATGCCACGCTACTCTTAAATAAAAAAATTGTGTACGTCAATTTTCAAAAAAGTATTTGAAATTTGGCTCGCTCTAGGATAGACCCCCCTCCCTCACCACCACGTATCAATAAATACGACCGCTTCTGAATGCTTTTGTGGTAAATTTACAACAAATCTTGAAATTTAACCTTCTGATATTTTACCTGTTTGGACATAATATCCAAAGAAATATATTATTACATTATTCCCAAAATATTGTAACTCCTGTGTGTTTTCAGAAAAGGATTAAAGTGTACAATATTCTGTGAATAGTTATATTTTTGTAATAATGGTAATACTGTGACCATCAACTCAAAAGCGCGTCGGTTAAACTCATAAAACCAATAATATACTTCAAACTTTTTAAAATCAAGGAAAACCCATTAGCTAAGTATCTGGAATGTAATTTTCCACTATCGATTATTTCCAAAACTTTTAACATCACTTTGCCCGTTACAATGCAACTAAAAAACTTGTTGTCATTAACATTTTCGTGTTTATAAACATTTCTTTTTACCTTTCTTGCTGTACGAAATATAGCTATAGAGGAGGGTATTGTGATCGTCATGTCAGTTTTTTTCGCTTTGAGTTTGTTTGCAGATATACGAGTTATGCCTAAAAGAAAGATACTTCTATGCAAAACATATTTAACCTAAACATTTTGACTAATAAGCAAGTTTTAGGGCCTTGGGAGGCCGATAAAGCGGACGCTGCAGAGGTGTCCGTTGATGTCTATCTGTATGCCTGTATGTATATACTTTACAGGCCAGACGCCTTAACATAGAAAACTAAATGTGGCTTTGGCACTTGCTGTCGGATGACACCGCAAGAACATAAGGTTGGTCGGTCAAAACAAGAGGGGGGGGGCTCTATGTCAAAATAAACGCGCTCTAAAAACACCTTAAAGTCATATTCTACGCATGTCGAATAGCTGATCTGCGCAAACGCTACTTACCTATCGCCCCCATTGTACCCCACTATAAATTTCTTTGTTTTCCAAAACGTAACGAATTTCGGCTTCAAAGTCGGCATGAGTATGTTAAATGACAGTAGGAACAACGTTCTATTGAGAAAACTTCACTCGGTTTGGAAGCCGAAATTCGTAAATTTTTCAAAAAACAAACAAAAACCATGATGGTGTGGGGTGATAGGGAAATCGTGTTTACGCAGATTCGCCATTCGACATGTGTGGAATACTAATTTAAGTTCTTTTCCGAGCGCATCTATATTGAAGTAGAGCACCCCTCCCCTTCTCCATTTTTTAACGCAGTCGTTCGCTTTTATGATATTTTGTATTTTCCAGTTGCAAACAATGTTTTTCCATAAAAATCACAAAATCGATATGAGCATGTTAAAAGACTATAGAAACAAATTTTCATTGGAAAAATACCACTAAGAGGTTTCCTTTTGGTCGTCTAGCTGAACAGATTAATTGAGTAATCGCCAAAAAAACGGCTATAACCAAATTATCACACAAAATATCATAAAACCACTGGCCTGCTTCAAAACATGGAGGAAGGCTACTTAAAAATAGATGCGCTCGAAAAAGAACCTTACATTCGTATTGTACATACGTTTCGAACAGTTGATGTGCGCAAGCACGACACCCCCCCCCCCTCCCAGTACAGTCGCAACTAATTTTCAATATTAAAAAAATGTACGAATTTCGGCTTCAAAATCGGTATGAACAGGTTAAATGACAATAGGAATAACCTTCCATTGAGAAATCACTTCTGAGAGGTTTCCTTTTGGTCGTTTACCTGAACAGATTAATTGAATAATTGCCAAAATTAAGACAATAACCAAATAATAAAATCAATTTCAGATTTCAACGAATCAATATTGTTTACAATTACCAATTTCTAAAAACAAATTTCCACATTTAAAAAAAATTTGATAGTTTCAAAATTTAAATTTTTCGAAAATTTTCAAAAATTGTTTAATATTTCAGTATTCAAAAAAAAATATTTCCAAAAATCTTCAAAACGTCAAATTTTTGAAAATTTTTAATTTATTTAATTTTATAATTTGAAAAACTTGCATTTTTAAATATTTCCAAAAATGTTTAAATTTTTAATAAACATCCGATATAAAATATATTCAAAATGTTTGTGGAGAATTAAAAAAATATTCATAATTTCCGTAAAATTGCCAAAATTTTCAAAAACTTGCATAAATGCGAGGGAGTGGCGGGTGCACGACAGCTTTTTTATACGGTGAAGCTTGCCATACATTTGCAGCTATCAGCAGCTAGCTACGCAGAAACGTCATTCTATTTATTTGAGCCTGAAAACACATCAATTAAGTTGAAGAAGTTTTGTTAAATTTTAGGCAGTGCAAGGTTATTGCATTTAATTTAAGTGTAGAATAAAGGAGATTAATTGCATATACGATTACAAAAAAAAAATTACATCGGCAAATTTTTATTTTATTCTTAATCATAAAATAGCAGTTGTAATAGTGGAATACACTTATTTATATATTTTATACAGGCAGTACTTTTCACGATGCACACCATTGCTATCTTGGAAGCTATAGCAGCTACAAATTTGGTGAAATATGTAAAGAAATGTAACTTCTATGCTGATTAAGTCGACGTTTATAAAAATAAAACCATTGAACGTCTTTTAAGTTGCTTCATAAAATAGTTTCACTTAAAATTCAACACCCTGTATATTTTTGCATATTCCAAAAAAAAATACAATTTTAAATAAAAAGTTCTAAAGCAATAGTAACCTAAAGTGGATAACAAAAAAAAAGCGTGTTGAAATACTTTTATGGCTAGGTAATATAACATAAGATTTGTTGTTAAATGCTATAAATAATCATGAATTTCTTTTTATTTTTGATTATCCCTTCATCATGTTACTACTACTGCATCTGAACTTTTATATTCCTAATTTATTTTTTTAGAACATACAGAGCATTCCATTAAAAAACTAGTTTATGCATTAATTCGAAAAGATAATGTTCGGTTGTTTTGGTACATTTAATCAGCATAAAAACCAAATTAATAGCTCTTATGGTTTTTAAGACACCAATGGCGTGTATCTTGAAAAATACCTCCTGTATATTTGCACATCTAAAGCGTACAGTTCTTCATTGGCGGACCATCCCAATTTTAATTTAAAACCCAACTTCAGTTTGGCTTCACTTTACAAAATCCACCTTGACAATCGATGCACATAAAAAATTACAACATATCAAGGCCAATTTGCTCTACTCAGTGTTCTTCATTAATTCACGCTTCTGTGTTCCCTTTTCGCATTCTACCAGAAATACGTTGTGTGTGTAGGCGTTACCAACCTCAAAGTTTACTTTTTGACAAGCTTAATCCACGTTTACGTGGCCATTTTCTAAAATTGGAAGGAAGAACAGATAAACGCATGTTTAATCCCATGAATGTTGCTTAAATGGCAGTAGAATTCTCTGAGCTTTGACATCAATACTGGCCGCAGTATTCTGAGGCACGAACTATGGGTTTGAACAGTTGGTCAAACTATAAACTGTACATCACAGGGACAACAAACAAAAAGTAAATCTATAAAATGATGTACAAGCAACAAATTTCAAAATTTATGTTCTCTAGCGACTTGAACTTTGCGAATTTGATTATGTTCCGTCCTTATATAGCCTACGTCTATCGTAAAATAGCGAGTAAACAACTTGAAGTTAAAAACGGCTAGCTATACTTAGAAATTAATAGTGAATAAAATACTATGCTAGAGAACTATAAAAGTTTATATCAGAGTACATTATTTATGTACAGGCTGAGTCAAGCTATACGCCTTTTTTTTAGTGAGTTTATTATTAGGAATTTATTAAAAATTTTTGGTGTGCATATGTTTCGAAGGGTGCTCTACAACCTGGCGCAGTCAGTTTTTTGATTGGACGTCAAATGTCAAAATAGCGATTTTCAACTGTTTATTTTTAAATGGAACGGTACGACTTTTTTTGGCTTAAACGATGCTGTATGATGTTCACAATATGATCCTTACTGAATTTTTTCACAATTTTCACGATTCATCCGTAAAATATGCATTTATTATGTTAGTCTAGTAGGCCGAGACCTATGATGTATTTGCACAAAACGATTTAATGATTGTCAGTATGCATAGTAAAATCATTATTTTAATAAACATAAAAAAACAGAAACTCAGGTATTTAGATTATATTAAATAATAGTTACTTCAATATTAGGATAACATCGAATGAAAACTATAAGACTATAAACTAAACAAAATTTAAATAAAAACTAATTAGTTTTTATCCAACAAGAAACTCGAAGAAGTAGAAATGTTTACTTACAAGCAATTGTTTCATCAAAAGTTTACTTATTCTACGCAAAAACATGGTGACGCGTGCGTACGTACTGGCCTACTAGACTAACATAATGAATGCTTATTTTACAGCCGATCATAAAAATTATGAAAAATTCAGTAAGGATCATATTGTAAACATCATACAGCATCGTTTAAGCCAAAAAAAGTCGTACCGCTCCATTTAAAAATAAACAGTTGAAAATCGCTATTTTGGCATTTGAGGTCCAATCAAACAACTGACTGCGCCAGGTTGTAGAGCACCCTTCGAAACAAATGCACACCAATATTTGATAAAATCCTAATAATAAACTCACTAAAAAAAAGGCGTATAGCTTGACTCAGCCTGTATATCTGCATTTAAAACCCATGCATTTTTAATGCCCTAAAAGCATTTACTGATCTGTTTCACGTGACTATATGCACGTTTTAAAAACATAAACAAATAATTTACTTAGTGGTAATTTACCAAAATGCAACGTTATCCCGGGATTTATTTATTGAAAAATATAGGAAATGAAGAACGATGCAAAATAGTGCGACCGAATCCAATGAAGGTCGTGAATTATGATATAATAACGCGTTGCATATGCATCGCGTGTAACATGTATTGCAGTGGCAATGTGATCTATGGCCACATTACAAAGGCGGAATGAAATTATCGCCCTGGATAGGTTTTGCTATTGGTTTTTCAAAACTTTACACTGTAGCAGACCGAATGCGCGGTTCGCAGCTTGCATATTAATTTACCAACATACATACCGTAGGACAGAATTATCAATAACGATATTTCAGGTTGTGGCTGTCCCGGTTTACAACGCACGTACCAAGTTACCTGAAAAATACATCGGAAGGGAATTTTCAGTGGCAGTTTATTACGATTGCGTTTCATCACGTTCGCACCCCTAAAGCTAAATCAATTCGAACCCCAAAGTTTGAAAAAAAGCGGTTTTTGAAACTTAATTTCAATTGCAATTTAGCACTGACGTACGTGAACACTCATACACGCATAAACCAAAATTAACATTATTAATTTGTACTAATTGTTATACAAGAACAGGGAAAAATGTGGCGTTGCATAGGAATTAAATTAAATTTAAAACTGCACGAGCAATGAATGCAAAATTAAAAAAATAACAAAATGTTCGTAAAAATTTGTTAAGTAATAGTAAGATCACAAGAGCTTATAATTTACTCGAATAAATTTGTCAGTTCTATAAATATACGCATTTGATTATGAGCCGAGAATACGGCGATTGGATACGCGGCGATTGGCAGATTTGTCAATGTGTCTGTCATCTTCAGAAAAAATATATAAAACCGTGGATTTCGTGTAATAGAGGTTTGCACGTGCGTATTCTGTCTAAGATACATAATCATAAACATGTCCAAACATCCTCTAACGTCGCTAACAGGCCTCAGAAGCAGCTACGAGGCAAAAAAAATAAACGCAATTAAAATTTTCTTTTCTACTCCCATGTTTTAATTTACTTATTAAGTGTGCGGTGCCTATACTATAATGATACCCATTTTGATACAGATTTTCATTATGTAATGACCCAAACTGACCAATAGCAGCAAAGCATTGTTTTTGGAGAGTTGATTGATATTTCTCAGTTAACATCGCAAAACAGTTCGAGTTTTTTTAAAGTATAATGTTCAAATAAAGTTTTTTAATGAATATGTTTTTAAAATAACTAGTCGTAGAAAAAAAAGTATGCAACTCTTATATAATGGCGATTAATACACTCGTTTATTAATAGCTATCATTATAGATTCGTTGCATAATATGCTATTTTACCAAAGTTTGCATTACTCGGCAATTTCAAGGGAACAAGTGACATGAAAGGACGCGAGGCCGCTCTGGTCAAGCATAATCAGTTAATCAGGCGGGCAACAAGCTTCAATGTTACAAAACGAAATTTATTTGAGAAATCCTAGCTCGGGTGGTGTTTGGCATGATTATTTTACGATTTAGAAGCGCCATTGATGAATAAAATAATGAAAAATTATATTCATTCCTCGTTGCTATGGATATGGAAGTCCTTCGAAGTTTAATTGCTTACATTGAAATTTGATGCTTGTAAAACTTTGCAGGCAACTCTTGATTGGATGTAATATCAGAAATAATTGCATAAATGTGGATATTCGTAATTACATATTAGGGTCCGAATTGCTGAGCGGTAAATTATCGGCAGTAATACCATAATGTTTCCGAATGACATTTGCGGATATTCTTGAGCAATATTTCTTTTCGAAAATGATCGTCATCTTTCGCGTACTTACGATCCTAACTTGTCGCTCTTGTCAGTAGTCATTTTTCCATGGTTGTTTCGACAGTTTCAGTTATATCACGAGTGAATTGGAAAATAAACCGGCAAAAAATTACGAAAAGTTGCTATGCAGCGAATTTGAGTGATTTTGTCAGGTTTATTTCCAATGTACTAGTGGTACATGATTAGAGTATTTCAGTAATAATACATCAAACTGTTTAATTAATTTTATTTTTAAAATTAAAAAATAAAGAAATTAGTAGTTTGGATAAACTTACTCGAAATTAAATTTAGAACATCAAAAATATCCAGGTTACTTTTCTATTGGCTGCTGAAATTATAAATGCGACGTAGTGATTGGTCAATATATTATTATGCGTTAAATAGTCACTTGTTAAAGTGGTTTTCTCATCAACAAATTGATTGGTTGTTGAAGCGGAAATGGAGCATTTTGATTGGTTAAACAGTATAATATGTGTGTTATAGTCAATACTTATACCACGAGCGACTAGCAAAACAGTAGGATTAAATTACGAAAACTTATTATATACCAACCACTAATAGTATTGGTGCATACATTTTCTGGGCGCGATGAGCGCCGTTACAAATTTTCATAAGCCAAACACGAGTTGCTACTAGGGGTGACTATCCCATAGAATCTGCGGTTCTAGAGCACTGCCGCTTTTTTAGTACTTGAAAAACCCCTAACCCTCATCTATTAATTTTAAAACAAAGCGCCAATTTACATAAGGTGCCGGAACGGTTTAAATTAACAAAATTATAACGCGCGAGCTGCTATACTTAGCTAAGAAACGCATTCGGCCTAGTATACCACGTAACTGTTGCAATTTTAACTTACGGACGTTTCTTCCCTCTGCATAACTGCATTATTAATTAATTCATGCGGAATATGCTACCTAAGTGTTTTGCAATTTTAGCCTACAACCGGGGCTGCAAACTTAGTCATGCTTTAACCAGTCGATTGGGGCGGAAAGTCCGACAGTGTTAACTTAAGACTTAACTTTTTCGCTTGCTCCTTATTGCAGAACCGCTTTATTTAGAACGAACGAGTCACCACTGGTTGCTACGCAGAAATTTTGAGTAATCTAACACAATTATTTTTCGAATCATGAGTGGTACATGATTGGATTCTGCTACGAATAATATATCACACTTCCAAATTAATTTTATTTTTAAAACTAAATAATAAAATCAATAAGCAATTTTTTTTAATTTACTCTCGATCAAATTTTGTACCTCCAAAATTATTTGTTAAGCATAACAAACACGATTTGCGATAGAAGTCCGACTAATTTAACCTGAATATTTGTCAGATTTACAAGTAGTTTCTTCACGCCATCCACCAATAATAGAATTACAACTTTCTATTGGCTAATGCAACGGCTAATGCAACTGATTACCAAATGCAAATTTTATGAACTGTATATTCTGATTGATTCCTTATAGTAAGAGTAGAATACTCGCAGTAAGTTTGTCTGTATTGTTGGACAACCTGAAAGTCGAGCGCTACAGTTGGAATGATGATATGGATATGTAAGTGCTTATTAAAAAAGCAATTATATATTAAATCCGGAGCCCTTCCCCCTGTCTCAGATTTTAGTGGCGGGGAATCCCCACCACCAAAATCCACATATTTAAGTGCTTACAAAAGATACAAATTCGCTTGCACCATAGCCTACTACGCTACAAAACAGAAACAGGTTTCCATGGTATGCAATATTCGGTTGCGACACTCTAACGTAATCTGCTGGAACTTCATTTCCGAAAGAAAGGCGGATAACGAAGCAATGCTTCTTGGCCACGATCTACAAATAACAGCGGCCCAAACAAGAAGCGGATGCCGCTGTTTTAACTAACATACGCTGGCCTAATCGCGGACAAAGCACGGTATTTTATTAACTTGTGGTGTATAATCGATTAATATTTTAAAATAATAATAATATTATACCTGCCTACTAGATTAAACAATTGCGTAAGTACTCTAGATGTTACATTGAATATCATAATAGTAAAATAAAAAGATATAAATTTTAGTACGAATCCAGCTGTTTATATCTATTGCTGGGTTAGGATGATCTCATATAAATACGTATAAATCGCAGATGTGTTTTAACGACACAAAGAGAATAAACGTTTTAATTGCTGTACAAGCAGTGGCGTAACGTCAGAAAATAGAGACCAATTGAAGACCCTTCCCTTGCCAATTTCATTGAAATTATTGATTTTTATTTTTTTTGGCTCATAACACCCGATATGACTGAAGCATATACCAAAAATGCATCGACAAAATAAGTTTTCAAGAACAACCTAACAGCAGAAGCGGAAGCTAGACATGTTTTTTAGTAGCATTATTTTTTAAACCGAATTTTATAAATCTAAAAACGGAATCAGATACAAAACCTTGAGGCAAATCCAACTTTTCTTTAGAACTGTCTAGCTTAATAATGGCGGCCCATTTTTTAAAAATTTAGATTTCATATTTATGTAATCTAGCTTATCCAGCTAATACGAGAGCCGTTTCATTTACGTAAATACGTTCAGATTTATTAAATGTTCGAAGATTTAATATAAATGGTTCTGCACTTATTAACATCTATAACGATTTATTCAATATTAAAATATATTTAAATTAGTAAATAAATAATTAAGTGTATTGCATTTTAATCCAATATTAGTTACTTAAAAATTACGCAGTAAATAATAGAGACTAGCAGAGCCCGTGGTCTACGCCCCACTCTGTTTTTGGTAATTTATTTTCAAAATGTAATAAATACGCTATGTCGAGATGCAAGACATGTATCGAATGCGTCCCGAGTTTTGTATATATTTTTAAATACGCAAAGTTCGCAACTGAACCAAATAGGCCTAACTACTAAGTAATCATGAAAATGTTTGTTATTTTGTAGTTACATCTTCACCGACCATGATCGACAGAACCCCGCTAAAAGAAATGCACCTACTTTTCTTTGCAATTGGCGCCGTTCATTGTGTTTTCAATATTAATTGTTACATTTGAAACTCTTCTAACTGTAGAAACGAATGTCTATCCTGGATTCTTATTAACCTCTTCACTACCAGGCCCTGCTTTAGTATCAGCGTTATTCTTTCAAATTTACCAAAAAATTTAAATTGTTTTGAATCAGTTTTTTTGTAAAATTTTTAATACATACTAGTAAAGTTACAAAATTGAAAAAAATCATAGGTGGCACAAATAGGAGTAAGTAAAGGGAAGTATATTATAGCACTTTTGAAAAGATGGTCCTAGCTTTGGACTTACAAACTATAAAATGGCAGATTCGCACTTTGGATAAGGTATATTTAAACTTTAAGCTTAGCCACTATAAAATGGCAGATTCGCACTTTGGATAAGGTATATTTAAACTTTAAGCTTAGCCACTATAAAATGGCACATTCCCACTTTGGATAAGGTACATTTAAACTTTAAGGTGAGTATTTATATGTTTCTATTTAACATAAGTATTATGTTACATAAGTACTATTATTATGTACGCACTTTAAAACAGACCAAAATAGAAATCAATAACAAAACATAAAAATTGTAACCTTATACAAAAAGAATTCACGAAAACTAATTATTATTGGATTATTAGGGCCTTTTTGGCTATGGATGGCCGTCCTCTCTTTCTCTTTTGCCCAAGAGGTACACTTTTCGCTTCAAGGGGCACCTTTGCTTGTCCCAAAATGACTAACAGACCTAAAGAATGTTTGCATACGTACTGTTTTAAAAAACTTGAGCAAGTGCACCGCGACATCATCTTTTCATTTTCAGAATAGCAAGTTATTTTTATTAATTTACGAGCTTTACGGAAACTATCAAAACTTTCCCATTTCAAATAGGTATCCTTACAGATCTGCACTTCTTCTTGTGTCAAAACTTCTTCTGTAGCATTCGTTGATTTTGTATAAAAGATGGCCTTTTCATCCTCTTTTTCTTCAAACATTTTTGGTTTGAGTCTAACCCATTGATAAG
This sequence comes from Ctenicera cuprea, assembly GCA_958336395.1. Lineage (NCBI taxonomy): Eukaryota > Metazoa > Arthropoda > Insecta > Coleoptera > Elateridae > Ctenicera > Ctenicera cuprea. The sequence goes on from OY284488.1 coordinate 34,817,167, forward strand.
CATCAGTCCAAATTTTTGTTGTTAATTTTATGGTTGAAGCAAATGGATTGTGCTTAGGGTTTTCCGGATTACGTTCATATGACCATTTTTTGACTAAAGATCTTTTCAAAACTTCCATAAACTGACCCACAGGAAGTCGCTCTCTTAGAGTGTGTTCCTTTTTTATAATGGCGTTTGTTGATTCCAGCCCATTGTTAGTACTTGGAAATTGATCACATGCACCTTCATACCAGAATCGATGTACTCCAAGCCATGTCTTTTCGAAATACTCTACAAAGTCCTTTATATATAAAGAGTCACCCATATCATTCCATTTTTTTTAAAATAGACTTGTAGCGACTGTAAAAGTTTCATCGTCGGTGCAAAGTTGCAGAGCATAAATATCTCTACTAATTTCATTTTTTCTTTTATCTTCCGTATCGTTGACTCAATGTTTTTCAAAACATGAAAGAAACATTGAAGTCTTCGAGCAGGTGTGCCAAATACTGCTTTAAATCCATTTGTGATTGCCATACTTGCATCTGCAAGCAATACATTTGGTTCCCAAATAGTTTCATGTATGTTTAAACACGATTGTTTCATTGCATTAAATATAAATGTGAAATCAACTTCTGTTTCGTTATAACAGACTGCAACAACAAGTGGGTGAAATACTCTGCAGAAGTCCGATGTTCCGACTACCAGTACAGGATAACCCTGCCAAACCAATTTGTATGTGGCATCGGCTTGGATTTTCTTAGTCATCGTTAAAATTTGCAGAAGTCTTTTGGTGGATAAAACAATTTTCAAATCCTGCTTCTGCGAGCCCGTGTCATCAACTTCGATTTTGAAATCTAAACAAAGGGAATATATTATAGCACTTCAACCCCTTCCCCTTTCACCCCTTCCCCTGGAGCAATATCGCCCAAAAACAATCCGAACCTGAACGTTTGGCAAGCATAAAGCAAACATATGGTCAAGTAAACAAACCAAAAGAACCATAGATAATAAAACGATAAGTTTACCTAAAACAAACGGCTGATCCTCATTAGTTGGAATTGTTGAGTTGAAACTACACCAGTTGTGCAGTTCTCCTGCATAAATAGTGGACGATCCAAGAGTTTTTGAGCGTACTGAAGTTAAAAATGTTTTTAGCTGCGATTTCACAGGTGGTTGCTCATTCCGGCTTCGGAAGGCTGCGATGATGGCATTAGGCTTTTTGATGCCGTCACTATATAGCTGACGCACTAACAACTTTGCTGATGATGAAAGCCCTCTACTGTTGTCTACATGATTGGCATGCTCACCTTCTGTTTCGAAAAGAGTCACTTTCATACACTCAGAGTGGTACCATAAATACTTTCCCGCAGGACATTCGTTCTTTCTGTATCGACCACCTGTACATCTGAAGGTAACTTTCAATCCTTCCGTTGATTTGTATGAAGTAGTTTTCTTCCAAAATTGTTCCCTTTCAATGAAGTCATCAGCTTCTTTCGCACTATTAAAAACGGGGAATGGCAGTTTAGAGAAGTTGTTCTAACTTTGGACAGACAAACTATAAAATGGCAGATTCGCACTTTGGATAAGGTACATTTAAACTTTAACCTTACCTATTAAACACAGTTTTTTGATGCCACACTTTCTTCTTCGCGGGCTTTCGCTTCGCAGGAATTGCACTGTCCGTGTCGGATTCATCTTCATCAGATTGCACATTTACAATAAATTCTTTACACAGACTCATTATTACACTTCAAGCTGCACACCGTCGTTAACAAAATTAAGAAAGTTACATGCCATCGTTTATTCGTTGCGTTCCGCACACGTTCGGCTGTATGATTCATCGGCTGCACGTTTCAAAGTGCAATGTATCGTTTGTTAGTGCAACCCTTTTTTAAGAGCGTATTAAAATTATTTAAAAGTGGAATATTTTTCTTTAAAGTTGAAAACTTTTATAATGAGCCATAACTATTTTTTAATGTTCTGACAGATTTAATAGGAGTTAATGTTGTTTTTTCACAGTGCATTTTCTATTTCGAAAGTGACATATAATTATATATAGTGCATTTTTTTTCTGGAAAGTTTGAAATATTTTTATATTGTTTCACCATATTTTTAAAAAGGGATATATATTATTTTTCGTGCATTACTTTTATAAAAAGTTTCAAATATTTTTTTAATGTTTATTCATTTCTTTTCAAAGCTATTTTGGTCTATTTTAAAGTGTGTATAATTCTAACCCGTAAGTAAATAGAAAAATGTAATCGTAATTTGTAATATTATTACACCAATTTTTAGAGAGACAAAACTACAAATTTACCATAACCCAACATCAACATTGAGTCTAGAGAACTATTCCGCCTAGTTTAAGATAAATAAAATGTGTTGCCACGAGTGGCACTCTGGAATATAACACCATTTCAAACATGCTGCCATCTGTGGCAACCAGGTAGTGAATGGTTATTTTGTATAGTTGGGTTCGGTTAGGTTATTAGGTAAGGTTAGCAGTATCTGAAGTTTAGTTTATTTTAACCATAAATAGCAATCCAATACCCGAGGATGATAAATAACTGTAAGTAATAAAATAAAAAAACATTGACAGATATCTGCCATCTTAAAATCTTAGCTGCAATGCAATCGTCTCTTATGTATATTCGTACATCATGTCGTTTTCATTATAATTTGCATGATTGTAGTATTCCTTATAACTGGAAATTTGATATGCTCTATCTAAATTCTGTTAAGTTTCTGTTAAACTAATGCCAAAGAATTTAACATTAATACTTTCTAAGCATACCATAAGCCCGCTAAAATTTTTTTGTAAGCTACTATTATTTAAATGTAAAAAACATGTACCTTCATCTGCAATTTTCAGGATATTGTTATCCCAAGCTGACTACCACAAACCTTCTGATTATATTTTTTATATATTATATTTGTAATTCATTGTTTAAGTGTACTTGATTCGTTCCGATAAATGTGAAATTTTGGTTACTAAATTGTTATTTACTTACAAATTTAAGAATTGTTAGCAAAAAAATGCAACTAGAAAACGAAAAAATAAAAATAAATTTCTTCTTTAAGGAACTAAGATAAACTACATGTTTTAAGGATGTTAAGGGTTAAATTTAATCAATAATCATTTATTAAATATTGAAAGATTCAAATTAAATATTTAAAGACTTCTTTTGTTTATAATGATTTATTCAAATATAAAGCATAAATCTAAACGTGTGTGTGTATATGTATAATAAACATTGACACAAACATACATATATTAAATCCGGAACTGTCTCAACGTTACGTGACGGTGGGCTTTTACATCTCGACACAGTTTATTTATTATTTTGAGCGAATGTTTATGTAACTGTCATGTAGGATGACGCGGCAGTTCCAAGTTAACAAAAAAAGCCTACGGGTTCAGCTAGCTTAAATTCAAACTTTGACATTAAAATACAATAAACATCTAAACTTCTGTTTCTGAATTTTAGCAAAAATTCCGGAGAAAACAGCTTTTCATATTATCAGCAATAACAGTATTATAATTTAAATAAGATATTAACTCAAAGAAAAGCAGCAAGAAAATGAAACATTTGGAGTAAAGTAGTAATTTATGTGAATTATCTAAGTTGGAAGTGGAAAACGTTTATTTTTAGATAAATGTGAAAATTGGTAGTAACTTAACTTTATGTTTTTCTCGAATTCTTTTGATAGAGAATATTTCCGCCCCTTTTAGCCGTATTTGCATATGCAGTCACGTGAGATTAATGAAAAAGAACAGGATTTTACTTTTTTAAATGATAGCATATAAATTATAAAATTATAAAAGAATGTCTTTAAAATAGCAAACTAACATTTGTGTTTTGAAATGTACAACTCAACATTGCGAGCAGTTTCAGTCTGAAACTTTTTTATTTAATTAGCTTGGTTGAAGTACTCCTTTTAACAAACAATTTAGTTTCACTAAGATTTTAAATAAAAGAAAAAACAATGAACAATGAACAATGAGAGATAATAGAGCTATTGTAGCTGCAAAAGACTCAAGAAAAACATTTAATTAGGCGTCCCATTCATTTTCAGTAATAATTTCAAGTTGAAATTCTACACAAAATAATAATAATAACAATTAAATCCCACTTTTTAGACAAACTCTTTCAAAGGATGTCAAGACCATTTCATGCAAGATAAAAAAGTCTAATTTTAAATATACATTTCCATTCATACAATTGTTCACAAAACAATTAAAAAGAGTTCACTGTAAAATGCAGTATACACTAACAAACGTATACAATAACATTATTTTCATTCATCTTCGGGTTAATACCAGAAATAGCATTTATTCACCAAAGAATGCATTATTATAAAGTAGACAGAGCAGCTATTTTTAATAAAATGTAATTTTTCATTGTGGTGGTGGAAAATTAAACAATTTTTGTTCATAGATATAATTAAAAGTTAAAGGTTACAGTTGAAGAAAATAAATTACATTTTAATAACTTCTGTAACAAAATAAGAATAATTTACAATTTTTCAGTTTGTCGCTTTTAATGATAAATTTTTCTTCTTTGTAAATTTTCAGAAAAATACAATTTTAACAGACGACTACACACTTAAGCTTAAAAGGGATAATAACTCCTTTAATACTACCGATTAAAAGTAATTCCCGAGAGAATAATAATTTAGTAATCAATTCCAAAATGCACCTGCAGCAGCGCAATCAAGTTTTAAAAGAGCTTAAAAGTTTTTCAACCGACAGATTAGAACAAATAGATTGGAACCCTAAAATAACCACCCAATGCTGGCTGGTAGAGAACAGAATAACAGAAGCTAATTAGTTTCCGGGGCTGTGGTTGCTGATGAAAACTGTCACAACAACGCACTATCAAATACGTCGTGGTTCAATGCGTAATCACTCATGTTTGCCATTACATGGGTAAATTAGCAAGTTTATTTTTATTGCCTTGGTTTTCAGCAAATTTAAAACTTACTGCTTTTATTCGTGATTAAAAGCCTTTATTATTAGATAAACGCAAAGAGTAACGTCATTGACATGCATTACAAACTCTCAACTTCGGAGGAAGCTTTGAATGTTTTAATTAAGAACCTTGGGGCGAAAAAAAAAGGTGATTTAAAAGAAAATTTGTACACAGCTTTTTAAATATAAGCAATAACGTGCTTTAATAAGTGTCGAAATTAATTTTTAATAACACCCACGCAATTTTAAACTTTTAAATCTGGCTTTTCATTGCTACCGAAACAAAGAATAAAAAACCTGAGATTAATGCACAGACTGAAAATTGCATAGGAAATTCACATTTTAATTTGATTCAGGAACTTTAAATTTATTCTTCCTTAGAAAACTGCACAAGTGGAAATTAATTTTACAAGTATTCCTTTAACACAGACTTTAAAACTTTAGTGAAATGAAGGGATAGTATAAATGGCGACGTTTGCGAACTTATACAATTTGCTAGAACTCGAACTTCAAAGCTTTCAAAAATTTTTTTTTAGTTTTCAATACGCAACGTCACAAAAACGTACAATTTCAAAATACCTACAATATTTTCAAAACCTTCGCTAAAATAAAAACAATTACCAGCGCAAAACCACAAGAAAAAAATTTTCAATTTAAGAAAAAAGGTTGATTCCTAATACAAATTTAAGGCAGCGGGAGATTAATTTGTGTTCAAAGTAGCTGAAATTCAAATGGCTAACAAATATTGACTTTTAATTAGCAAAATTCAAATTTTTGACACGTCAGTTTGATTTTGTGGCTTTAAGAGTTTATTTACTACAAAACTAATTCAATTTCACGAAACGACTTATCATCTGCAAGGTTTACACTCAAAGTTTTTATTCCTTACCGTATTGTGAAATTTTAAATTGGGCTTGATTTAAAGATAAATTTATCTCCGTGAAGTTAGTACAAAATCTGAAAACTCAATTCTGATTAATCCAATTAAAATAAGTTTCCGAAAAATAAATTCTGGTCTGAGTTAAATTAATTATGTCGAAAAAGAGCTAAATAAATTAAATCCTAAAGTAGTCATCCTGTTTAGAATTTATTTGCAGGGGTGGCTTTTTATCCTCCACTGTCAGATGTTTCAGACAACCCTCACAAAACGCAATACAGGGGGGATCGAATTCTTACAAGACGAGTACACAAAAGAAGAAGAAAGAGAGAGTAATCAACTACTACCAATTTAATCAACACGTAGGTCTTATTTAAAATCGAAACCGCTCCGGAAAAGATTTACAGCTGGATATTTTAGAATTTTACATATGCAACATACAGCAGTTTGAAACAAATTGACGCGCATCTATATCTGCATTTTTACTACGATCTCAAACTGCAAGAAATAAAATATACGGCGGAAGTTATTTACTACGCCCGATAGAGAGGTATGAACTCCTTCAGGCTCGCCTGAAGTTCCCAACTTGCCGCTACATGTGTCACCCTAAATGTAAAACGTCCATAGGGGATGACAAATTTCAGAAAGTGTCATCTTATGGAGCACCAGGAACATTTTTAAGCGTAATTGGCTGAATATAAAACGACCCTAGAACACATTTCCTAACGACATCATTTGCAACTTCCACAAGGGTGGTTTCAAGTCCGTCCTCTCGATAACCGTTGGGATATGATAAAAATAAGGCTTATTGGGCCGCATTTCTGCCCTTCACCTCGCATTCAAATCGGCATCGAGTTGGACTGTTCAAAACTCAAAAGGCATGCATGATGTCGAAGAAACAATCTGGTGAAAAATAAAGCTTTAAACTAGACTCTAACAAGTGTACTATTTCATGGTAATTAAACTCGGAAGCTGTAATTTCAACCTTCACGTACAGTAGTAGCAGTAAAACGGGACCGTCGAATAAAATGAAGTATTTAATGAGGAAGGCAATCGGTGCTACTTTTTCAGTCAACAATGAACTTTACAATGCTGCATAGAGACAACAAAATTATTCTAAGTGACAATAAATGTGAATTATTTTCCAGACGGTCGTGAGCGTGTGACAACAGAATTGGAAATCGAGATAATAGAATAAAAACGGATAATACAATAATCCCCGTTTCGTGCTTAAGAGCATTAACGCCGGAATATTTATGAATAGAGTACGATAATGGTTTGGAGTTTCTACAGAAAACAAATTAAAATTTTCAGTTGTAAACACTGTTTTCCTCTGGTTTCATTAATTTTTTATGAAACGTCAACAGTGAAGAATAAATATTCAATAGATACCGAAATCATACCTGTAACTTCCCTATGGTTAATACAAACACCATTTGTAGTTTTATTTCTTGGGGAAACGATTGCTCAATTCCACCTAATAATGTGGTTTGTTTCATCAAACTATTGCCGCAATCAGAAAAAGACCGTTACTTTTTATGAGTGCTACTTACTGTAATGATTGAACAATTTTCTTTTGACATGGTAATTTTGTAGAAAATAGCTATCTATTTCGTGTCACTCTCTGCTAGTTTCCGTAACCATTAAAAGTTACTTGTCATATGTAATAATCCTGGCTGAAAATTGAAAAAGAAGACAAAAGACAAAAAGAAAATGGTTAATTCACTAATAAAAGTGAAACGGTGTTGACGGATGCAAATAAATCCTCTTAAGCGGTCCTGGTGGTAGGGAAATTCCCTGCTACGGTATCGGGTATCTCCCAAAAGGCTCTGAACATCGTAGAAATATGACGCAAAGAAATCCAGCTTTCGGGTAATCTCGAAAAATCCAAGCTGATAGTCTTCACGAAAAGAAAAAGCTGAGATCTTCTTCGCGTAAGTCCGCTGCTTTCTTTCCTATCCTCTGATTCAAACCTTTTTTCGTAAATTTCGAAAATATCAAAAGTTTTAAACAACAGAAAATGTTGAAAATTATCAAAATTATCCAAATAAATATTTTGAAATATTGAAATTCGTGAATTTCGTAAATATTGTAAATTTAGAAAATATTGAAAGTGTTAAATACTATTATAATTTCCGAAATTAATGAAAATGACACTTTGATTCAGAAAAATTAAAGGTTTTATAATTTTGAAAATTATATAAGATTTGAAGGTTTTGAAAATTTTTATAATTTTTGAAAAATATAAAAATTTTAAGTTTTATAATAAAACTTCAGACTTTTGAAAGTTTATGATTTTTAAAATTTTTAAAGGAATCAACTGGTTTTATAATTTTTAGTATTTTCTAATTGCAAACAATAGGTCCGCTGAAATCTCCAAATCGATTTATTAAATTTCGTTATGGTCGTTTTTTGTTAGCGACTATCCAATTAAAATTGTTCAGGTAAGCAACCAAAAGAAAACCTCCCAGAGCGTGCTTGCTAAATGTAAAGTTGTTCTTATTGTCATTTAACATGTTCCTACCGATTAAGAAGGCAAAATTCGCAAATTTTTGAAATGACGAATAAATTGATAATGGCGCACTGGAAAAGTAGGTAGAAAGGTCGCGCTTGCGCAGATCGAAGGTTATTTTTGTCGTGCGTGTAGAATGAATAAAAATCGATTTACTTATACAGAGCGGTGCAATACACATATTCATATTTAGTCGCAGAGATAATTAACAGAGCGCCCGATGGAGAGAGGCCGCATTCTCAAAAAACATCGAGCAGGCCGGGCCAAAAAAGGCGGAAGTAGTCCTTTTCGCGGTTGATAACCGGCACTTGCAATTTCCCCTGATACTATTAAAACACAAATTGGTGATTGGCTACCAAGAAACCGCACAAGCAAAACTTTCTTAACTTATATCGGTACATGAGCGATAATTCGCCTACTAACTGGTCACAACACCTTTAACAAACACATGAGTACAATAGATGTTTCTACTGATGCGTAAGAAATGTAGCATAGCGGAAGAAACTTTTACCCACGTCCTTCAGCAGATCATCGCCTTGGCGGCATTAAGAAACAGGCTACTTGAGTCATGGTTTCTGGGAGCCAAAGACATTCAGTATGTCAATACCAACAGTTTAGTGAGATTGACAAAGAAGGCAGACTTCTTATAAAGATATCTATTGAGGGGTGCAAAATGGACCAATAAAGCAAAAACTTTCAACAGCATGCGCATAAACACGGGGCCTTGGTAGCCGAGTGTAGTAGGCGTTTGCAGCCAAGGTCACAGTGGTTTTCGGGAGTCTGTGGCTCTATTCGGCCCGGTGGTCGAATCCAGGCCAGGGCAGTTGTCAGCTTCTGGAAACCTCATAACATAGAATAGTTTAAGTAGTTTTTAAGGATTTAGTTTAGCTAGTACGCACAATGGGCCCGACAAAGTGGTCCAAGTGCTGTAAAACCTTAAAATACAATACAACCCACAAATAACGTAACTCACTCACTTTTATAGCCACCTTATTTACAAGTATTCTGTTGCGAAGGGATAATAGTGGTTTACGCCCAAGTAGCCAGTAATAATTACGAAATTTTATGGGTACGCCAGGTAGGTTCCTTGTCGGGCTGTATTCCCGAGATCGGGTATCTTACGCTGCCCTCTTGGTGCAATGGTAGTCCCTTGATAAAGACTTGCGGAGAATTTCTGAGACGTTTAGTGAATACTACATGTACTGATTTGTTTGGGTTTAGCTAAATTCGCCATTTATCTGTCCACTGTTCTAGCATGTTGAGGTTTAGTAATTTAGTTGCAGCCGTTGCGCAGTCTCTACTGGATCTGGGTGACTTGCAATAATTGCCGTTTCATCGACAAACAGTGCCATTGCAGTAGCCAAACTCGTTGGCAAGTCTTCTGTGTATAACAGGGGCCGTGCATAAACTGAGCCTTTTCTTAATCCCTTAATCTTACAAACTACTTTTACCTTTCAAAGTTACCTAAACTGGGCACTCCGTCATCCTTGCAGGTCATTAACGTTATATCCAGCCTCTAGCCAACCAGATTTATGTTTAGAAAATTGTGTAAATTCCAACCCTTAACTTACCCCCATAAATACTAGAAAATTTGATTTTGGCATTCACTTTTCTGTAATCATTGTTTACGCCCGCCCGTGTTTATGATGCAGCCGACTTTGAACTTGGTAAACGGGACAAAGAATTATTTAGCGGATGTTTAAATAGATGTTGATGCTCTGTTTCCTCCATTTCTTTGGGCAAGTTGTAGTGCGACCATGGATAGAACTATAAACGCATGTGAATCTTTTTATTCCAGGTTTAATAGCAATTTTTATAAAACGCACCCGTCACAGTATATATTTCTGAATGTTTTTCTTGATTTTCAAACTGATGTATATGTTAAATTACAAATCATTTATCAAACCACTAGAATTAGGAATCCTAAAGCAAGCCGCATTTATGTATGTTTTTTACATTTTATTTAAAAAAATCTTTCATCTTAATGGTAGTTTTATGTAAAATTTTAATAATTCTCGTAATGGAAAAAAGTTATTTTATTGATTTAATTATTATTATTATTAATGACTTGCAAGAGAGCAAACTCAAGATTTTCCTTTAACCGATTAAGTGCCCCGTTTAGTTGTAAACAAAATTTCTAATCAGGAGTGCAGTACCCAATTTAGTAGGCAAAAAAGCAGGTAAACCGTGCCCAGTTTAGAGCCGCCCAGAGAATTAGACCCTGAGAAACGCCAGCTCCTATAGAATATGTGCATTTATTTCTTGCTCGAGCTTAACCGGAAAGTATCTCTCGTCGAGACACGACTTTAGGATAGTGTAAAGTGTACCTGGAAGTGATTTTTGTAGTTTATATAGGGATCCCGTGTGCCAGATCGTATCAAAGGTCTGGCTAACATCTACGAAGGCTGCAGAGCAATAACTTTTATGTAGCATTTCTAATGTTGCCAAGTAGGTGCGCTAAACACAATTTAGAAAAGGTATGACAAATGAAGATGTTTTAATTTGTGCAGTCACTTCTATAGTGTTTTTTAAAGTGTCGTTATCCTCGACGATTTTGGGTACGGCGCAGTTTGGAATGGCAAGACAAGGTTTAAACGACGGAACATGTGTAAACGAATTGTATGACACAGCCTCGTTATCTGCCAAAATACATAGACAGAATTTTAAATATTTCACTACATTATCAAACGCCGATTATGAAATCTTAATTAACATATTAAGTCCAAGAAATTAGACAAAACAGATAGAAATTTAGAAAACTAAGTTTCAACGGTGTGGACTTCGTCCATATACATGTTGCCAACGCGATTTTGGCAACATACGGAGGTTCCCAACATTTAGAAATGTTGGGAACATTGCTGTAAACTGTACAATTAAAATAATAAAAAAGACGTAAAAAACGAAGCGATTAGCCTTCATATTTTACTTGTTGGACATGGGATATTATTCCATGTATGCTACCATTTAGCTTTTAATTAACAGCAAAACAACTGATCCGTTTATTTAGAGAACAAAAAGAACAAATACACGAAATGGACAATTTAATGGAGTTGATGATAATCCTCCCCACTCCAATGTAGATCCATGTAATATTACATTTTAACAATTCATTTAGCGGAAATTAAATTCGCCGTTGTTTGGTGTCATAAACCTTTCATTTACTGATAAACTTCGCTTTTATAATAATACAAACTCTTTGTGTTATTTTTGTATGCCGGTAATGCACACAGTGAAGCAAATAAATATCGCTTCCTTCAAGACTGCGCTGATAAGTAAATGGATTTTATTAAACGCCTCAGCTTTGAAATAATTTAGAAAAGTCACAAATTGGAAGTAATTGTGTGAACAATCACATAATAAAAATCTAAGAAATCAAAAAGCACATGGATGCGGGTGTTTTAAAGCGTCTTGTGGCAATGTTATAATAATAAATGTATTACGTCGTTGTAATGAAGCGCTGTGCGCTTTTTGGGCACGGCTATTAGATGAAAACTTAAAAGCTTTTTTCGTCTATTATTTTCCCATTAAAATACATTGGGCGTATTTAATATCCGAACCTCGTTTTTGGCATTACGCAATCCATTGTACGCTGTGCCAATTATCATTTTTTAATAATCAGGGCTTGACAGACACGCAGCTTTTATGGAGGTAGTAATTAGCACCGCTTGTTAAGACAGTATCGTACGCGGTTTCGTGATGTCTTGATATGGATAGAAAAACTTCCAGTAAATTATAGAATACTGTGGAGTTGTATTTTCTTCTGTAATTATAGAGCCAAAATTGGTCATTCTTTATTAATAAAAGGTATATTAAACCCAGTCCAATATTAATAATAAATTAAATCCTGTCCTATGAGAAATCTGAGAGAACTTACAGCGCAAATCTTATTTGAAATATTTGCCGTTTCTTGTGTTGAGTTTAAAGCTCAGCTTTTTCTTTGAAGCCCTCTAAAGCAAACTTAAATATTTATACAGAGCAAGTTTGTAATAAGTTGGTAAGTAAAATTGAAAACAACCTCAGCATCTATATCTTATAAATTATTGCAGGCTTCTACAAGTTGCTTTGAAAAAAAAACAGTAAAAAGAAACGTCACCGATTTTAGTTAAAAGAAAAATTATTTTCCAATGCCGTTTTCCCCCTGTTAATTCTCAATTAAGCAGTACACAAAAGATAAAAGCAAAGTAAAAAATAACGAGTAGGTAAGCACACAAAGCGACTTGGTGGAAAATTAATTTTCGTTTGTACAATTCTTGACAGTGACAGATTTAATGAGAAGTAGTTCAGGATATAAAATTAATGAATTTATTTTGTTTGCAAACGACAAGACATTTTCCCTATAATATGGAATTATAGAGCGGTCGGCCACGGGGCATAATATTGATTTCCTCCTTTTCTCTCTCTGAAATGTATTTTCATCACATGGCATGCAATATTCAAATGCTATTCGACCACGAAAATGCGATTCCCGTCTAATAATGCGGGTATCTTTATTTGTTCTGCTCTTAAAACAGTTCAATAACTTTGGAATGGCTTGAAATTCAATTCTAGATCAATTTGCCGGGAATTCTATTGATATTATGGCGGAACGTAGAGCGCCTCATTTTTTTCAAATTCCTAAAGTGCCTTTATGTAAAACATTATTTTACGTCCTACTCTGCGACAAGACTTTAAATTATAAATGTGGCCTATTTAAATTGTTTTTGTGTTTCGACGTGCGTGTTTTTTCAGTCTTTTTTCCGATTCTAATGACATATTATTTACACTGTACTCGAGTTTTCCTGGAAAATAATGAGCGAACTGAGAAAATTAGCAAACCTAATACAAGAATATCCTTACAAAAGAACATGACGCAGGTGAATTAATAATACACGTGCAAATCAGATTCATAATGCAAATAAAGCTAAACTACAACTGCACCTTAATCAAATGTAAATAAATCTAAACTACGTAACTTCAAGTTTGAATTGTCGTTCAGTATATAAATCAATATTTTAACAGAATTGATAAATAAATCGCATCTAATAGTACTATGTTTTTTCGCATACCGGAAATACTTCAGAATACGAAAGCAATACTGGATGATTCGTTAGATTTTTGAGTGCAGGCAGCACTTTGCATTTTATGAACGATTCAGTAAGTAAACATGAAGCTTATATTCTCATTATTCAAATGCAGTTGATATTAAGGACAGATGACAAAAAAGAAATGAGAAATCTGTAAAAGATCGATGTATTCAAAAACAACTAACCTTAAGTACTTTCTCTTCAATTAGGTAAATTTAGGGAGATGCTGGAGGTTCTTAACGAACTCCTAATTAAATATTTAAAATTTCATAACGTTTGCCGAGACTATAATTTTCTCTTGACCTTTTCGTGTCCTTTGCGTTAATTATTTAAATAATACAGAAGGATATTATAATTAAATGCTGTTTCGAATATATTTTTTATGAATTTACGCGCATTTATCTTTATATTAAATCCCAACTGTCTTGCCATAACAACACGACTAAATCTTGCATTTCGGAAAAATTTATCACTATAACACGCTGGCGGCTCTCTGCATGTCGGGTCAGTTTAATGATTGTTTTACTGTCACTTATGTTGGTATAATTTGGTTATTTATGGCGTGCTTTAATTCTACCGGTTGGGAAATGTGTGTTTATCGCACTGAAAACAAACAGGGGAACTCCACTTCTAATGACGCATTCTTTAACACATCTTACATTATCCAGACATCTTAGGTATTTAGAGGTTACGTTGGCGAGTTTCGACATTTACTGTATTAATTATATCATTATCTCGCACAGCATATACATATATTTATTTCTTGTTCTACATAATACATCGGACTCTAACATCTCAAGGCAGTGTTATTGTTATGAGCGAATGTTTATGAACCCATAATCACTAAACTCTGCTAGACCTAAATAGTTTTCTGTGTTATGATAATCTATTTTAGAAACATTTACAAGAACGAAAATGCACAAATACAGGTAAGTTCAATACACTGCAACGAGGTGTAACACTTTCGACGAGAACAAAAAAATGCCCTTAACAGAAGCAGGTGTACTTTCATGCAGGTAAAGAATATTTGGTTGCGAAAAAAATCCTACAAAAAAAACCTGTCTAACTTCCGCTTCCGGTTTCGGATTTTATTTAAAAGCTTATTGCTTCTATGAGTTTTCGATATACCCCCAAATTCTAAAGCTCATCCGACCATCTGTTTGGTTGTTATAATGCACTACACATACATACATACAAATTTTAAGAAAGAAAACCCCCTGTAAAATTATCGGGTAAAACGTCCTTCAAAAAAGTTCTTGTCATAGCCCCATAAAACATTCCTTTAAAAAACAGCTGAAAAGATGTCAGTTAAACTTATCACTTTTTCCTCATTTCCAGGGGAGTGCCTTACAGAGACGTTCAAAATGTTTTTGGATCTAATAAATACCCCCAAAAAAATTTTGTTAGACATTTTCATATAATTCCAAAATGAAATTCGCCCGTATTCATATAAATCGATCAGCAAGGAAAAACACGTATCTTTTTCAGGGAAAGATCTTTCTTAATTATACACTACTGTTGCCATAATTTGGTTATTTGTGGCTTACTTCACTTCTGGGGTGTCGAAACAAATAAACACTAATAAATCCTTAATTTATTCCAGGGTTGTAACTTTACACGTAGAATATTATTTTCTACATTACACGTAGAAAAGTGTGTAGAATACGTCGAGTATGTACAATAATATGTAGAAAATGCATGTTAAATAAAACTAGTATATTTACCTTTTTTTACATATTATACATGTAAAGTATGTAGAATATGTAAAATATGTACCGAAAGATTCTAGGAAAACACCTGCATAAAATTATTGTGTTAACTTTACTATGTAGATGAACGCGTGTGTGCATAGTAGAGCGGGGGAGTGAGACGTGACTATAGAACGGTACGAACGCGCCGCCTTTTCTCTATTTAAACGTACCGCACTGCAAAATGTTTTTAATTGTCAGCAGTTGGCTCCATAAAAAGTATACAAATTGCGCTTTTTAAATAATTACGTCTGGGGCGGAAGTACCACTCGCCTCCACCATAACTCCGGCACTGGTCGCAATTATTAAACGTTTTAAGTTTTTCACTATTTTAAGATATTTTAAATTTTAATTTATCAATAAAAATTATTTTACTTTGGCGTAGGGGGAGGCACTTGTTAAGTTGTATACGTGTTCATTTACGTTTAAAATCGAGAAAGCTGGCTCCGCGCTAAGCGCGTTCACCTTTCATTCAAGAGAACTGTATTTCATTCTTTGGCCTGGCCGGCTGTCTTGTATCAGGTTTTCCCGTGGTTTTCCTGGACCACAAAGTAAATACTGGAACAGTACTATCCACGGAAATCATCCCTTATCCAAATTCCTTGCTCTAACGCTAACCCATCCTTGCCATCTTTTATTGGCTGAAGAGCGGTTTAGGACTCAAGTGAGGAGTCTGAAAGACCCCTATAGCGGCCGCTCCTTCGCGAAGAATGCACCGACAATGAAGTTTCTTTCTTTTACATTTAAACTGTTTTATTTTGCATCGGTACTATTCTATATGTAGAATATGCAGAAAAAGAGCTGAATATTCTACATGTAGAATAACCATGTATAATAAGTATATTTTACATGTAATATTCTGCATGCCCAACGCCGATTTATTCTACTGAAATTTAAAAAATTGAACATGTTTTATTTGATAAATTTTTGTTTGTTTATTAGAGGTACGAAATAATATTATTTTACTGCAACTGCGTTACGAATTTACATTATAAGCGATTTCATAAATTTCTAAAATAAATACGGCCATCTTAGGTTTACGTGCAGCTATCAACCGAGTTGATTCTGTTGATCATGTGTTGACGATTTATGCTCATGTTTCAAAATAAGCTAAAAATTAATAAGAATAACAAACTGCAGCGTCTACCAGCTTGCAGCTACAAACAACTATCTGAATCCTACCACGCACTAGGCTTTGTACTTTCCTATACCTTCAGTACCTATTTAATTCATGAAAAATTTCGAGTTCAAGACAAATGTATGCCTGTGGGTGGGTATTTGTGACACCTCATAACCCTGAATGGTCCGATTTCGATGCACTTCGGAATGCGGAGCTAGTTCATAAATTTACGGACAAAATAAGCTTTAAAATCCCGAAACCGGAAGCAGAAGTTAGACATGTGTTTTGGTAGCATGTTGTTCAGCAACGGAATTATTAATATTAAATAACGAAATCTGATAGAAGACCTTAGGGCAAAGGTAATGGTTTTTTCCCGAACGTACGTGCATTAACATGGTGGCTGCTACGATTGTTTTTAAAGCCTGATTACTCAAAAACAGATAGGGATGCAACTTGGTACTATAATAATAGCCCTAGGGTAGCAGAATGTCACTATGTAAAACAATTCTGTTTTAAATCAAAAATTGTGGCGTGAAAATGTTTCCAAAACTGGCTACACGATTTATTTTAAATTTTGTATCCTCATACAGATTGAGATCGAGGCTGCAAGTTGGTTTGGATTCCAGTTTGCTAATTTCTCTGTGACGCCTTCTATGAATCTTTTTAAATCGATAATTAATGCCACTTCCTTTGATAAACGGGGGACGATAAAAAAATGTTGTTCAAGCTAAATTGCTCATGAGAAATAGTAGCATAAGGTTCACAATTTAATTGTTAGGTGTCGCAAAAATAAGAGGGGTTAATTTTCTCCCTCACACATTCGTCCTCTAATTTTTAGTTTCCAAAAAAATTCATTTTTTCCAAAAGTTTAAACTATTATTTGTATGTGTAATCTTTCAGTATCATGTGGTGCGTAATTATAATATTACTATTATGCAGCTGTGCTCTCGGTACAGTGGAAAGAATGGTGGGATGTTATTGCGGTCGATGCTGGGGCGTGAAACGTTAATATTAAAATACTTCTGAGTTTATGATAAGTAACAATATCTAAAATTGAAAAGCCCAGAAGAAGTAAGTACTTCGCTCAGTTTTTGATAACTTTAAAAAAACAAAACCCATCTCGCGCCGCTTGGGTTGCATAATCTCAGCTGCAGCCGTATTCGTCTCAATTTGAAACAGGTTGGAGATCCGGATTTAATATCTAGGAAGAATTACAGCAATCGCTATATAATTCACAAAACTTCGATCCGCTATCGGCTGAACTACACCTACTTAATTAGCTTGTTTATTATTAATAATTTTTAAATATGATTGTCACAATTGCTAGCGAAGTAAATTTAATATTTTTAACCTGCAAGTTGTCGTCCCTGATACATGTTTTGGGAGATAAGGGTAGAATCATAGAATTGCAAGAGTATATATATTTTTAAATATATATTTACTTTACGCGAAGAAATACAAAAGTTTAAAACGTATTGCTTATTGCAATTTCAATTTTTGTGTAATATTCTGGATTTCTACCAACTGGACAATACTTTACGCCCTTAGCGCAGACTTACAGTGCATGTGTGGCACATTATTTTTTGGTAAAAACAACCAATTGGACGCTACGCCATTTTCATAAAAAAAAAGGGTACCCTTAGGGGGGTGCTGGGGGTGACGCACCGGCGGGGTCGCTGGGGGCTTTTAAGAAATTATTGTATAGGCACTAACCGCTAAAGAAGGTCTATATGGGAATTTTTTCAGGAAAAATGCTTTTTTTCCTATACGAATATGAATATTCTTGATCAGCAAAGAAATACAAACGTTGTAACAATTTCCAAGTAAAAATAAGAAACTTCAAAGTGCTTCTTACTGCGAATAGTAAATCTAAATTGCGCCGAATTTCCAAGAAAGTCTTAAACCGTAATTGTACGCTTTCAATTGCTCCCAGTCTGATGAAATCACATTGAAGCTTACACTAATTAATTAACCCGCCATGTTTATTTTGAGCAGCGCGCACTATTAATGCAGCGCGCACTATTAATGCAGCGTCACTATTAAACTATTGACAAAATCAAATTTTCTAAGAATTTAGCAGTTTGCGACTTGTATAAACGCATTTAAATTGAGTTGCATACGATTAATGCATTAGCGATTGTTCATTTGCACTAATAAACGCGAACTCTGTTTGCTTTAATTATTCCACCGATTTTCCAGACAAATATTTGATGTCGCTAGGCATGTTCTTGTCATGTCACACTAAACTAATTAGCCATTTAGCAATTAATCACTTTTAAATGAGCAGATGATGAATACTTGCCCTTTTCCGTATTAATTAACTCTTTTCTTTGTGTCAAAAGAAGTTCTGGTAACAAATGGAAAATGCAATTAACAGAAGTACTTTCTATATAGTCGGCATGAATTATAGATTGCCGTTACCAGCCTCTTATTAAAACCAAAGCGATGTTCGCTACAGTAGAATTATTTAGGTAAAAACCTTGCCTTTACGCTTTCCTATCAGAAATTACGTGTTGATACCACAAAGGGCTTTTTATAAAACCAAAAACGAGAAGCGCATCGTTACGAGCAAGTGGTGTACTTAGAATTTCATAAAAGCAATGCGCCGGCTTTTTAGAAATTATCACAATAGAATTGGAAAGTTTGCCACAACAAAAATTAAATTGAATATCTAGAAAGAACAAGCAAATTCGATTATATGTGAAAACCACGCATCCGCGTGATTGTTGGCTTGTTTTCGGTAACAGCTTTTCGATTTCATTTTAGTGTATTGTTTTGACAGCCACGCTTTAATGATCTCTATTGAATTTACGTCTTCGCTAAACACACACAATTTGCTAAAATTGCTTTGAATAGAACTGAGGAAGTTCAGCCAATTTATCAAATTACTAGAATTTTAAGAAAAATATGAATATTTACCCAATGAATTAAAACGAAGAATAGAATATTCGATACAATTAGTTAAAAGCCAATAAAATATAAAATACTACAACAGCTTCCAAATTTTATAGCTTGGAAATTGAATAAGCATGTACTATGTGAAGTTAATTTTCAGAGGGGAAAAGAATTTCCGAAACTATCCAGGCGCAACAAAAATACACCGAAAAGCTCTCAATTGAATGCGGGAAGTGACATTTTTAAACGTTCACGTAACCCACTCATTCATGCAAAATTCTAATTTCCTGATATATTTCAACGGCAAACAAACAAAAATTACGAAAAGCAGCTACCTACTACAGATTTTTTTTAATTTACCGACAGATTGTATAAATAAATTATTGAACTGCTTTTTATGAATGTATTACTGACACAGCAAGTTATTAAAGAGTAACTCGCAGACTTCCTCGGTTTGGTGCCTGTTGTTCCTTCCTTGTGAACCCAAACATGGCTTACGAGTTACGACGGTTTGTCGACTATGAACCCATACAAACTAACGTTTCGCAAGACGGTGCTCAGTTTGCGATGGTTTTAAATTCTTTCTTTCAATGGTGTTTATTCAAAAATGAGTTACCAGATTTGCATCAAATTTGGTGTCGCAATAGCCCTACAAGGATAAAACCTATTTGTCTATTCGTCCGCTCGTCCACTTCAATTTCATTTTTTTCTGATAGATTTTGTTATTTATTCTTTGGCGTTTTCAAACGCTCTTTCCGCAAAAATAAAAAAAAAATTATGCCGTTATTTCGTAGAAAATTGTAGAGCAGGAAAACGTTCAATTTCTAACTACAGTTGTATTCTTATATACGCATTGAAAGTATAAGCGAGGAAGGCGAGTCCCCAACTTTGTAGCTCAATTCGATTTATTAAAATTTCGAATTTTTACGCATTATTACTAAAAAACGAGTACCTACATAAAGATTAAATTTGCTATTGTAATAGCCCTAAAGTGGAGATGAAAAAGTTACCATGTAAGAGAATTTTTAAAAGCACGAAAATATTGAAGTGAAAAAATTTGCAAAATTTTCAATAGTAATACTACAGACGCACAGTGGGACAGATTCTCAAGAAGCTGGTCAAAATTCATAAATTCATCGGATTTGCATAAAGCTTGGGTTTCAAGAGTTTGCGAGGTCGTTGATCTCAAATCTGATGTCATAATCGAAAAATTCAGTATGGCGGATCCAATATGGCGGACTACTAGACAAAATGTCATCGGATTGATACGATATTTAGATTTTAAAGGTTTTTATAACGGCTGATTTCAAATCTGAGGTCAAAATTAAAAAATTAAATATGGCGAATCTAATGTGGCGGACTATTAGGCAAAATTTCATCGGATTGATACGATATTTGGATTTTGAAGGTTTTTATAATGGCTGATTTCAAATCTGAGGTTAAAATTGAAAAATTAAATATGACGGACTAATAGACAAAATCTCGTCGGAGTGATACGATATTTGGATTTTAATCGCTTTCGTGGACGCTGATTTCAAATGTTATATCCAAATTGTAAAATTAAAAATGGCGGAATCAATACAGCGGACTACTACACAAAATTTTATTAGATTTATACGACATTTAGGTTTTGAAGGTTTTGTGCTCTGTTTTTAAATCTTGTGTCAAAATTGTAAAATTTAAAATAATGGATTTAACAGAGTATTTGACAAAATGTTATTCAATTCTTTATGATTATAAAACTTTCTAGGTGAATTTTAAATACGTTGACAATCTTGATATGTAATAGAAAATCAGAAATTTTTTTTTCAAAACTGAAAGCCCTAACTTGATTTTTGTAAATTCTATTTATTTGGGCATCAGATAGAGTTGAATACTGCTGCTCCAAGCGGGAACTACATTCTATGCAATTTTGAGAAAAAAATTCTAGTTTTTAATGTCTGCCACAAAAAATAATTTAGAAAAACAAATATTGTTTGTAGATCTAAAACTACTTTTTACACCGAACTAGACTAAACAATAAATAAAATCTTTGTTCTTCTATTAAATAAGGGAGATACTCTTGTTTTGTCTAATATTGGTCATTATCTACATGCACTTCTTAAGTACCAGAGCACCTTACCCTTAACTTAACCCTTAACTGTTTTAATATAGTTCACTAAGAACTCCCTTGACCTTGATGTAGTAGCATTAATAGTGGCCCCGGCCCACAATGCTTCAAATAGTTCATTGCGCTTGATAGTGATAGGCCTCCCTGCAAAAGTTGAAAATTTTGAAAAAAGGACAAAAAAGGAAAGTGAACAAGTTGGGTAGTGCTTAATAAAAGTTCAAGCTACAATATCATGTCAATTATTAAAACTCTACTTGAATTTCTTAGTTGAACAAAAATATGCTCATAATGAAAGTGACTCTATATACTGAACAACTAAATAATGAAGACCGATGTCAAAATCAACCGATATGTATTTTAAAGTACATACATACTTTGCCGATTCTCATTCGCCATCTTAATTGGAAATATCACGAAATCTTAAAAAAAAACTACTATTTAACGGTAGCGCTCAATGGAAAAAAGAAACGGGAGCTTGCAAGTCCTGCGAAACAATTGTTTGCGACGTTGTTATGGCGACCCAAATGCGCGTATGTGCATTTTTATGGCTACGCACATTGAAGTAGTTATTGGTTAACATAATTACATATTTTTTTTAAATTTGCAGTGAGGTTTTTACACAGCACTTTATTCCACTTTTTATTCAACTTAGCCCACAGTGAGACGCTTTGAATTTATCGGTTGATTACCGATAATTTGTTGCAGATCGACGAAAAATGGGCAAACTTGGCAAAAAATAAAAACCCGACAGAGCGTAGCTCTCGAGCTTTTTTTACTTTGCCCGATTTAAGTCAATCTGTAGTAACTTTTTACTTTCTTAATACAAAATTAAACCAATGGCGGACTTTGTTTATCGTTATTTATTAGCGTAACCATGAAGTTACTAGGTGCAATTAGGCGCTGTTGATCTAATTTTCATTTAGGTAGGTTAATGCTACATTTTGATTGGCTGTAATGTGCATGAATAGAATAATAAAAACAATATTGCTTAAAAACTAGTAATACGATTTTTTTTAAATTTTGTCAGCTTATCGAGCTAGGGCTAAATTATCTGCAAAGCCTTTCATGAGTTTTTAAAAATCTAAAATGAATACTCCTCAATTTAACAAACGGAGGACGATAAAATTATCTGTTCAACAACCCCCCGTTGCAGCTGACTTTTCATCACGTATGCGAAATAGCTACAAACCGCCCGCTAAGCTCCACCGCCAAAAATAAAGCGAACTTATTTTAAGCAGCTACCAATGGAATATTGTCTCATGTAATGCAACTACTGATTCCGTTTTCCAATAAACAAAGATTGACGTGTGTTAGTTACAACTATAAATGCAATAGAGACCGGCGCGGTTGAAATTGTCCAAAATTAACTGGCACGAGTTAACAATTAACCCAAGCGTAATTACAAATTAATCTGATTGTCAAAGAGAATGTGTGCTAATTTAACCATGTGGTCTTATGGTACATTTAAGGCTACACCGTTGATTCAAAAATACTATTAAAAACTGTATTTTTTCTATTTGCCTCTTTCAGTGGTTAAATTACAAAAATTCTGCAAATTTTAAAAGATTGAAATTCCTAGACATAAGTTTTCTAAGATACCTTACCTGCATTTGCAAGGCGTTTCACGCTCGAGCGCTCACGGCTTGTATTTATAAAGTTATCGATTAAATTTATTAATATAATGGGTATAATTGCTTTCTGTGGACACCGCACATTAGATAACAAATTATATTAACAACTGTATCAAACACCAAAGTTATTATTCTTGTAACACCCTGTATATAACAATACTGCTTTAAAAAACTGTAAATCTAAGTCAACATTTAAATCTTTTTAAGGAATCAATACCTGCCCCAGAAACACAAACTGCAGAAAAAGCGCTTTAGAATAATGTCATTTCTTCGAATACAATTTCTTTTGACAGGTCTTTAAAAATAGCTCATATTTTAAAGGCACGTGAATGGGAGAAATCGGCGTACGCACCAATCTTAATCTTTTTCGCGTTGGTTTG
Source organism: Ctenicera cuprea (assembly GCA_958336395.1). NCBI lineage: Eukaryota > Metazoa > Arthropoda > Insecta > Coleoptera > Elateridae > Ctenicera > Ctenicera cuprea. The sequence continues at coordinate 34,840,454 of OY284488.1, forward strand.
CGTGTTATTGTAGTTATGCAAGGTTCTATTAAGGAAGCTGTTAACGATCCAAATCGACAACTTGTGATTAACTACTAATAACAAATGCCGAATAGAGAATGAATTCATTTTAGCGACTAAAATTTAGAATTTCCCTTTAAAACGAAGTTTTAGATATAATCTAGATTGTAAAACACGGCGGAGATGTGAATATAGCTGATCAGCGGGAAAAATTGAGTGAATAGGAAGAATAAATCAAATCAAGCAATTCAAACACACGTCTTTCAGCATACGCGGAAAACCGTAATTTCGGCGGAAAATAAACATATATTACCTTAATGCATTGCCACAGGCGAAAATCATAGCGCAGGGATTCCTGTTTTCGGCAATTTCAGTGATCGTAGCAGCACTAAGGATATTCCAATATCCGGCCATTTGTTAAATTTGCCGAGGGCAAATAAAACGCTTATAACTTATTGGCCAAGTTATCGTTGCAAACTTCATTATCATTTAGGGGAGATTCAATCGGATTATGCTCCTTGACGAGGGCTCTTGCCCAGAGCCTTTTTTATTTCCTCGCGAAGAACTCCGAGGTCCGACGTTAGTAATTACTTTTGCGTGGCATGAATTATAATTTAAATAAAGGCCAACGAAAGTGGTACTGGAATTTCTTGTATTGTCGTTGCCGGGGATCAATAGTACAAAAAGCGGGGCTTATTTTTGTACCAGCCCCTACAATCCGTGAAATAAAGAAGCGGAAAGGGGAAAAGCCACCCCACCCATTAAGTTCTACATCCGGTGCGTGTGTTCCGGCAGCCCGTCACTTCCACTCGCTACAACCCTCCGTGAAAACCCTCAAGACCAACTGTCAATATCCTAATTACCAGTTTCGGTGACGGTTTCTAATGATAATGTCAACGTTCTACCTATTTTCGTAGCCAAACCAGTAATTATTTAACTAGCCCCAAGGCCCTACAGTATCAAATATTTCTCACTTTATTCTTGATGTTACTGTTGCGTAAGCAAGCTGTTAAGAACAGTTGACATTTAATAGTGATAACAATAATAATAATATTTAATAATGAAAAGCAATTTGTATAATTAAATTTGGTAATAACGGAAACACATTTTCGTTCTCGTATTCCCGACAAAGGACTACTTAAAACCACTTCTTGAATTAATTATGTTTATTGCAACACAAAGGAACTTAAAAATAATGATAATCCAGTGGCGTAGCCATCTGAGGATGTTTACTTTTGGCTAGTACAGCTATGACGTGACGGTACCAGGCTATTTTTACACATACACAGTATCCGTACAAGAACTAATTAGTATTTTAGCTAACGTAAAAGAAAAATTACAATTATTATTATTATTTTTCATTATACGAACGTATAGGAACATAAAAAAGTTCAAGTATCATAAGAATTGCGAAACTTTGCTCTCAGAACCGCAATTCAAGTTCACAAAGAAGCGCAGTTTCCACTTCCTACACGTACTTCAATAGGTAACACACCAACTAGTGTACACTTCACACAAAGTCGTTTTATTCAACACTAATGATCTAATGGTTGACATATTTACACGATTTAGTTATATGTTCGCACGTTCACTTCTAATTTATATTTTTGGATTATTTCCTGCTTATTAGGTTTTAGTGAAATAATCTGTTAATAAGCTTTAAAACAAAAACTAAAACCGCGATTGCGTCTTTTTACTTTCCTATACTTTCAGTATAGAAGAAAGTATTGATTTCATGAAAATTTATGAAATCGACATTTTCACGGACATACATGATTTGGTCCTCCAAGAACTCAAACATTTTTTTTATGTCTTTGTGCATGTGTGTGGTGCATCATAACTTTACAATGGATGGTCGGATTTCGATGAGCTTTGAAATCTGGGGGTGTCCCAGATTGCAAATTTCTCTCTGACGCCTTCTATAAATTTTTCAAAATTTGAGTTTAACGCCTATTTTTTCAAAAAACTAGTTATCCGATCGGAATAAAATTTGATATCAGAAATGCCCTAAGGGTACACAATGCTACAAGCAACTAGAATTTTTGGAACTACTAAAACGTTGAAATAAACAAATATCAAAATTATGACGTTTTTAAACACATACTGCCAAAAATGTGGCTATACGTGGACCTATAGAGCTATAGATTAGCTACGATTTGGTTCGTGGTGTCCCAGTGCGCTAACTTCTTTGTGACACCTTCTATGAATTTTTGAACATCAAAAATTCCAACCCGCTTATTTATTAAACGGGGGCGTAAAAAAATTTCTGTTTAAGCTAAATTGTTCATGAGTGATAGTAGAATCAAGTTATCAACTTAGTTTTTACATATGGCAATATTTGGGCAGGTTAATGTGTCCCCTTCCACCCAATCTTTGGTATTACGCAGCTATGCTGTTGATACAGTGGTAAGAGTAAAGGGATGTTATTACACGTTAATAATAAGATACTTTTGAATATATTGCAATGATATGCGTGTGCATGTACTTACTAGAAAACAATTCCCCAAATGCCCGTAATTCACGCAATCACAATTATATTTCGTATGAGACTCTTATTTCCTTTCTCAGGGTCGTTATTTAGCTTGTAAGATAAATCATTAATAAAAAAATAAGAAATAGAATAAACACAAAACAATATCAACGTGACAAAACAAAAAAGTTTTTTATTTAATAAATCAAATTCTAAATGCTATCGTCTTTCTAATAGAGATCACTTATCTTAATGTTTCCTTACTGAGATAGTCTTCACTCGAACAAACGATGAATGTCGAAACTTTTACTTCACTAGTGTGCTGGTTCCTCAAGTAACCACAAACACTCGTCTTTAATTTGAATCCTGCTCTGGACTGCTTTTATGTTATTTCGGATTTGGTTTTACCACCATCACAATTGGAAAAACTTTCTGGATCGTTTTATATTTCTTACTCTTCTGGACCTTCCACGATTCGTTGATAATTACTTATATTTTCTTCTTTTATATTCAAAATCACTTTACATTACTTTTTAAACAGGTTTTTCTTCTTTTTATCCAGAGGATATCTATTTCCCTGTCTTTGTTTACAAAGACGAGTCGTAACTAATTAAACAAATTTTTTTATATCTTTTGTCTTCCTTCTTTGATTCCCAATTTTTGAACAAACAAATAAATCTCATGACCATGAGTATTATTTTATACGTTTGTGACATTGACACTGACATCCATAATGACATTTATCGTTGCACATAACAAATAAGTCTAAAACTTCTTACAAATTAAACCTTTTGAACAATTCTAAACTAAATTATAATTAAAACTAACATAAATAAAAATCGTATCAATCTGATTGTGTTTTTCTTTTCTTGCAATACAAACAAACCTCACAAATATGAAAAATATAAATTATTAGAATTTACAACAAGAAATTACAGCAATGATACGCAACCCTGAGTTTAAAAGTTAGAAAATCAAAATCGTAAGTTTTAATTTTCTTACAAGTGATGGAGCAGTACTGTTGTGTCAGGTGTGTGTCAAAACTGTAAATTCCGAAAAAAAGTATTTTGTGAGTGTAGGGGGGGGTTGCACCATAGTTTTATTTGTATGTTCAAATCAATAAGAAAATACCAAATTTTTAAATTTTTGGTGCCTATTTATAATTTTTCAGTTCTTAAATGTTTGCCTATTTTTGAAATTTTTAGGGCCTAAACTTTAAGGGCACTAATGATAAGTCAGGGTTCCCACTAACTATTAAGAATTTGAATCCATGACTTTTCCAGGATATCCATGACCAAAAATCATACTTACCCATGACTCTTGACAAAAAAAATCAATAAAATTAGAGAACACTTGAAACAGTTTTTAATGAAAAAAAAAAAATAAATACGTACAGTACATACATGAAACAACAAATTAAAATAATTCTTATAAAAATTAACACAAACTGAGGAACAACAATATTTCTAACATAGCGAAATATTATACTATTACTTTATTACAGATTCTTCTTCAGCACTTCAATTTTTTTTCAATATCTTTTACTTCTGTACTAAATGTTACATCAATTTTCTTTTTCTTTTCCTGTAACTCTTTTATTTCCGTTAGTATTTTCCTTTTTTGAGCACTGAGATTTTCCATATTTATTTTTTCTTGCTTATCTTTTTCTAACGCTTCTTTGTATTTCCTGCTACCTTGCTTGTAATATCGTATAATAGTATCGTTTATTGCAATATTTTGGGCTCCCCCACGCTGTATTACATTATCGTAGATAATTCTTTGTGCAATTAAAGACTTCTCATGAAGGTTTTCGACGAGGAGTTGCTTATTAATGGAAAAGCCACTTTCCACACATGCATTCCCATGAGAAAATATTAATAATGTTTTTATAACTTCCCAAAGATCTTTATAATCATCATCATTATTTAACAGTCCAAAATAAAAATCATCCAATCTTTGTTTATTATTATACTTCTTAAAATTATCAGCTTTAGTTTTTATTAATTTTTTATATTTATTTTTTACATTTTCTGCAGTATGTAGAGTAATTATACGTTTGTCGTACAGCACGTCTAGCACACTTCTTTTGCTTGCAACTTCATTTGAACACACCACAGACGGATCTAAACATGATATGCCTTTCACAAAATTATACTGAAGGCCTGACCTCTCTATTATTTTACAAACCGTGGCAATTAAGAAATATTTGACAATTCTTATAAAAAAATAATTTTTCTTTTTCTGTAACTTTACTTTTGTTTAAAATTCTGGTTGCAGCAATACCAATATCTATACCTTTAAGAGGAAGAAATAAATTTTTATCTATATAATTAATTTGGGAATTTTTTTTTGGAATTTTTGGTATCTCATGTTCTAATAAAAATCTTTCCAATAAAGCCACAATCAATAAGTAAATTTCGTTATATAGAAATGGCGCCACAGGATCATTAGTTTGGAATTTGGTTAAAAACGGCTCTAAAATAGTACAAACTGAAGCAAAAAAACGCTATTTTTGCTGGCAAAAGAGGATCCTTTATTCCAGTTTTAACATTTTTGCAGGATGTGTTAGAAGGTAACTTTACCGATGAATCTTCAACGTACACCTTTACATTTTGATAAATTTCCAAGGCATGATTAGGCAGCTCTAGCACCCTCTACCCACCTTATCTGACAAAACTTATATGGAAATTTATAACAGTTGGTTAAACCTGCAATATTATATTTAATAAGTCTACGAAAATTTTCTCAAAACAAACCATTTACCAGAAAAATCTGACCTTCTTGATGGTGCATCTTTAAAGATCCAATATAAGGAATATTAAGGAACTGTTGACAGCCCAACCACTAGCTTTATGACCCGTCTGGATAGCACCATGAATCACATGAAGGCCACAAGTACCAAAATCAATTAATGAACATTCTTTTGATGTTTTATTCTTCAATAATTTGTAAAATTTTAAATTCACATTTGGGCCATCCATGGAGATTTGTACCAACTTTTTTAAAGGAATTTCAGAAATACCTACTAGAAAGTGTTTTAAAATATTTTCTGCAGTTGGTCTGCCATCTATAAATACAGATGTTAAATATCTTGTTTCAACTTGATTTTTATGCTCATTAAAAAACCACGCAACTACATCCATTTGACACTTTTGTGCGATTTTATTCAACGACTCGTCAAAGCAAATGACTAAGTGTGAATTAATCATTAAATCAGTATGTAAAGTTTCACTGAAGTAGGGAGCTAATCCAAATACAGACGAATACGATGCTTTTGTCGAACCAAGAGTCATATTCTGAGCTATGACTGAATCTGGGAACATTTTTTTAAATAAAGGTATGCTTCTGTTGCAACTGTTTAATGAGAAATGATTCTCTACAACATGCAAGGTCCATAAAATTTCAGCTTCTATTGCATTTTTATTGATACAAAAGGAATTATAATTGACCTTGTCGATGTCTCCTACTGTTGTACTTTGAGAGTTGTCGGCGCTGGATTTTGCTTTAATGCTGTTTCTGTCCATCACATCTTCGCTTTCATTCCTACTGTAGTTTAAGACGTTGTTTCCATTTGTCTTATAAAAATTAGTTATTTTGTTATTATTGTTAGCATCACTGGTTTTTCTATGTAGAGGGGTTTTTAAATGGCTAATTATGGCTGCTTTCCCCATATTACTCAACCTAATTTTTTTGTTGCAAATCTTGCATATAAATGCACATTTGTCTTCAAGTACTGGCAGTACTATATCTGCAAACTGGGGATTTAAAGTTGCATCCAGCCAGTCTGATTTAAAATAGGTTGGTTTAGCCATATCCGTCTCGCCTAAACAAGAATAATTACACTCCGTCGCATTTTTGTATGTAATTATTGTACTTACTTTGCAAATTATAAAATATTGTTCAACTAACAAACTGTAAATACTACAATCAAAACATAACCTGCTAACCACAACAGACCATAATTCGCGTGAACGTCAAATCAAACTGAAAGATTCAACGACACACTCCGTGCGCCAACGCAAAAATAGTCACTTATATGCGTTTTTTTATCAATTCACAAGCAGTATAACGGCGGTCTCACTTGCACCCAATCATAAGCCATATTATGTTCCTTGGAATTTACCGAGAATAAGAAAAGTACCTCAATGATATTTTAAAAACCTTTAGCAGCAAAAGTTTTATAAGCGGCAGTTTTAAAAATTCAACCGGAATATTTTTTAGAAATTGAGTTAACACTACTGCAAGAAAATCAGGTTTTTACCGTAAATAAAGAGAAAAATCAAGACTTTTGCCAAATTTTGCGTAAAATCCATGACTTCCAGGTTGAAATTTTAATTCCCTGACTTTTCCATGACTTCCAGGTTATCCAGGGTCGGTGGGAACCCTGTAAGTAACAATACTTAAAGTATAAGAACGTCCAGACTAAGTGCTTCGCTCATTAGTTACCCATGCTTTCAGCGCAAGACCGTGTTAATTGATTACATGAATTTTGGAAATTTTAATGAAAAAAAATACGTTTTGAAGTGAACAAAAAATTTTTTTAGAAAATTTCTGTTAGTGAACGGATAGCCGCGCGTTGCCCAATTTTGAAACGTAAACATGAGAACTGGTACACGACGTTAAGACAAATCTGTACTTTTTTCCACATTCCATATCTTTAAAATACCCTCAGATTTTTTTAAAGTTCTGTTGTACTCTTTATTGTTCTTCTTACTCTTAAATTAGTTGGTAGATCGATGTAATAAGTGGTTTATAGTAATAGTCCTAGCAGAGAAGAATATTATAAACAAACAGTATTTTTTAAATCGTGGAACCTGTTGAAAGTTGCATTTTATTAAGAATGTGTTAAAAGTTTAATTGGCCGATAAAAAACGGCCAGATTAGGGCAATGAGAACCACCTTAAACTTACGGGCAGATAATTAAGAAATAACCCTAGACATCAGGTAAATGTTTCGAGTTGTAAGGTGTTTCCAGTATGCATATAAGAAGGTTGCGATTGTTGTATTTATTTATTTTTGATAAACTATTGATACTTGAGTAAAGATGGCGGTAAATACATGTGGTGTTGTGACTATTTATTATTTATACCGCCGTTGATTCCTATCAATTGTTGTTCTTCCCGTAATTGTTGAGAATTGAATAAGCCCGTCAAATACAGTTGGTTGTTATCTTAGAATATATTAATTAGAGGCGGTTATTTACGTTCCTCCACCTGGTTAATTATTTGAGTATTACTTAGAGTACTATATTAGAGTCACCTCCAGAGCATATAACCCTGAGTGGCACGTGATGTCCACGTTTCCAATGCATTCCTTGTGGCTTACGTACTTATACTTACGGTAGGAGCGGGTCCCCAAATTCGACTGCTCGATTTAAGAATCGGTTAACCGGTATCCGGCGTGATAAGCTCCCCTTTATTCTCTTACAGATTTTTAGGTATGTCGAGTAACTGCACTGAAGATAATATTGTAACACAACCAGAGGGTTAACTACTAGAGGCTACGTGGCATTTCCAACGAGGGAAATATCTCTCCAGTAATTAATATATTTTGATATGGGACTTCGCTAGCGTAGTAATGTATCTGCTTGCTTTTCACATTGATACTAGTGATATGTTAAATTATGAATGTTTGATGTGTCCGGAGGAAGCACATACTACAGTAAGTGGCTACAGTAGGCCTGCACGTGGTTTTAGAACATGCGAACTGGCTGTATGTGCCAAATTGTTAAAGACGTTCAGTTTGTGAATATCAATTTCTGTGTTTAAATTATGAGTCTGTTGGGAAATTGCACCGTCCTTCTAAAGTACAGAGGTTGTTACCATCGTACAACTATCTCAAAATTTAGAAATCCATATTTAGGGAATAACAAATAACAAAGTGAAACATAAAAGGTGATAATATGATGTATTAGTTACAGCAAATAAAATGTCCTGGTCCGCATTATCTAAAATTAAAATCAATTTTTTTATTTTGGGGAAAATAGCAAGGTTTAACGAAGAAATTAGTGGACTGGACTACTTTATACTACTTTATATATCATTGCTAGCTCTACAAATCTGCACAATGCAAGGGCATACGCACCCACAAAGAGACATTTTTAACATCCACTTTTTGAGTTAGGTTGACGTACAAAACAAAAAATCTCGAAATAAAAATTGGCATGAAATCCATTTACAATAAAAGTATAGGAAAGTAATGATATTGAAGTTATAGAAGTAATAACTTGGGACAGACAATCTTCATTAAAGCTTAATATTCTGTTGCACTAATATTTAAGTATTTTTGCACTCAGCTTTTGCATCTACATTAATAATATAGTGCTTAAAGAGCTTTTAGCTTGCGTAATCTTTCTGCACAGACTTGTGCTGAATTATGCAATTTAGCAACTGTTGTTGAGAAATAAGAAAATACACTCGACTGCAGCAAGACTAGATTGAAGGTATTTGGTCATAGAAGTCGATTCCTCATTTCAAACTATTGATATTTGTGATAGGCACAAACTAGTAGAATTTTAAATAAAAAATTCCATAAAATTTGAGCATAAGAACTGAGGAGGAGGCTAACACAATAAATTAATAGCTAAGAATTATATACAGACAACAAAAAAATATATCGTAACAAACAAGAAGTAAGAGTTTCGCCCAGACATCTGCAAAGCACTTAAAATCAGGAAATTATACTTTCGAAAACGATAACGAACTATACGCTCACGAAAACTTGAACCATATCTCATTTTATTTTCAGGTTATCTTTGCCAATAAAATACGAGCAACCACGTTGTTTCGCACAGAATTTGAATTTTGGCCAGCATATTAAGACGATGTTCCAAGTTATTCGCCCATATTTCGCGTTATCTAAAATTATCAACAGTAAAGTTCCTGGTTCCAAGTTACGGCTTGGACAACGATTAGATACAGCAGCAGAAAGTTTAGTTAATCTTCGTTTCTGCCACCACTACCCTTAATTTAATAACTATAAACAGATGCACAGTTTTGATTAGCTAACTTGAGATACAATTAACCCCAAGCGATAATCTGATATTGGCAACAAGAGTGGGCAACGTGAAACACTGGAAGTTTCACCGACCTCACTCAAGATCTTGAGGTAGCGGAATTTGAAATTGAATAATTTATGCAGTCACCTCAGAATTCATACACAAAAATGATTTTGCGTTTAGTTTGCGTTTGAGTTTACTTTTTTAATTTTCCTCATTTCTGTTAGGTTTCTGTCAATCATTTTATCTATTTTCAAGCACAGCAAACATAAATTTAATATAGGATTTAAACTTTTCAAATTACGACTAGTGTTACCCCAGCACACAATGCACTGACAGACAGCGTTGACAGAACCGGCGAAATGTCAAGTCACGTGATGCATTAGTTCCAATAATGACACGCGACGTTATTGTAGATGCGCCCCAAGTAACGCGCGTCTAGCCGACCTTCATATATATTATAAATTAAAATAATTATTATTAAAAAATCGACGTAGAATAAAAATATAAAAATGTTTCATGTTCCATCTGTGGATAGAGACCTTTCATTTAAAAAAAAATGGTCCAAATTGGTGAAGCGGTAGCCGCTGGAGGAACCGGAGAAAAAAATCCTTTGTGCTTTTATATATGTATGGAGGATAAGGATCCATTTTTCTCGAACAAGCCCAAAATTACAAAATGAATTTTTTTCTTATAAAAAATTGAATTATGTAGTTCACAGATTGAGTTAGTTCCGATTCGTATGGTAGTTAGAATTAGCACGATACGAAAAAGATAGATCGAAATCGACACCGTAATTAAGATTTAAGCAAGATTGAAGTTCTTAGCGGGCGCGAGGGTTCGAGAATTTTGCAATTAAACTGAGAAACAAGAACTGAATGTAATGAAATGTGCATGAGACACTGATTAAAAACGGCAACAATCGTATCGATATTGCAGCTATTGGAACCTTAAAGCTACTCATAATAAGATCAAAAATATATTTAAGTTTAAACCACAATTACGTACCAGCAAACTTTCTCAAATTTTAATTTCCCATACTTCCAGTATGGTATGGTAATCGTGAATATTATCGATAAATTACTTAAATTTTGATTAGTGCTGCCGCTGAGAACGAGAAATTTCTCTTCTCGTCTAGTCTCGAATTTTCGAGACGAGACGAGAGTCTCTTTATATCATTATTTCGAGACAAGACGAGAGATGAGAGTCGTCATTTCAAGACTGTTTAATGGACTATTCAACGTATTGTTGAAAATGTCTTTTAAAACAGGAAACCTGTACTTTAATAAACCAAAATCATTAAAATGGCGTTAAGTAATTTTCGTATTTCTGCCATTTGATATTAATTTTTTACTCGACCCCAGTGATTCAAATTTCCTCTCTATAAAATATCTACAACAAATCTTATGCACCTTACCGGAATCGCTTATATTAATAATATAGACTAGTAAAACCTGTGGGCTATGCCCCACGATGTTTTCGCTTCTGTTTGTTTTAATAATAAATAAGTTAATTTAATAGGTAGTGTAGCGAACCGCGGATCAAAGTCCTAGTTTTTATGAATATTATAGCGATTGCTGTAATTGTTTCTATATATTAAATCCGGATCCCTTTACACACATCACACAAATACCCACGCACAGACAGACATTTTTAAAAACTTCTTTGGATTCCTGGAAGTCCTAGACATGTATTTCCGTCAAAATCTCGAATTGGTAATTTGGCATAAAATCAAAAATAAAATAATATGAAAGTAAAAACGCATAGGGCGTAGGGTTCAGGTAGTTTTGTGAGTAGCTTTTTTAGTTTGTTATTGTTATTGTTGCATAAATCGTCAATGCGATATTCAGGATCAACTTTGTTCGTTTCATCTCGTAAACCTGAGACGGTATTTATTTATGATGGCTTATAATTTAAATTCGCCATGCAGTTGGATTTACGGCGGAAACACGTTTATTTCTTACTTCTAACAAACAAACGAAAATTTATCAATTTAAAAATGCAGACTTTCTTAAATTTCATTGAAATAAATTAAGAATATATTACTGTTTATTTGTTCCGACGTCGACCTTCATTGGTATTTGAAACGTCCAGTGTGAGCAACTGCAAAGCATTTCTGTCTTCCTTGAAAGCAAATGTTATTACAACTTGAAGAGTTTATCGTTAGTAACCCATAAATAATCAACTTATAGCAAGAGCGGTGGTTCCCCATGCAGTTGCATTAATGCCGAAGACACCTTTGTTTCTTACCCCTAATAAACAAACGAAAATTGTTCAATTTCAACATGCTCAATTTTGTAAATTTTTTTAGAATAAATTGATATATTACTGTATGTTTGCCGACCCTCCAGAATCAAAGTACCCCATAAATAATAAATTATAGCAATAGTAGTGACGGAAATATATGCAATTGCCGTAAACAATCAATAAATTTGAGTGGAGTTGCAAGGAGTCGCCGTCGTGTTAAATTCATAAATGTGACAAAATGCAAGAGACCGTTGTGTTGCTATGGTGAGACAGTTACGAATTTAACATATATAGATCAATTTTTGACGTAATAAGATTTAACGTGTAAGTACAAATGTCAAAAACGTTTATTTACTACACGCACCTTAATTAACAAAAAACTTAAACGCATGTGGAATTTAGTTTTAACACTTAACAACTTTTTAGTGTTTAGTTTGATATTATATGTTAACTTCCACATGCGTTTAATTTTTTGTTAATTAAGGTGTGTGTAGTAAACAAACGATTTTTTTAATTTTTTTTGTACATACATGTTAAATCTTATTATGTCAAAAAATAATCTTCTATATATCAAATTCGTAACTGTCTCACCATAACAACACACGTCTCGCAGCAGCACTAGTTTTGATGGACCCAAAAAGTGTGTAAAAAAAGTCGGTCTGTGAGTGAGTCTATGTGTGTGTGTAAGATGAAATCTCAGAAAATCCATGGGAACAAAAAGTTTTTTACAATTCGAAACCAAAAACGGTAGCAAAGTGTGATATAGGCTGCTAAGACACATCTAAAACTTTTTTCAGAACACTCTAGCTTCAAGAAAACGTTTGCTACGGTCTTTTAAAATCTTAGCTTTAACGGCTATTGACTCAAAAATGATTTGCCAGATCGGCATAAACTTTGATTTTTCTAATAGCCCCAAGCATACACAATGTTGCTATCTACCAGCATTTCCGAAACTACGAAAACTGCGAAATGAAAAAATTACAAAAGTTTCGATATTTTTTCAAAACTGACCACACAAGCTTATTTGTTTATATTTGTAGGCTCATAGAGCTATGACGGAGCTACACTTTAGTAGGTGTCCCAATTCGCTAATTTGCTTGTAACGCCTATCTATGAATTTTCAAAAATCAAAAATTCGTGCCCCTTTATTTAATAAATATAAGACGATAATACATTTTTATTTAAGCTGGATTGCAAATAAGTAGAGACCGGATTTCAAGCATTTTGCTTATGCATTATAATTTTAAGCAAATGAAAATCTTTTTGTATCTCCACAATTCATGAATAATGTAATCATTTGACACCACTTTTATTTTGATTATTTTCTCTATTTCGCTTATTTAGCATACATTGCTCCTTAAACGGCTTATATGCGCTTATTTTAGCTTTTTTACAGCTAGTTGGTGCTTTTCTCTTATAAAGAATTTAACATTTGCGTTTTTTAGTTTGAAGAATCTAATGTAAAATAGCAATTAATTTTTTGGTTTAAACGGCTCAGCGAATAATTTACCGAATGTTTACACCACATTTGACCAATATCTTGCTAGACCAAACATCCCTCAGAGAAACAAATAGTCACAAACTATTATACTAGGAAATAGTGCGTTCCGGAAATCACCAAGTTCTGTGACCTATCGAAAGCCACTCACAATAGTCTATCGCATTTATTTGTAAAAATGCTAAAAACATTGTTTTGTCTTTTGTTAACGGCAGTAATCCAGAGCATTCCATTGTTGTGATGTTTTGTGAATAATTTAAATTTGAAATTATAAAATGCCTAAAGTGAAGGATATTTCCGTAACGGCAACTTGGCGCAAAAATTTTCCTGAATTGGTTGTTACAAATAACAAAATATTTTGCAGAAGCTGTATAAAAACCGTAAGTTACGCCTTTGTAATATTTTATATTTTTAAAGGCTGATTTGAAAAGTTTGTGTCGTTTTTCCATAATATGTTTCAGTTATATTTTTAATAAAAACATGGTTTGAACGGCAAGGAAATTAATATCAAAATATATTTGTAATTGTTGTTAATTACATTGTTTAGTTTTATTTTTGTATTGAAATATTAGTAACAATACCTTATTTTTATGCAAAACTAATAAAAATTTTGGGTTTTTTTATTTTGCTTATTTTGTGGTTTTTCGTACTTTTTTTCTGATTCATAAAGCTTATTATAAGCGCTTATTTTCAAAAAATAAATACTTAGAAATCCGCGCTCTGCCTATGAGCCAGTGTAAAATAATAATTTGAACTTAATTTTAGCTCAAGCGATATTAAGGCGAGTTAATACCCCCCTCATTTTTCGTTGATGACTGTGATATTCGTTCTTAGGTGTGCTTTTATCCCAAACATACTATTTTCAAAAAATCGAAAATCAACTAGAAACTTTTTCAATTTATAACTACAGCATAGCGAGACTCTCGGTTAAACGCTACTGCATTATATTATTCTACTCCGCACAGACAGTTTATTTTAGATCTCTCTCCTTACGAAAGCATATACCCCAGTCTTAAGTTATACATTGCAAAATATTTTTGAAAGAAAACAGGTAAATCTTTTTCAAGTAAGGTAAAGTGTCGCCTTTGAGCAGCCGTAAAATATTTCGTAATGAATAAATTAATTAGGTAAGACGTTTGATGTGTATCTAGTAATTAGCAAAAATCTTATTTAATTAATATCGTCGGTAACATTCTAAAATGTAAACGAAAGAAAACTGGAAAAGCAATATAATATAAATAGCGATCGGGAAGTCGGTGTTTTCTTTATAATTTTTTACACTGAAATTTTAAGTATTTGTTCGTTTTCGGTGCTCTCACACGCCATTTTACACTTAATCCAGTTAAAAGATCACGTATAAAAAGTACATCAACCCTGCATCCAAGGTTGTTTACGCTAGGATATGAAGTTATACGTGGGGTTCTAATAGAGAAGTTCGTCAGCTGTCAAAACCACTTGACCAGGAGTAACAATAAAACGTATTTCCCATCCGAGTGGTTATCGAATTGCTTTCGAACCGTCTATCCCAACACATTACGGGGAGTATTATATGGACCTTTTCAACAGACACAGAACTTTTGACAGGATCTTTGGACGTCCACGAATTCCTGTCTGGGATACATAGATAAATTTTCCGGTGCATGAGTCTAGTTTGCACTTTACATATTGATCTGCCGCTCAAATGCTTCTTATACGAAGGAATTGAATCCTGAATGGCTTCGGATGTGACGACGCGGAATAGAAACTCCAGAAATTAAAGGAAATAAATCTGAAGTTTTCATAGCAAACAGATCTTGGCTCAGAATTGAGAAACGGCGGCTTCAGAAGTATCTACAAGATATATATCCATAAATTTTACCTTCGCGATTTCATTCCGAAAATATTAATAAAACCACGGATATAAGATTTTTTCAGGAGACGTAAACGAAACGTAAAACGTAAATCTTGTAATTTCAATTTTCCATTGTACAACGAAAGATTTGAACAAAGAAAAAGGAAACAAGAATGCCAGATGTTGGTAATTACGGTTTTCGTATTACCAGCTGAGAGCGGACATGTGATTTTCCACTCCATTAGTTCGGACGGCTTTTGCCGAAACGTGAAGGTACACATGTGGTTTTCATATCTATGTAGGGTTTCCAGGGATTTAGTTAATTCTTATTGTCATATAAAGAGAAACCTCATATCTATTAAACCATTAAATAAATGACTGTGACTTAGTAGCGTCTGAGTGACAATTACTTACACGTCGCAGTTTTATTGCTTTTAACATGGCGTATACCAAGGATAAAACCGGGAGAAAATTAGATATAAAATTCCTCAAGAGTGAACTGTAACAAATTCGATTTACCACCACGAGCAAAAAAATTACGCCCTCAAAAGTGGAACATTTTTCTATATGCTAAAGTGCTTTTTAACACATTAAATTTTCTGCTCCATGCCATTAAAAAAATAAAAAATCTGCTAAAGCATCTGTGTTAATTAAAAAGTTACAGTTTCAAGCAAAACTTCTGCGAATAACTTTAAAATAGTAACGCGCTAAAAAATACATGAGGTTAGAGGAGAGATATAAATTAATCTAAAGCAAACGACAGAAAAATGAAAACGGTTCAAGAATAAACAGCGTTTTTATGAAACACTTGTTGGAAAAATAGGGTGGGTAATCATATTTTTCAACATAGATGTGTTGGGAAATATATCGTGTCTACAGTTTTTCAAGAATTTTTTAGAAGCAATAATACAAAGCCGACGTTTTCTGAGTTGAAACATCTCAATTGTTTACCTTTTCGTATTCTTTTCGAACTTATGAGATAATAAAAATCATTTTTATCTTAAAAGTTATGGAGTAGCAGACAGAGAATTCATAATAAATTTAAAACAAGTCGAGCTTAAAAGTAGAGATAACCTAGTTTATCAAAGTCAACTATATCGACGCTTGAAGGAAGAAACTTTTATCACATAAGCGAGATGTCCGACCTTGTTTAACTTTTACAGAAAAGTTAACCAAGAATGATGGAGTTTCTCGTCACTTCACTAAGGGGATTAGTTCTAAATCGAGTCTTGTTTAATTCAGTTGGATAATTATTGTCTAAGATATTTATTGTTTAAAGGGGATATTTAAAAATTACAACAAAAATTCTAGAAAGTTAAATTAAACTTACATTGTATATTTTAGAGCTCACTTGCAAGTTGTGTATACAGGGTTAGGAAAAACTACCGAAACGTCCATTTTAGCAAAAAGTGTTGCGAATAAAAGTTATTTGATAAATTATTCCCTACCGCTTGTGAAATGATCTTTTTCTTTTTACCGGCCAAAAGGGTATGACCTCGTGATAATTTTTTTGAAATGGCAGCATTTATTTTCTCTTATTTTGCTAGACGCATATTTTTTCTTCTGCACCATATACAATTTTGGTACTCTTACATGAGAAGTTTTTTTAGAAAAACACAAAACGTCGGCATTCGTTTTGCATTTATTTTAACATAAGTATGAAGAATGGGACTGAATACATGCGAATTTACAACAAAATGATAATGAATACTCAAACTTTTCGCAATTCAAAATGACAGAAGCGTAGTGCCTCTAAAGCTTCGCAGTGAATTAATTACACCGGTTGTCAACGAAATCATTATCATGTATTTTCTAACTTTTTGAGAAATGGCAACGAAGCTCATCATAGATAATATATACCCAAAAAGGCACATTTTGACATATTTGACACATTTTTATGTTTTCCAGTTTCACCGGAAATGATCCCAACTTTTCAATTTAGTTTTTTAGTTTTGAAATAGAATTGACTCTAAAAAAATCAAGTAGCCTTAAAATTATCAAAAATAGTGCAGGTGCACTCAGAATTATCTCAGGATTCCAAATTGTCATATAATACAGAGTGTCCCATTTGAAATACAAAGTCATTTCCGGCAAAACCAGATGTCAAAAATGTCAAAGTTCCTTTTTGAGTACATATTACCTTTGCTAAGTTTTGTTGCCATATTTTTATCTTAAGAACTCTAGAAAACACTAACAATGTCTGGTGTTGTTTATATTTGTTGAGTGATGCGGTATCTAAGTTCTTCAACACTGTTGACATACTTTATTGCAAGTGCAGCAAGCAAATAAGCTGAAGTGTTAACTTCGAGTGGACTTTCTCACACTAGATATTAATACTTGCCGTATTTGCAAGTGTAATTTTTTATAACTATAACGTTGTACAGTTTACCGACTATTAAATTTCTAAGAAAACAAGCAGCGGGAATTTAAACTTGCGATAGCCTGTGCAATTGGTTTCCGTGCCGTAACTGTACGAATACTAGCAGCGACTAAACAGCACGAAAGCAAGGTAAGCGCCGCGTCCAAAAATTCCGCTTGGGATGTCAGACAAAAATTGCTATAATAGCATTATTTGAGGAGTTATCAAAACCATGTAAAGAATGAAACATATATTTTTTAACCAGAGCTAACATCAGGTAACTGCCGGAAAACGCGTTATTGATTTAAAAATTATCCTTCTTTGTCTTAAGTTTTAAAATAGTTGAAAATTCTTGCTTATCCTAATAAAGTACTTCAAATAGTTTATCGAACTGATAAAAGTTTATAACGATCAGCGGTTGCGTTTTTGAATAAATAATTAATCAATTTCAAATTTTTCAAACATTCGTGGAAGGCGTCAGAGTAAAACTTGGGAGATGTAAAATTTAAATTTCAGATTACTATGTGTGGGCATTTTTCTTAAATAAATTTTGTTTAAATTTTTAAAATTTTTAAGCAACGCCATTGCGATCTGTTCGATATTTTCCAAATTAATTTTGCTTCACCGTATACTACCCATAATGGGCTCTCAAACAAGTTGTAGCTCATCCTGATCAGACAACTACTTTTTGAGTAAATGGGTGTTAAAGTCGAGATTTTCAAAAAGTTGTAACCGCCGCCATTTTGAAGCGAGAGAGTTCGGTTAAAAAGTTTTAGATTTGCCTAAGTTTTTCTCTGATCCGGAGCACAATTTTTAACATTTAATTTCAGAAAATAACGCTACTAAAAAAACATGTCTAACTTCTGTTTTCGGTTTCGGACATGTTTGAAAAGCTTAACTAAAACTACAGTATTTTATATACCTCTTGATTTAAAATTTAATTAAAATCGGTTAGGTACTTTCGCTTATTAAGGCGTCACACACCCACACACCCAACTGAACTGAAAAAACTTGAAATTTTGAAGATTTTGGAAAACTTTAAAAAATCTAAACATTTTTTAATAATACTGAAATTTTGAAAATTAAACGAAAAATATACAGATAGACACATACACACAGACATCTCTGCAGCGTCAGCTTTATCGTTCTCCCAAGGCCCTAAAACCTATTAATACTCAAAATGTTTGGGCATTTGAGTTCCCCAGATATTTATTCATTTAGAATTTAAATGTTTGTACAAACCTGTGAAAAAATTAAAAAGGCCTGTTCACGTACCGAGTTTTGTTAAGCTGCTTTCGGTCTTGTGATCAACAAAGCGAAATGTGTTTTACAAAACCTAGCATTATTTGCCGTTTTATTAAATCTTGACGAGAGATGAACTTTACCAAAGCGTCGAACCATTTTCAATAAAACGAGAATATTTTAATTAAGGTGAACAGCCCACAACATCATATGTACATTGAAATGCAGGCAAAACTGTATAAATTTAAAAATTATCTTATCACTTTCTTGCAGAAAGTATCCAACATGTTGGATGGTTGACCTTTGTTACGATACAATTTTGCTTGCCTTGGTTATCGTTTCACTGATTACGCAACAATATATTAACTGTTATTTGTTTATTCCTAATTTACGTTAAACAAAAACCAGGTATTCGAAATCCGTACGTCCGAAACTGCTGATGCCGCAAAACAACCCAGGTACAATAAAAACTGTTGCTTATTTCCTGTATATGAAAGGATAAGTTTAAATTAAATACCCTATTGAGATTTCTAAATAGTTAAAACACCAATATATTATATTGCGTTAATAATATTGTTTGTACTATTGTAAAGCTGGCGACTAATATTTGATGTTACATTCAAAATCTGGTGTGAATTTGAAGTACCTGTTGCAGTTTAATATTGCGGACCAAAATTACGGCAATTTCCTTTCATTTATTTTTTTTTCTGATATTTATGTTTTGCGGGCAGCAAAATTTCAGTTTTTAGGTATACCTGTGCTGTCCTATATTCTTAGACAAAATACACAACTTGCATAACACATTTCCGTAATTTTGAACTGCTTTGACAACTTTTGTCGTGTTGCATAAAGAAGACACGACCTCGTTTGTCAAAATTGGGAAAAATTATAGAAAATTTCTTACGCAATTGTTATTACTACAAAAAACTATCTACTGTTGTTTACCCGTACCAGCTTTTTTTGTGAAATAGTACTAAACTTTGATATGTATAGTTCAAAAAAAGTGCATCTTTAACAAAATACAACTTTTTTCTCTCTAAAAAAGGCCGTGCTTCTTATTAGCCTTGTTATACAGTGTGCAGTGAAATTTTCGAAAACCGCTTTGAAAACCACGTATTTTTAAACCTTTAAAACAGTAATACGGAGTATTAAAGAAGTACAGACACTCACCTTCTATTAGGGAAATTTCTATACGAGTAAGTAGTCGACTCACCTGAAAACAAAAGAAAAAGAAAACATTACAACAACATCAAATAAGTGCATTAAAAAGCTCTTTACTTGCTTGGATTTTAAACGCGTTAATAAATTATAAGCAAAACTTATGATGGTAGTTCAAGACACATTTTTATTTCTGAACTCTGGAATAAGTTCAGAAACGAGAGCAAACTTATATTTTACACTTTAATGGAAAACTTTTTAACGCAAACTAAAATTCACGGTTGTGACAACTAATTTATTATAAAAAGCATTTACATTTAATATTAGACAAATAAAATTCATGTGGGTTGTTTAAAATACATAAACATTATCTCAGTTCTGCAGGTAAAAAGACGGGCGATGCTCAGAATTCAAGTCACTCTCGCAAGCTGTAAAGACCTTGACATTTGAATAGCGTTAATCAATGAAGAAAACTCATTTAGTTCGTCCTACACTGCTGCAAACCAATTTAACAAGACCAATTTTAATTTTACTGTGTGATGTGAAATCATTCTTTGAATTTATAAAATTCATATATAGGTATAATATTACAAAGTGCTTAATTACTAATTATATTTATCAAGTTGTTCAAACAAAAATATGGCATGCGTAGTAAATAAATATTTTGACCATTAGAAATGGTCCACTCTTTGAAATGCAAAAATAAGAAGAAATGTGAGCGAAACAGGTCGCTGATACATTCCCATACTTTTTACGTTGCAAATATTCTGGCGCAGGTAAATGACTGAAGAATATTGTTTTAACAAAAACTAAAAAAAAAAAGGAATTTTAAAAAAAGTAACGGCTCAGCAGCGATTTGAACTTGCGATAGCCTTTGCAATAGATGCCGTACCAGCACTATTCAATGCCCATTAATAGAACCTACTATAATCTAGTCCTGGCATTACCCAACACTATGACCGCTGACAGCAAACGCTAAGATATTGAACGTGAACAAACTGACCGGCGACAACCGCGTGGAGGTAAGCTACAATTAGAAATTGAACTTCGGATTTCGGACCAAAAATCGCTATAAATCCGTCATTTGAAGAGTTATCAAAAATATGGGATATGCACAATATTGTTGATATTAAAAGTATGTTTTTCTTAAACAGCTGCAAATTCTTGTAAGTCCTGATAAACTACTTCCAATTGAACTGTTTAAACTTTATAACGATTGGCGTTTTCGGTTTCAAAATAAATAATTAATCAACTTCAAATTTTTCAAAAATTCCTAAAAAACGTCCGAGTAAAATTCAGGAGATTAACAAAAAAACAAATTGTAGTTTACTGCAAGCCCTATCGGCTTAGAAACCAAAAAAAACTGTATGGGCAGTTTTTGCGGAATAATTTTTTGAAAATCTCCAAAACTTTAATTTTATTTATAAGCTCGAGCTTTACTTCGTTGAAGTTCATTTTAATTTGTTGTAAATAAAACAATTTTTAACTTCTACTTTTTTTTTATTTTAGCCTTATACCTATTTCAACGTTTTTACACGTCATTATCAAAAGTAAGATTGCAACACCAACTGTTTACTTTTATTCTTGCCTTTGACAATGACGTGTAAGCACGTTGAATACGTATAAGGCTAAAATAAAAACCCCGTTGAAGTTAAAAATTGTTTTATTTACAATAAACTAGAATTTATTAATTTTTATTTTTGGACAAATGTTTTACCGAAATTGATTATACTTATTACGGGCTATTAAATAGCATGACAATTTGTGTTGATTTCATATTTTGTTTTTTTAGTAATCGGGTATTAAAGTCAAAATTTTAAAAACTTCGTAGCGACCTTAGTTTTGAAGATTTGGGGAAAACCCATTTGATTTGCGTTTCAAAATTCCAAAAAAGTTCGTATATAAACAATTAGGGCCAAAAACATGTCTAACATTCGTTTCCGGTTCCGTTTAAAAACCTCACAGCGCACTACCTGCAACTAAAAAACTTCCATATATCGAATTTAATAAAAATCGGTCTAGAGGTTCCGGAAATATAGGGGAACGTACGCACGCACCCACCTACAGACATTTTTTTAAATCAGTTTCTTGGGTTCTTTGGTTGTTTGAAAATCGAAAATTTGCATTAAATCATAACTTTCCTTATGTATGGGAAAGTAAACATGATCGCAGTAAACTGATCATAAAGAGGACATCAAACGTGCATTTCTCTTTTGTTAGTAAAACTGATACTATTATTTTGTTTGTCAAACTAACGCGGAATATTTGTTTTTTTTCTGTTATGCCCTGCTAGTTGCCAAATAATAAAACTTCAAAATTAATTATCCATCCAAAATAATAACGAAAATGAGAGTTTCCAACTCGGAATTAATTAAATTCCTGATGTGGAACAGTAGCGTAAAATTCCCCTTAAAAAATTAATTCTACACTTTCAACTTTCAAGTCAACGTCGCCAATAAAAGACTTTTTGAAAGTTTTAAAAATCCTGAAACATCTACCCTACACATTGTGTTTCCCCGTTTTTTCTAAAGTGCTTCGGATACATTATGGGAACACTAAGAGCATGCATTAGGAACGAAAATTACCGATTGTGACCCTATTGTGATGGCGAATTTAATATTTGCAGTTAAACGAGGTCGAAGCACTGCAGAAAATAAAAAGGGTTTTCGCAATAGTGTTGCGCATTTATTCCACACCTAATCTGTTGTTGAGTGTATTTCTAATGATGCGAGACCTTAAAGCAAAAGACGTCGATTTTTCTTCAAGTATTGCATTAGGTGTTTCCATTGGGAAAATAAAATCTTTTTTTTACATTAGGATTACAGAAACGGGCTTGAAGTTTTAATACCAAAGTTTCGCTACAGAATGCTAATGAGTATTTGCTTTAACCCTTTCGGGTTTTGTTTGTTAAAATTTTTCACAGTAAGCAGAATTTCGTTGTAAGAAAAGATAATAACAGTCTCATAAGGATTATTTTTCAACTGCAGGAAAAGCTTGTTAAAATAATAATGTCTACTGCAGTGAATACGAAACACGAAACCATAATGCGGAATAGGAAATGAATTTTTACCTCCTGGCCGCATTATTTGTAATTCAAGCCTTTCGAAGATATTGCAGGTTCGTGTCTTTAATTCACCCTAGGATCAAATATTAAGCGGTTTTTAGTTTAATTAATTTCATTTTTCTCCGTTGGCAAACAAAGAGAAGTAGTTAGTCACGAAAAGGACTTAGGAAAAGCTTTCTTACAAGTCATTTATAAACTTTGGAGTATAAACTGTTCGTATTAATTCAATTCTCTTGCGAATGGCAAAGGCACAGGAGAAATTTGATTATTAAATTATGAAAGTCGAATTTGAAATAGGGTCGAATTGCTTTTGTAGGTGCGCGCTTGTATAAGTTCAACAAGAGTATATAAATTTAATTCAGAATTTTGCTCTTTCACTTGTACGTTTTCCTTTCGGTAAAATAATGCGCATAAAAGGACTCGACAAAAGCTAATTCACGTCTAAGAATTAACCTAATGATTTATTTCCTAGCAAAGCTCAACAAAGAAATCTGTTTGCAAAATAACCAAAACAAGTTACAAAAGGGAGTCATTAGACAATGCAACAGGATTTTGTATAAAAAGTTTGTACAACATTGACATGGCACAAGGGTGCTCTTAAACATTTTACTTCCTTGCTGAGATTCCCCAGGGACTATTTTAGGATGGAATAAGAAATGTTTGCTGTTAGCTTGTTTGTTTGCTTGTTGCTCTGCAATGTCGAAATGTCTAAAGTACTATAAACCATTATTTGTACTAGATCAATTGGAGACAGACATCACAATGCATATAATTAAACAAGCATATCGTGTACTACATTTGTGATCTAATTAACAAAGCATTGTATACACGCATGAACCAATCAAATAATTTGCTAATCAAGCAATAATTTCATTAATAATGACAAGAGAATTAGCACATACAAATTTAATCAAATACAATCGAATAATTTCATTAGCTTTCAAACACTTTCTGAACTGCAAATCGCATATTGATTAGCTATCTGAGCAGCATCCACCCTATTCGAAATCATTTTCGGATATTAAAATGAGAAAATAAACACACTAAATACAAAAAAAAACACAAAAACAAAAGGAATAATTTGTACAAAAGAAGTGTAAATCGTCTTTCCAAATATTCGAACAGTTTGGGCTACAGTGACAAGAAAATGTAAATGCGAGAATAATAAGTCACTTTATATTCAAAAGCAGACGAACTTTGAGCGAGTCTGTCAAGTTTGTACGATAGAAAATCAGTTATTAAAAGTGATGGATAAAAAACCAGAAAATAAGATTATCTTTCATGTTCATACCCATCTGCGCCTGAACGTGAAACTTCGTTAAATTTCCTTACAACTTTACACTTTCGACATGCTGTGGATTACGAAGGTATAATTAATTTTTCACCTAAATGATGTAAAAATAGAAACACAATGCTAACACAAATGAAAAGGTAGACCGGAGGTACGCAGTTCGTAAGCTTTTAAATTTAATGAAATGTCGCTGTTAACTGAATTAGTCGGGAAAATAAAGTCCTTGGCTACCCCGCAAATTTCTGATGTACCACCTGGGCAAAGCTTCGGTATTAATATTAATATTCATCCTCAGAGATGTGTTCTACTTTTAACACGTATGATGAAAATGAGAAAAAATAACAAATTTATGCGGGACTAATAAAACAGCGCTATAAACCACGACCTCATAAGCCAATTTTGAAATTTCACGTTGAGTAAAATTACCAATTTGATAAACCCGGTCTGAATAATTTAAAAGAGGCAAAAAAATTCTTGAACACGAAATACGCGTTTTCATATTTCATTTATTTCAGCCTCTGGTAACTTACACAAAAAAAAGTGTGAAAAATCAACAATGTTTCATATTCTTCATAGAACAGACTAAAAGCTTGTAAAAAAGATTTAATCACGCCAATATATTTGTTTGATTTCATGTACACTAAAAAATTATCATCAAGTGAAGGCTTAGAAAAACTTATTTTAGCATACTGCAAATGCATAAATGTTTACCTTTTAGAGATGGGAATTGTATCCGAATCCGATCCGATATCTGTTATTTTAGATCGGATATTATCCCATATCCAATTAGTTATTACTTAGGTGAATGCATATGACAGAACTGGCATTTACCAGAACGGTACTTAAACAGAATCCGAAGTTATCCGAAGCTAGTTCGTATACGGAAAACGACCGCACGTGTTCAACGAACAGAATATGTGAGGAAAAGAATTGCAATAAACTGAACTAATTTATATTCGGATAACTTCGATTTGCATTAGTATAACGAACTTCAAGAAAAATATTTCAACTGTTTGAATCATAAAAGTAGTATCAAAACCGGAAAAACATCCACGAAAAAAATCTTGGAAAAAGGCTTCACGAAAAAAAAGAACAAGTAAAAAAGACCCGAAAAAATTCCGGTAAAAAAGCCCCTGAAAATAAAATCCCTAGAAAAAAAAGCCCCCAAAATGACAAAATTCTCGAAAAAAAAGATCTAATATTACTAGGTGTGTTTATATAATTGTCAATTAATATTGGAATTAACTTTTTAAAACTAAAAACCAACAGTTTTGTTAGCTTTTCATGGCACATTTTATGTTATATGAGTGGGATTTTAAGCAATAATTTACAATAAATGTAATTCTTACAATTAACCTTATTTTATAAGTTAAAAAATCTTGTTTAATGGCATTTTAAACAAGATTATGCGGTCAGTTCTGCAATAAAACATTTCCTAATGCTATTTTTCGACATTTATTCGGCAAAATTAATCACAACAGTGTTTTACATTTTATAACGTTTAGTATTCTCTTTAGAGACAACGTTTCTTCCTGCAAAAACACTGTTTCAATTGAGCTTAAAATAGCTATGGTGAAAAGCCTGGAGCAAAGTTTTCTTTTACTCTTGGTAAGTTTGCCACCGTGTTCCAGGCAGAGATTTATGCTATCTTAATCTGAGCCCAAGAGATCCTAAGCAGAGGTTACTCTAATAAGCATATCTATATATGCAGCGATAGCCAAGCGGTCCTCAAGGCTCTTGATTCTATTACAACCAAATCAATGCTGGTCAAAGACTGTCGTGAGGCCCTACGCAGATTCGGCTCACACAATTGGGTCTAGCTGCTCTGGGTGCCAGGCCACAGTAACATTAGTGGAAATTAAAGGAAGCCGATGCTCTGGCCAGGAAGGGCTGAAAGAAGCCCTTTCTTGGCCCGGAGCCGGCCCTCGGACTCCCCACGACTATCGCAAGGCAAGAGATTGAGAACTGGGTTCGCTTCCAGTTCAAAATCCACTGGACCTTGCATCTAGGGCTGCGCCAGTCAAAGTTTCTTCTTCGTGAACCTTCGCCATAACGTTCCAAACAACTCCTACGTTTAAGTACGAAACACATCAGGATCGCGGTAGGTTTCTTGACCGGCCATTATCCTTTTAACAAACACCTTAACACCACAGGAGTAGTTAACGACCCCATGTGCAGGTTCTGTGGAGAAAAGAAGGAATCTTCCCTTCAACTTCTGACCTATTGCCCCAGACTAATGGTATTGAGGCACCGACACCTCGGCATCCCGTTTCCGGCGCCAGAGGAACTACAGGATATCTTCCTCAACGGAGTACTAGCCGTTGGCTTAAGTACCGGTCTGTATGAGGAGAATCCCTAAACTAGCAGTGGATGCACAATAGGCCAATTAGACCTACGTGCTGCGGAGTTCCGCACCGTCGTAAGAAGGAGAAGGAGCTTAAAATATATTTTTTTATGGGTAATGGTGCAAAGTAAAATAAGACAGCAAAAAGATGTTTTGTTTCTGGGGGATGCTTTTTACCTATTTTCAAAGGTATTTTGTACCGGGACTTTTTTTTCTGTAGATGATTTTCCAGGGGATGTTTTTACCCGGAAATGTTTTTACCGGAGCTTTTTTTCAGGGGATTTTTTTCAAGGCTTTTCCGGCCTCTTAAAAACAAAGGCGTTTTTGAATTGTTTAACAAAAAACAATTAAGAATTTGAACACCATATACCTATACCATTGCCAAGCAGCTTGTAGTGGGCATTTTATACAATTCATTTGAAAATGTAACCCTTACCTGATGAAATAAACAGAACCACATATATTTCATTTATTTTCTAATCAACGGTTACAGAGGTTGCTCGATCTAATGAATTAAAAGGAATATTTTCACAAGAATACAAAAAATTAAGAAAATATCGAAACATTTTTAAAGTAACCTTAAAAAAATGTACATTACTATTTAAAAAATGCCATAAGGTACACAAAACCGAAATTAAAAATGTATAGTTTTATTTAAACAACCTTGATAACGTCACCACTTCAAAAGGGGGGGGGGTAATTTTTTTCAAGTACAACAAAACATCCGCAAGAGTAAATACGTTTTGCCGTGTTCGAGGGTTTTTTCAAAACACAAAATTATATAAGCTTGTATTCACACTTGATTACTGTTTGTAAATATTAACGTTGGATTTCCATGTCAACTTTTGTAATTGTACAATACACCGGGTGTATGGCTGTATGCAGGAATAGCACTTTTATTTATTTATAAAACAAATTTTTCACTTTATCCCAGTACAACAGAATAACGGAAGCAATAGCAATTATATTAGGTTTTAAAAATATGCATTTCCTTCAGTATAACGATAGATTTTGATTACTTACTTAACCTTCAAATTCCTAACCCTTTTGTTTGTTGACGTCAAAAAAATACAGTTGTTTATGGGTGTCGTCACATCAATTCGTCAAAACAACTAACTAAAATGTACCAAAGAAGTAATAGAGGTAGGAAGGAGCTTATGCACATTGGCCAGTAGACCTTAAAGGTGTCTGAACATGGCTGCCAAACTGTGACGTAGCGGAAGTGTCACCAGTGGCTGCGTCAGAAAATTATATTTAGGGCATAACGAACAAATTATAAAACATGAGTATGCTGTTTTAGTTGCCAATTTATTATAGAAGGAAACAAAATACAAGTATTTGATAGCCCATTAAACAAAATTAAATGGGTTAGACGACTTCTGCATTCTTTTCATTTGGGGTTAGAGAAATATTGACCTCTCCGCCACTGTCTTAACCTCAAACGTCAAATTGAAATTTATATTTACATTTGGCAAAATACTTACCTATGGAAAGTTATTCCTTTCTGCTTGTTACTTTTAGTACTCGAGCAACCACAGCAAATACAACTAACCATATTTAATAACAAAATTTGTAAACATCACCGGCACAAATGAATCACCAAAAGTGTCTGAATATGGCGGCGGTGACGTCGCATCCGTCACAGTGCTTTAAGTGCAACTAACTCGAAACCTTCCTTCCTAACCTCTATTACTTCTTTGAAATGTACTAAAACGGAAAAAACACGAATAAAGATTACGTCGTTCGCACGTCGTCGACTTCGGGTATTCTGTTCGTTAGTGGTTCTGTTCTATGCAAATTCTGTTCTTTGCATGGCAGTCTAAGTTAACCCATCTGAGAAGATCCGACCCGAATCAGTGCTATATCCGATCCGATCAGATACTGAAGTCGATCTGACCCTTTATTAAATCCGAAGTGAAGCTAGCCAATCCGATACGAAGGTATTTTCATACTTGATCTAAAACTCTACATTTTGTTTAATACACGTGCATCAGTTCCAGTAAAGAAGATGTTACTACTTAATTAGATTAATTTATATCCGGTTACACTCCGTATGAGATTCGGATCGTGCAGTATTCGGCTTTCGGTACCTAACGTCACACCTCTAATATTTATCAGCTTTACTTCGTTAAAGTCCATATTTAATGAGTATCTGTATATAAAATACTTAATTACTTTAACAATATCTATTTATTTTAACCTTATACGTATTTCGGCATGTTTACATGCCATTGTCAAAGGTTATACGAAAAAGTAAACAGTTAGTGTTGTTATAATAGCAATAGAACTTTGTTACTTATCTTGGTAATCGTCTGCAGATGACTTGATTTCTTATTCCAAAATGTCCAGTAGAGGAAAATTTAAGAGATCAATTTGCGCATTCATTAACGGTACAGTTTTTAAATGTTTGTAAATTTCAAAAGCTCCTAGTATATCTAATTTACGTTTATCATCACAAAAGTGTAAACATTTTATGGTGTTATTAGATGTCATTGAATGATTTTGTTCTAGTAAGTGTTTAGCGTAATTGGATTTATGTGGGTGTTTCTATTTGTAACAACGTACGTGTTCTTTATACCTAATATCAAAATTTCTAATTGTCTGGCCTATATAAACAGAATTACAACGCGAACAATTTAATTTGTAAATGCCTGATTTTAGCAAATCGTCTGTTTTTGATTTTGCATTAAACAAAGTGTTTAAGATGTTCCTAGTTGCTTTAAAACTTACTTTATATATATTTGTTTTGTTTATAATTTTAGCAATTTTTTAGCAAGTTTTAATAGTTCATTTGATTTAATTAACGAAGTTTTAATTTTTATTAACAGCTTGCACCCAAATATAAAATTTACACTAGAAACTGAACAAAATAAGTCCATTAACTTTTTAGATTTAAACATAAAAATTAATTCAACTAATAAATTTGAGTACTCAGTTTATAGAAAACCTACACAAACAGACATTACAATACCACACGATTCTTGTCACCATAAAACATATAAATTAGCAGCATACAGGTCCCTGATACAAAGGGCTTTGACGGTCCCTTTAGATGAAATTAATTATAATAGAGAAATTTCACTTATTAAACAAATTGCATACAGTAATGGTTATAATACTAAACTTATTAATACATTAATTAAAGAAAAAGATTATAAATTAGCCATTCAAAAAATTTATCCCAATACCCTAACTTCGTTCGATACAATTAAATATGCTTCAATCCCATATTTTGGTGAAAAAATCAGAAAAAATTGCTAAAACTATAAACAAAACAAATAAATATAATAAACACTTTGTTTAATGCAAAATCAAAAACAGACGATATGCTAAAATCAGGCATTTACAAATTAAATTGTTCGCATTGTAATTCTGTGTATATAGGCCAGACAATTAGAAATTTTGATATTAGGTATAAAGAACACGTACGTTGTTACAAATACAAACACCCACATAAATCCAATTACGCTAAACACTTACTAGAAGAAAATCATTCAATGACATCTAATAACACCATAAAATGTTTACACTTTTGTGATGATAAACGTAAATTAGATATACTAGAAGCTTTTGAAATTCACAAACATTTAAAAACTGTACCGTTAATAAAATTTATTAACGGTACAGTTTTTAAATGAGCAAATTGATCTGTTAAATTCTCCTCTACTGGACATTTTGGAATAAGAAATCAAGTCATCTGCAGACGATTACCAAGCTAAGTAACAAAGTTCTATTGCTATAACAACACTAACTGTTTACTTTTTCGTATAACCTTTGACAATGGCATGTAAACATGCCGAAATACGTATAAGGTTAAAATAAATAGATATTGTTAAAGTAATTAAGTATTTTATATACAGATACTCATTACACCTCTAATACCCTTCAGATTTTCAAATCGTGCCTTAATCAAAATGTATGTAATAGATATTCACGATATAGGTATCGTAATAAATCATATGAGATAGGAAAATTGTCAAACCTATCGAATATAGTAATATGTCACGATAAGAATATTGTACAACGTTTTATCTACTTTCATGAAATTTTAAATTTAAGAATAAATTTTATATTGTCATTGAGAAATGTCATTAGTGACATTCATTATTATTTGTAGGCTGTTATTCGATTTTCATTAATATCTAGGTTTCATTTTTTATTTTATCATCTGTCAGTTTGTTGCAAAATAATTTCGTCGCTTGCACAAATTGAGATAAATTATTGGAAATGGATGATTCCGAAGACAGTCTGCCGTCAGATATTGAAGCAATAGCTAATGGGGCTATTTCAGTCCTGATTCCTGCAAAGTCAAAAACCAGGTATGAGCTAGAATATAAAAAAAATTGAAGATTGGTGTGTAGCGAAAAAAACATGTAATCATAGAAATGTATCATAAATGTGTACAACAAATAATTTGCTTGTTTTGTTAAAATATTTATAATAAATAATTAATATTTCGTATTATAGTGTTATTTTTATATTACAATTCATTATGGTGTCGGAATAGAAATGTGGGTATCGTAATAGAAATTCGGTATCGTAATAGAGCTCATTACGATACGCCTTTTAGTACTGCAATTTTGATATTACCTAATGAAAGTAGATAAATACTTTAACAGTGCTGGCAAATTGTCATAAATCGCATTGAAGAAATATTTAAGTAATTCGGGGAAGTAAATAAAATTACAACCAATGGTAAGAAAATTGGTACGAAAATGCATGCAACTTGAAGGTAAAACAAACAACCTGTAGGCAATTTGAGTTGAGTTGATCTGAAAATGTACAAACATTATTTCTTGGAAATTAGAAATAATTTATTTAGATACAATATTCTGGAAGTTTTTAACTTTTTGTTTCAAAGAAAAACGAAACTTTGATACAAAATCATTTTTACATCGGGTATTTACCCAAGAAAGATTTGTAGGAAATTCAAGGAAAATATGTTGTAATATATTTTTTCATATTTGTTCCCATTTAGAAAAACCAATCTTTTTGTATTTCGGATTCAGAAAAGTTTAGGCAATGTTGTAGGCATTTCCGGAAATTGAGAACGATATCGATAAACCTAGGTCCTAGAACAATGTAAGCAATCCTGTAAAACTAGCAACCGTTGGTAATATATATACGCAATATCGTACAAACACACAAATTCAGGCAAACAAAGTAATCTTTATAATAGTAAATACGCCTTATTCATATTCCATGTATAAAAAATAAAACTAGTTTAAGATGACAGATTTTTCGTTTCAACTAAGACAGAAAAAGAAGTAAATCTGTTCTAAAATCTGTCAAAAGTTTTATAATTACACAATTACATCATAAATTAAAATTGATATAACGAAAGAAATTCAAAATATTCAGGAGGATACTTTATATGTCCTAGAAATTACTTACAAAGCATTAAAATTAATTTAATTTTAAATGTAGGAGAAAATTCATGATGAGTATACATAATTCTAAGATTACGTAAATCTAATTCCCTGCAAAGCTGACGTGTAATTTCAGAAATTTAATTAACTTTGTTAGCAAACTGTTTATGCTTTTATGAAGACAATGCAAGCTTTTCAGGGGATTTATCATTTAATGCACTTAATGACTGGATTAATAATAAACAGAAGCATCTTGAAAAAGGCAAAATAAAACCTAATTCATGCTCCTCTTTATGATAAACAAATATGTTAAAAATTACAACAAAAAAATAAATTACACTACCAAATAAACACGTATGTAATTAATGTGTACTTGGTTTTGAAAAACGTCTATCGTTTCACAATTCTTGGCGTTTTCAAGAGATTTCAGAGTTATTCAGGGGGCTTTGAGTGAGACCTGCGAGGAATCCCTTTGTGAAATTATTAGCAAGAACGGAAACGCAATAAAAGGTACATCCAATTTGCTTACACTGCATATTGTGCCAGCTTCAAAAATAATATATTTCCACTCCGCCGCTTTTGCAGGTGGAGCTATATCCTGATTTCTTAAAAAATACGGAATCTTAGGTGGTACATCCCCAACAAAATTTAATAATGTTTAAAGGGGAACTGCAACAGCATGGAATGGATTAAAAATATGTTTTTATACTAAAGTGCCTTTGGAGATTGGAGCCTCAGTGAGCGCAGAGGTGATAAAATATATTTTATAGGTTGTGTTATACGAATATTGAATTTATTGATTATTAATAATACAAGACCCAAATTATTTGGATGAATAATCGCTTCGGTTTAGAGTTTAGATGGGAAAAATAGGTATCTGCCGAACGATTAATTTAAAGCCCTTCATGGTTATTTTATATGCCTTCATTAAAGTGTAAATTTGTAACACAAAAAACAATAAATTATTCCTATACAGCGGATGCCCATAGCCACTAATTCCCGCTGAATAAATTACTTCACTTGTGGAAAATGAATACAATAACGGCCGGTTTGACACCGAAAATAGCCAGATATTCAACAACGTATAATATAGCGTTGGGAGTTAAAATATTCAAATTAGAATTGCATGCATATAGTCGAACATATTTCAAAGCTAGCACGTAGAGCCCGTAACGTTATTAAAATAATTATAAAGCGGTGCACCTTTGTTCCTCCAAAAATTTGATGGAAAATATATATGTACGTGTGTATCGTTGGTCAGTTTTTTCTCTCCTTTGTTTATATCCGTTTAAGTTAGATTTACGAGAAAATGCGCTAAGAAATAAATCACAGTTCAAAGAAAACAAAATCTAGATGTCAATTTGTACCGGAGATGTAGCTCCATCTTTATATAGAACAGACATATATAGATATATAAAGAACCTTGGGCCAATGAAGAGGATTTAGGGAGCCCGCTTGTCTTTAACGGGTCCGCTGCAATATAACCAACCTCGAAAAACAGACAAAGGCGTAAAAGCAATTTAAAGCAATGTACTGTAAACGTATCGTTTTATCGCCGTAATATTTGTATTTTTAGGCCAAATTCGTTTACTAAAATGTGTTAAATACAAGCACAAAGCTGCAGATCGCAGCGTTGTGTACACATCAGTTTATTAATGTTGTCGTTTGGGGTTAGTATATTTTTAGGGCTTTTAAACCAAACACAAGTCTCTGTGCGTAAGCAAACACAAAATATGCGTACGGAGAATACAACTGCGCTCGCTTTTACCAGTTTTACCTACCCCTTATTCGCTTTCTATTTTTCTACATCACGAGAACACGACTTCGTGTAATGGAAACCGCCGAATCAATTTTCAATATCTATGAATCACAGATGAAACCATCACACCGCAGATTGAAGATTGAACGCAACCTTTAAAAACAGAAATTGCAATCCCCCTGTCAAGGCCAAAGGGAAAATGCCAACGAAAGTAATTAGAAATACAAAAGCTTTTCAAGCTACGTACACATCTTCAAGATAACGTAATTTTCGATTTAAACTCCATTTCCTTATTATTCCCTCATATTTATTTTAGTATTTTCGAAAGAAAATTAAGTCTTGAGCAAACGAATTTAAACAAAAATGCTTTTGAATATGTTTTCATATCGAGTTTCAAGATAAAACCCTGACATGCAGAGTTGAAGCACAAAATTATACCAAAGAAAACAAGTAACGGAAAACCTCGTACAAAAAATAAATTGTACAGCAGGTGGTTACAGTAGAAATAATTTAAAGTTTTCAAGATTTCAAACGAAACTGTTTCCAAACATTTTTAATGAAAAATATCAGCTGGAAACGTTAACCACGTTTACGAATGATGTACGTTCATTGGAGACTATAGATTACTTCTAAATTACCTTCGTTATCAGGCTTAAACTGCTTTGAAACTACTAGCTTTAGACAAAACTGCTACAGGTCAAGTAACTCTTAATAAACCTGGTCCTGGTAAAAGTTGAAACTTATATTTTCTTATTGAACAAAATATTAATAAATATTATTACGAGTACATTAAATTCGTTTTAAAGTTCATGTACAATAATGCATTGTTTGTAACTATACAATAAAATTAATAATATCAGATTGACACCATCAAGAAAATGCATCAATTTAATGTAAGAAACTCTTCCCCACTGCTTCAGCAAGCCAGGTTACCTTGAAACTATCATGTTCAAGGTGCTGCAGTTCTCTTTTTTGTGTACTCTAAACATTAAGATGGTCTTAACTAGTTAGCCGCCAAGGTTCTACCAGTTTACAATAAAATATTATTTTGGTTTCGCATATTCAAATAAAGATAGCTGAATTTTTTTAAAATATTGTATTTTTAGCTTTTGTGCATTACTTTCGTATTAATGTTATAGTTTGATCCATTTTGCTTTTTAATAATTTTTCAGTGCATAATTATAATGCTGAAATGTAACATCCTATAAAACTATCAGATCATGTTATTTGCTATGCTTTCATGGTTGAACTTATTGGTGCGCTGGCGTACGTTTGGCATAATGTGGTTACTACCAAGGATTACTACTATACCGGTCATAATCTCTCCGAGCGTTCTCGATAACTCTTTCTTATCTCGCGACGTATTCGAACTACTGAAAGAAAGTGGTATATTTTCCACTGGAACGGTAAAACACGTACTTAGAGAAAAGTGGCCATTAGAAAATAATAAAAGTCTAACAAAAACTAGAAGAACATTCCACTTCGCCTACAATGAGAAAATCGAGTTGATTGTTGTGAAGTCGAATAATACCTAATGCTTTAGTCAGAGCCGGTTCTACAAAGAAGCAAACCTAGGCAACTGTCTAGGGGCCCAAGCAAAATAGGGCGCTTAAAATTCTCTAAATCTAAAAAATTATTGTTTTACTGTCCTATACTTTCAGTAGGGTATTGATTTCATACAACGTTTCGAATTCGAGATTTTGACGGAAAT
Source organism: Ctenicera cuprea (assembly GCA_958336395.1). Taxonomy (NCBI): domain Eukaryota; kingdom Metazoa; phylum Arthropoda; class Insecta; order Coleoptera; family Elateridae; genus Ctenicera; species Ctenicera cuprea. Next base: position 34,875,794 of record OY284488.1, read on the forward strand.
ACGTGTTTTGAACCTCCAGGAACCCAAAAAAGGTCTGTCTATGAGTGGGTGGGTGGGTGAGTGGTCTTTATAACTCGCAAACGAATGGCCCGGTTTCAATGAGCTTTGGAAAGTGGGAATATATTACAAAAGGAATCGGGGAAATAAGCTTTTTCTAAATATAATAAGACATGTCCCCAGACAAAGCATAAGTTTAAGTGAGTTACCGCTGTATGGTTGGTCCGCCCGTGACAGGTGCGGTAGTGTTTTCCCCAGCGCGGTGGTATATTATTTACATTACTTTAATACAATCACAGTTAATGATTTTTACTTAATTATCTGTATTTTGCGGCAGGGGGGTATGGGACGCAGTTTTACTTTTTATCCTAAATTACATTTTTCTCAAGTCCCTAAATAATCTCTAAAAAATCGTCAAATTTTGGAACAAACTATTTGTTGTGTATAAATCCTGTAATCGAATGTTTGACGTTAAAAATTAATTTATTGATGTCAAAAAATCATTTGTTGACGCTTGAAAACCCTTCAAGCAATAACTGAAAATACAATAATAAAAGCATGAGAATATTATTTCTTGATTTGTGTATTTAATATTATTTGTTGATAAATGAATTTTTGAAATCACAAAATAAATCTGGCGTCAATAAATGATTGTGTTACGTCAATACGTGCATTTATGATGTCAAAAAATGCCACCTAACGAGATACTTGTTATGGTAGTGTGTCGACTAGAACCATACTGCAATTATTGAACTGCCAGAAGGGGGCGCACGTACGTACCACTGCACCGGCTTGTCGAAGCACAGTAGTCAATAATAATAAGGCACGTGCACTAAGGCAGTAATGCGTGCGTTACTAAATCAAAACATGAAAAACAGTTTAATTTTTGACGTCATAAAATAATTACTCAGACATCATACGATTATAAATTACTTTTTGGTGTCAAAAAATCAATTACTAACCCAAAAAACGATTTTCAACGTCGAAAATATCTTTTGACGTCAGTAAATAGTGTTTCGACGCAAAAAAATTATTTTTTAAGAAACATTTTTTGATGTTAAATATTTATTTTCTGACGTGCAATAAATATTTAATAACAATCGATAGGGGACGTAGAAATATATATATTGCCAAGGTGCATCAATTATGCAAATCCGGCTTTGGCTGTAGTGACTGTTGCTAGCAACAATTGTACAATTTTTGCATTGCTAAATGAAAAACGATAAGGAAAAAGTGGAAAGAAAAGAAGTTACCACTTTACAACTAAATGATAACAGACTATATAAGAGTATGAAACGTGTGGACCTCTCAGATAATGCTATTGGAAACTACAGGACTCCTATAAGGTGAAAAAAATTGACGGTTGGTACTGTTTATTTATATTATAGTGCCATAGCCAGTGCATAAAAAATACAAAATACTCGTGAACGAAAATAAAATGTCTCAACCAGGTTTTCGCTCGTAGCCAGGAATTTGACTTAAACAATCTAAAGAGCAAGGAAACACTAAAGTAACTTTGAAGCAGTCAACTCACTCAAACGTAGGTCGCCCATCAGCAACATAACCTGATGAAATTTTAACAGATGAAAACGGTAATTTAGTGATGAAGCATGAAAATAAAGGCAGAAGAATATGCACGGTGTGTAAAACTCTATATATTAGTACCCGAAGTGCCAATTACACCTCCACTCTACTGCTTGTTCAGTGCATATTTCACACCAATTTCGTAGTATATTATATATGTCGTTCTGCCAAATGCACAATTTTTCCTACAGGTTTACGTTCGATTTTTTTATGTATATGTTCAAGGTCCATACTTTAATAAAAATAACATCCAAAATATTTTTTATGATTGGTAGTTAATGCTAAAAGCCAAATGCAAAGTACTGTACAAAGTTTTGTTGGTATTTTTTAAACATCAACTTTATTTCGAGTTCTGTAAATTACTATAAACCTCAAAAGCCTTAAGTCTTAAAATATCACAGAAGCGTTGAACAAATAATGTCCTATAAAGAAGTTTTTCATGTGCTTTCCTCACAACGTACGATGTTTTTAATTTTTCACATGAATACTCCTGAAATTACCATTTCCAACGTTATGCATTATTTGAGTCTGAACTACTTCATTCATAATCGTCAGGACTAACGGGTAGGGCCGTAGCTAGCTTACAACTCACAACTATTTAATTTTTTTTTATTTTTACTGTCCAAAATGTATTTTTTCCAAACAACGCGGTTTGAGAACATCAGCAAATAAAATTAAGGCTATACCTATGTGAGGCTCCGTAAATCTTTATGTTGGTACCGCATAAGGACTACTGTACTGTGATATACGTGACCTTAAAAATGTGTCACGCTAATTCATATTAACGAATATGAGTTACAACGAGTTACAAGCAATCTAAATTAAGACAAATGGCTCTTTGTTACATAAAACGCTTTACATTGTTTGGTAAGTATTAGGGAAGGTAATTTAAAGTTAATAAATAACAGAAATTAAAAACAAACATAAAACTCTTTTCAAAATTCGGAAACAGTTAATGATGAAAACATCATTCCGTTCAGCATTATACGATCAATCATCTGCTTCGAAATTAATTAAACTTAGTAAAACTTCCGAACACGATATTCCTCACTTCATAAAATTTGTAAAAATTCTGCGACAAATAAAAAATTATCCTGAACCTTTCCATGTTGTTTTTGTTGTTGATTGAGGTTCGATTTCATTAAAAGTTTAAATCCATCAATCTTCACATCGTTTATATTTTATATATGTATTGATTTCGTTCAAAAACCTATTTAAAAATTTAAAAACTAATGCATAAAACACTATTGGGTTTTAAAGATTTATTTTATGTTAATTAAATGCTTTTTAGTACAAACAGTGTCCCCTTTAATTAAAAATCAGATCGTATTGTGGTGTAAATCTATTACTATAGAAGCAAATCAAACGACAACAGAGAAATTCCAACACACTTCCGAAACAAGACCTCTATTCAAGACTTTGAGACCAAATCAGCAAGTTTAATTGACAAATGAACATAGGACGATGAAAATGAAAACGGTCAAACTATTGTTAGTACCTAATTAGAAATGTTTCCAAAACCTTTTAGCCAAATTCAACGAGTTTTGGGACAATTTTAGTTGAATATTGGGGGATGAAAGCTATTTGAACCGTGCTTCATTTGATTAAAGAGAATACATGAACATGATGGTATTGAACATGCAATTATGTAAAATTTTAGTCAATAAACTGGAAATAAAAGTGCAAAAGAGCAATGGTTTTATGATGTTATCCAATACCAGAATTGGTTTTATGATGTTATCCAATACCAGAATTAACTCAGTTTCAAAATTCAGAAACACGTTTCAACGTGGATACTTTTAAAGGGTTTTAATAAGGAGGAAATTAAAACAAACCTGAAACCTCTTAGCAAGCAGCAAAATCAACTTGGAACAAATTAAAATCCTATTACAGGATGTTAATTGCCCTTAAATCCTAGCTTAACATATATTCGCGTAGTTATTACTTTAAATTACACAAGTTTGCATGATATGCGTGACAGAAGGTTTATAAACTTTTATGTCCGAGTATATGTTGTTTAGTTGTAAAATGCTGAAAACGCACACTTAAACCGGATAACTTCTGAATATGTTTCTATTGTTCATTATAAATGTGAAAATTATGTTTTTCGGCAACATAAAGATTAAATGTATACAACAAAGATGATAATTTGAAGTCCAACAAAATATAAATTAGAAAATAAAAATGAATTTCAAAAAAATGACAAAATTAGAATTTTCGGTAACACCGAAATAAATTTAAATGCTCAAGATTATTTTCCTCAATTCATAAAGGTGTGAAGTCAAAATTAATATCCCTATTTCCAGGTAACTAAATTTGAAGCACTCTTTTTGTGATTTTCGTTATATATTTCGCATTTTACGTACGCACCTACGCAGCAGCAGCAGTTCTGCAAATACTGCCATGTGTAATTTAACTAACCAGCCCACACGTTTGCCTTTGTATGCCGAAAAGGCAGAAATTTCATTATAAACTTGAAATGACTGATGTAAAATTCAATATCAAATAATATTCGAATTCAAGCAGGGTTTTACAGGTGATGAAATATCAGAAATTGCTTTTATTATACATACGCGCTATTATTGCTGGCTTTCTTCAGAAGTTACAGAAATTTGTGGTGAAGTTAACTAGTAGGAACTTAAATTGTTCGACAGGGAGCACATGTATGAGGCATAGAGAAACTATTTTGAAGTTAGCGACCAAGTTAAAGCAGAATTTAACATTTCAAATGAAATTTGAAGTGTAACGTTTTCGAAAATAATTTATAATCACTTCAATTCGTATTTGAATTATAGAAGCTAATTATAAAGCCACTTTACCTTATCCTCCAATTGCTATAACATTTTAATATTTTTAATGCTAGGAATATGAATTAAAATATAAAATGTAGTTAGAAGAATATGATTTTTAAAACATTAAGTGGACTATGGATTCTAAACAAAATGTAACCAGTTTAACGTTTTAGGAATAATAACAAGTGTTTCAAAGCAACCGAAGCTGCTCTCCCAGTTTATACTATTCGCATTCGATCAGAGAGATCAGTGTGACAGCAGCGACCGGTACTTGAACAATGTCGGAAATGAGAGCCCTTTAGTCCGATATTTTGATTATAGACGGCAGAAGGTAAAACAAAACATCACCCCCAGGGCTCAAATCCCCGATGCCGACTCCTTGACCTGCCAATCAATGTGACCTCCAACTATTGCCTAGGTAAATTTTATAAACTCCTAGAAGGGCAGTCCATAGTGGAGTTGACAAATCTGTGCCAAATTTTGTATATTGACATAAAGACACAATGCTATATGCACGGCACTGACTGAAACAAAATTTAAATTTTTCAAAGTTCTCAGAAAATAGTGCTACAAAGCTGGAAAAGCAAGTTTGTTTAAATTGTGTCGGCTCATAAAGCTATGAAAGAGCTACAGTTTGGTTGATGTCCTAGTCCGATAATTTCTCTGTGAAGCTTTGTACACATTTTAAAAAAAAATCGAACATACATACCATTTTATCTAATAAACGGGAAAGCGATAAAACAACTCCGTTTAAGCTATATTGCTGATGAGTGATAGTAGAATAAGGTACGCTTATTTTAATTTAATTTTTAGATGCAGCAATACTTAGGGATGTTAATTTTCCCCCTTCCGCGTAAGTTTTGGTGACGAATTTTCTCTTTGGTTCCTGGTTTTCTAATTCCTAAAGTGTAGGAAAGTCTAGGTGAAGCGCTTTGCTCATTTTTACACGCATATACAGGCATTACTTCTTCTTCTTTCGGTGCCTATCCGGTCCGGATGTTGGCGATCATTCTGGCTATTGTGATTTTATTTACTGCTGCTCTAAAAAGTGCAGTAGTTGTTAAGGAGAACCATGTTCTGAGGTTTTTCAACCAAGAAATTCTTCTGCGGCCTGGACCTCTTTTGCCTGGGATTTTTCCTTGTAATATTTGTTGTAATAAACCATATCTCTTCTCGTTACGCATTATGTGGCCCAGGTATTCTAATTTACGAGTTTTTATGGTGGTTATAATTTCTGTGGTTTTATTCATTCTACGAAGAACCTCTTCGTTGGTCACCCGGTCTACCCAAGAAATTCTCAAGATTCTGCGGTACAGCCACATTTCAAATGCTGTTAGTTTTTTAATGGTGGCTTCGGTTAGAGTCCAAGACTCTGCTCCATAGAGCAAGACGGAGAAGACATAACAACGGAGGAGTCTTATTTTAGTCCTGATAGTGAGAGATCTGCTTTTGAAAACTGATGCCATTTTAATATAAACAGCTCTTGCTTTTTCGATGCGACATCTAATTTCTTGTGAATGATCCCATTGGTCATTTAATACTGTTCCCAAGTATGTGTATTTCCTAACCCGTTTAATGTGTTGGTTATTATTTATTATCAGATCTTCATGTAGAATATTATTTTTACTTATCACCATATATTTGGTTTTATTTAGATTTATAGCAAGCCCGTAGTCCTGACTAATTTCTATCACTCTTTTCATAGTTTGTTGTAGGGCTTCTAAGCTATCTGCGATAATGACGGTATCGTCGGCATATCGTAAGTTGTTAAGACGTTTTCCGTTCACAAGTATTCCTGTATTATTGTTATCAAGGGCTTTATTAAATATGTGTTCAGAATAAACGTTGAACAGTAATGGCGATAGTACGCATCCTTGCCTCACTCCTCGTAATATATCTATTGCTTCGGATTTGTCTCCGTCTATGTTTATGTAGGCAGTTTGGTTCCAATATAGATGTGCAATTATCCTTAGGTCTTTATCGTCAATCCCCACTTCTTTTAATATTTCTATGAGTTTGCTGTGTTGAACTCTATCAAAAGCTTTACGGTAGTCAATGAAACAAGCGTAAACGTCACAATTAACATCTCGACATCTTTGGAATAGCACTTGAATACTAAAGAGCGCCTCTCTTGTTCCCATTGCGTCACGAAATCCAAATTGTGTCTCTGACATCTGTTCTTCACAAACTCTGTAAATCCTTCTATGGATGATTTTCAAGAATATCTTTAGTAGGTGGCTCATGAGGCTAATCGTTCTAAAGTCTTCGCATGTCTTTGCTCCTGTTTTTTTTGGTAATGTTATAGATTCTGATTTCAACCATTCATGCGGGATGTTACCTGTGTCGTAGATGCGATTAAATATATGTGTAAATTGGTTGATGCCATTGTCGTCAAGGAGTTTTAAAAATTCCGAATGGAAGTTATCTGGTCCTGGGGCCTTTCCTTCTTTCATCTGTCTAATTGCTGCCTGGACCTCGTCATTAGTAATGGGGGGGCCTGATTTGTTCTTAATCTGTGGCATTTGTGGTCGCATGTCGTCAAAGAGTTCTCTAATGTAGTTTTTCCAAACATTTATCTTTTCTTGTTTCTCAGGCATTACAGAATACAAATATTATAAGGAATTTTAAAAACGTATTACTCCAACAAATTTTAGACTACCCATCTTATCCAAAACGATAACACCGACACCGACACAATAATGTTATACAGCGATAGATGTAATTATCAGAACAGGAATGCTACTCCGTCCAATGTTCTAATACGTTTGTCACAAGAAAAAAAACGGAACAATAGTACATAAGTACGTAGAACAAGAGCATATGCAAATGGAGTGCGATTACATACACTCTACCATAGAGCGAAATCCATAAATTATAAAACGATTTATAAATGTTCCAGCGGATTATGTAGTTAAGTCTGTAAAATTGGACGCGAAAAGCCTAGGCCATATCATGTAGAATATCTAGATTATACATTTTTTAGAAACTTTGAACAACTAAGGTTAATTCCCTCTATAAGACCAGGCCATATAACAAGAGATGCAACTATTAGTGATTTAAGGGCTCCCAGTACAGTCCAGAAGCGACAATTTCATCATGGTGAGAAATGGAAACCCCTTTCACTTAGGCATCAGAAACAAACTTGCCAAATTGTAGCTTACGAGGAATTACCTACGCTATATCCCAAATCCCATTTCCATAAAAGCCGTAAAAGTACCAACATCCTATGATACTCGAGTTCCATAGAAGCAGACTATCACGGTTTTTAGGGCAGCCTTCCTTATTTGCTATGAAAAAAGATGCTATCTTTGTTTTCCCCGTAACTTACGTTTTTCGAAATGAAACATCTTTGCCGGCAGGGGTAAAATGCGATCTTGGAGACACGAATTTGTACGCACCAAGACGGAAATGAGGTCGCTGCTAGATAAAAATTGCTGTATATCCTCCGGTCTCCGTAAGCCTGGGCAGCCCGCATGCATTGCCTTGTTTCTGTCAATAACTCAGTATCACTCTACATGCGTGTGGAGAGAGTTGATCAAGGTCCCAGATGATCGCCATGAGAACATACGCCGATAGTAGTACATTTATAGGAGAATTTAAAAGTCAAACCCTTATGTCTACATTTCAGTATTTTGGTGTCAGCAGAATTTTTTTAATTACTTTTAGTCAAATAAAGTTATAAGCTAGATAAGCTGAATGTGGCACTAAAAAGGTAAAACTCGTTCGTGGAGAAGAAGGCAAAAATGTGTCATGCTTTTATCAACAATTATCTGTACATCTAAGCCATAAACAAAAAAAAAAGTATGTTTTGTAAAATTGCTACCCTATTATTTGTGATTACTACGCTACCACATTTATATTTTTATAGCTAATAATAAACCAAAATACAAAATGCATGTAAAATGCTGGGAATTATTTCACAAATCTGTCCGTTTTTCATAAAAATTGGTATTCGGGTGGTTTGGGGGCCCTTAATTACCAGTTCAGGATGATCTAAATGATAAAATTCAACATGGCGGATAAATATAGCGGAGTTATCTCACAAAGTTATCCAAATTGCATAAAAATTGGTATTCAAGGGGTTTGGAAATTGCTTATTAGTTATTACGAATCCAGGATTTAAATTTAAAAAAATCATGGTGTTGAAAGGAACATGGCGGAAACATTTCATAACGTAATCCGATGTTCATAACAATTGGGATTTGTGGGGTTTTGTGGCTGCTAATTACGAATCCAAGATTTAAATTAATAAATGCAAGATAGCGGATTCAACATGGAGAAATGATTTTATAATGTTATCTGAGTTGCATAAAAATCGGCATTCGAGGAGTTTTCAGGCTGCTAATTACGAATACAGGATCTGAATTACAAAACTCAAAACGTCGGCACAAATATGTCGGAATTATTTCATATATTGCTTATTGGCAAACGCACTCGAACCACAAAGCATGCAAAATTCCCTCGTGCTCCGCAGTCGGGAATTTTATATGCGTGCTTTGTGTTCTCGTGCGTTGCCGAGCAACAATGTTTCGTGTATGCAACTAAGATTTTTCGATAAAAATGTGAGGTGTTATCCATACATATATAAAAGCTCAAAGGGTTTTCTTCTCCGGTTCCTCCAGCGGCTACCGCTTCACCAATTTGGACCATTTTTTTTCAATGATAGGTCTCTATCCTCAGATGGAACGTGAAACATGTTTATATTTTTATTCTACGACGATTTTTTAATAATAATTATTTTAATTTATATGAAATATATATGAAAGTCTGCTAGACGCGCTTAACTTGAGACGACATCTACACTAACGCCGCGTCTTGTTATTGAAACTAATGCATCACGTGACTGAGTCTGCCGTCGAATTTTGGCGGGGAAACACTAGTTATACTGTATATGACAAATTCGGTTCTCCATGTTATCCATGTCTCATATTATATGGAACACCTGGTATAATTGTGACCGCGCCGATGCGCAAGCGGGTTAGTAACTGAATTATTTTTATGTCAGGTGTCGGGAACGAGCGAAGCGCATTTATACTGTGTTTAACGGACGAATAATTACTTGATCTTCGCCGCGCGCCGCCGGTAAGAACAGCAACAGTTATCACATTTTCATTATATTGAATGTATAATATTAATAAATGATCATGAACGGGCCCCCAGCATTTGCCTATTTTGTGAAAAAGCGGGCCTGATAATGAATGACTATTATTTTCGTTTCCATGAAATTTATAATGTCTCAAACTAAACTTATTAGTGTTATTATTACAGCCAAATGATTCTATAAAGTTTTAATTTATAATAAAGAAAAACGATTGATTCGTTACACAAATGAAATATTTTCAATTCCCAAAATTGTGAAATTCTATCCACAACCGCGACCATCGGTAATTTTTTTGTTAACGGAAAGTGGAACATGGAGTAGAGGTAGCTAAATGTGCTAATGTTAAATCGATACCTCGTCATAAATGTGTTTTGATGATCAGGAAAACCTAATGGATTTCTCAATGCATATTTAAAACGGAAAGCTCAAAACAAAGGTTCGTATTAAAGTACCGGGATTCCGGAAAGAATAAAGTAGATGTTATGAGGGGTGTAACATGTTCGTTTTTTTCTAACTTAGAAAACTGTTTACTGGCAGATGCTGCTGGAAGCACAATATTGGAAACGAAACATTTACATACATTGAAAGCCGATATATTCGCCTAACGACGCAGAAACAAGCAGGAAACCCTTGGTGAAGGTGCATTTTGATGATGTAGGCATATCAGATGGGGTCGCGTGTCGCGGCTGTAGGGGGTTAAAGGGAGGTGCGCGAATCCGAGGGCGAGGCTTGCTTTTTCAGAACATACATCAAGGTCTCAGGTGTTGACCTTTGCCGGAGATGGAGCAGAGGCAGATACGGTATATTTATTAGCAAGCACAGTACTATGTTATTCTGCCGACGAAGAGGAGGTGGAGGAGGTGACTATGAATGGTAATACCAGTATAAAAATGCGAGCGGATGTCTATATGAACAAAAAGAAAGCGGTTAATCTCGCAAGAAGATAAAAGGAGCTGCCGACAAAAAGAAATCTTCTTTTTATATACCTCGAAATCGAACAGCGAATATTTTAAAATGTAATGGCGCCTAGCACACTATTTCTGAAATTACAAATAGGTAGGATGGAAATTCTTTCTGTGCTGTCAAAGAATTTATCTCCGCAATACGACAAACTAGAGGGAATCGAATTGAGCGTGCAATTTGGAACAGGACGTACAATATAAACCAATAAAAATGTAGTAAAATGTCAACTCTCGGGTATATTGAAGATAAGTTCGAAATTCTAGTTCATCCCGAAACAGTAGGTAATAACAGTTTTATTTCTAGCTATATTTCCCATTAAAGCCCTGAACTATTTGCAGTATTCCGTATGATTTTTGTCGATTTCTGAGTACCAAATCGACGCTTTCCGATTTCAAAATTGTTTACCAACAACATTCAGATAAAAAGAGTCAATTTTTTTTCACAATTTAAAAATATCGATCAAGAGTATTCAAAGAACGGCTAATGTATTTGCATATTGTGGTATGGTTTTTTTTATATTAAAGTATAAATTACGGTACATTAATCAGTCTCCAAATTAGTGTACGTTTTTTTATATAAATTAAAAAATACAGACAAATACTTAACGTCCTCAAAATTTGCATTTCATACTTAAAATATTATGCCGTACAGGAACGTTTGGAAACTTACATCTATAAAATCACTGCTTTGTCTTACAAAATTTTTTAGTTAGTTTAAAAAAAATTAGTTTAAGATTTAAAAAAACTCAAAAAAATTTATGTATGTGACATAATGTATGTGGCATAATCTATATACTAAATTCAGATTCCTTCAACGTGTCTCAACTTTTAGCGGAGAGGGCCCCTTGCTGCTATACAAGCTACATCTTTGCGCGTCCACTACAAAAGGCATTTATTTATTCGTGTATCCAATTGATCAGTGCAGTATTCGATTCAAAGAAGAAAATTCACTTTCTTAGGTTATAATACTAATGCTAGATGTTAAATTTGTTAAATGCACTTCCTAATTTAAAAGAATACTTTGTGAATAGTTCGTGAGAGGAAGCAACATTTTCTTTTGACCACGATTATATTCTTAGTCTGGGTCTTAAGTTGTATATTTCTCATAGCTTTGTGTAGAAGAATAAAAGCATTATTCTTAACTGTCTATCCATCTATTTTATCTATACAGGGTTGTTTCCTGTAAGTAATGGAACAACGTTTATGTTTATTTTATTTTATTTACCTGTGTTCAAAGTAGACTACTTAAACCTACCATGCCTTAGTAAAAAGTGCTTCATTAAGAAGTTATAGACCCCTTAAAGACAAAAATTGTATTTCCATTTTTGGCTCGATCGAGTTGAAATTCGGTACGGTTATATTTTATAGGTCTACTAACAAAACACCATAATGTTACTTTAATTTTTTGCTGTTTGTGAAAGGTGCTAGTTACGCCACTTTGGCTTGATATTTTGCCACCTAATCTTTTTGCTGTTCAACTTTTTTAAGTTTTTGAAATTCGTATGCAGAATAAAATTTTACGAAAAAAAGGTATACTTGTTAAAAGTCGATAAAATAAACCGTTTTCGAGAAATACAATTTTAAAGTTTCAATGCACCTCAGAAAATATAATTACTCAATGAATTTTATCAAATTTATGATCAAAATCTCCAAAAGGTTAACAGCAAAAGAGTTGTGCCAAAATACCAAGCCAAAGTGGCGTAACTAGCTTCCTCTATAAACAGCAAAAAAATAAGTAACACCATCGTGTTTGCAGACCTAAAAAACATAACCATACCAAATTTCGACTCGATCTAATTAGCAGTTTTTGAATTATGGTCAGAAATAGAAATACAATTTTTGTTTTTGAGGCCTTATAACTTCTTAATGAAGCACTTTGTATTAAAACATGTTAGGTTTAATTAGTCTACTTTGACCAAGGAAGCTATACCTAAACGTTGTCTTATTACTTACGGGACACCCTATATATCTTCTTCTTCTTCTGTATAGAAACTCCGGATCCGTTCCACCTACGAGAATCTGCATATTCGTCCATTATACAAGGCGCATACCTGTAGTCCTTTGTACAGCGGACCACTATACTATTCGATACATATAAGCAAACTTAAGGTTCCGTCTACTATTTGTTTGTATTATTGGAACATAAACTACTGATAGCGAGAGCATTATTACGAAAACAAACTCGGAGAATATCGCATCGTGGCCGCCAACAGCGCAAAGTCAAGCTCCCACCAATCTCGGGCCCCAATGCAACTGCATTACGAATTTACGTTGCATTTTATTAAGTTGTGGTGCCCAGAACGCTAATCTATATAGTCCATTCAGGAATATGTACAAGTAAAAGCAGTAATTGGAGAAAGAGATATGAAACAATTACATTACAAGCAATCTCTGCTCATAAATTTGTAAAGAAATACGGCCACTTCTGGATTGGTTATGAGATGGAATAAACCGATTTGATTCTGTTTGTCGTATGTTGGAGATTTTACGTTCATGTGTAAAAATACATAGGCTGAGAATTAATAAACAGATACTAAACTTGGCAATTATTAGGAGTTCGAGATATAATAAGAAACGCGCTAGGAACAAATTGCTACGTTTACATTACCACCTCGCATTTCAGAAGAACTAACTGTATGCTACTTCCTAGGGTTATTTGGTAACCCCGATAATAAGCAAGACCCGTTGCGCGCTGTGCGGGTTGTATAATCGCAGCAGCAGCCGCATTCTTTTGAAGTTGAGACCGGTCCCAGGGATCAGAATTTAGTATGTAAAATTAAATCGATTGCTGTATAATTCATAAAACTAGGATTTTGATCCGCTGCCCACTACACTAAAAAATAGTCAGACAGATTAATATCGAAATTGATATAAAAATTCATTATTGAAGTAGAAATCCCCACAATTTTATGAAATATATATAGCTAGGTTTGTAAAGCTACCTACTTAATTCAATTGTAAATGCTATTCAAATCAAATTTTAATTTAACCTTCACAATAAAATAGCTTTTTAAAGATTATGAAGTTGGTATTTTCAAATTAAAACTTAAGTTAAATATCGAATTGAAAAGCTTTTATATTAATATCTCAAACAAAAACCCACAAAAAAATTATTGCAGATTGATACTCAAAAATTCCATTAAAAAATACAATAGCTTGGAAAATGAAGTTTTAACTAATTTTCGCAAACAAAAAACTAAACTTGTACAACAGCCCTATTTTAATTCAAATAAACGTGCTGAATTTGTGGCGCAAAACCGCAACATTTCGGAATTAAGCTGCTACCAAATTATACACGCTAATGCAACATAACGTCACCCGCACACGAAATCGAACATACAAGCAAATGACAATAACCTGTCAGAAGCAATCGAGTTTTCATATCACAAGCGATATTCGCAAAATTTATGGGAAAGATCAAACAAGCGATAATTATTTCGGTGGACTAATGCCGACAGCTATAAATTATTTGTTCGTTTATTAGAGCACGAAACGGAATGCCGCAAGGAAATTCACACGATGCGAAGAGGAAAATTAAGAGGCTGAATACGTAGAAGTACATCCTTGGAAAACAGGGGCGTCTGCAATTTATGTCTATTCGTTTGCCGTTTTATCTCTGGATTTGAAAAAGGATTTAAAATGAAATTTAAAAAAGAAATACAAAAGAGCACTAAGCTTGGATTTACGTTGAATTTGCGCTTTAATCTGTCTAATTTTCAACTTAAATATTTAAAGTGAAAGTAAATATTTTTGTTACCATTTTATCTCTGAAATGGTTTATTTTTGTAATCACATTGATGTCTCTTATTACACGAAACTAATTAATCATATAGACACAGAGTGGTCTTAAAATTTAAATTATTTTAAAGGTCTCAAGTTCTGTAATCTATAATCTAGGATCTTCCCTGTGATTTAAATTTAAATACACAGAACTTGGAATTCGAGTTTACAGAATCGGACTGTAAGGAAATATAATTTTCTACTAGACGAATTTACCTAAACGTGGAATTTTCTCACACAGTTTTAGCGATGAGATTTTTTCATTTCGTCTGGTTTGGTGGACACAGGCCAACTCGGCAAATGGCCATATTGTAACTTGATGTAACATATTATAGTCTACTCGGCAAGGGAAAAATGTGACCCTTTATCATAGTGTCCAACTGAACAAAATATACATTCCTCTTATTTCGTCTACTAGTTCGACTTTCTTGGGAGACACGATATGATAACAATTTTAAAACCGTAAACACTGTAAAAAATAATATTTTGAATTGATTGTGTGGTAGGCACGTGGTGAAACATTATTAATAAATAAATTAATTAATTAATTCTAAATAGCTAAATATTTGTAAAAACTAAATTAATTTATTAATTCGCCAAAAATGTTTTTTTTTAATTTGCGGGAGCTCCTAACGCTAAGGAAGGGCTGCAGTTTGGTTAGTTTTCTAGCCGCTAATTTCTCTGTGGAGCTTTCTATAATTTTTTGAAATTAGAAATGACATTTTATTTAACAAATGACAATCATTTGGCCTAATTTCGAAAGTATGGAGACCCGGAGACTGACTGCTTTTCGTAGCATTTGGTGTATAGTGTTGTGCTCGTAACTGTTGGGGCAGTGGCACATTTATATCAGTTCTAGGCCCAGTGATATTTTGGGGCACCTACTGATAAGAAAAAAATGTATACGATTTTTTTGGTAATGTATGTCTATATAATTTAAATAGGGCGATGTTTATAAGAAACGGTCATTTAGTAATTGCCCACAATTCTGGTGGAAATTTACTTTCTTCAGATATCTGTCTCAATCAAAATATGACAACATAGCTATGACTGTATTAAAAATTTGACCACTTCGTCCAGATGACCTATTCCGAATTTGGTTTGTACTTTCTACACAGCTTAAAAAAATACCGTACTGCGCAAAAATTGCCAACAGCTTATCAAGGAAAATAAAAGTAATGAAAGAAAAAAGGTAGAAGAAAAAATGTTGACTCTCAATTTTTCAGTGTGGCATTTCAAGCCTCAGAATTTAAATATTAACTAGATGAACGATCCTGTTTACGGCAAAAAAATGAGAAGTGACAGGCTTTTATTCGGTGCGAACATTTGGCAAGGCTTTCGAAAATGTTCCGACGGATAAAGGGGCTGTGGTAAAATACGTTTTTCGAATATAAACCGAAGTGCTGAGCGAGCATTCCACATCGAAATGTGACAACATGAAGTGAGTTACAACAAATGAATCGAGTGAGGCATTTATTAATTTTGTGTCGTACGCGTTTGCGGGCCCGTTCGTTATTAACTACATCGTAATAGGAGTTATTAATAATAACGCCGCCATTCTGTGGGGTAGACGAACTGTCACGGCCAGCCCTGCGATAGATCAAGTGTCGCAACCTGCTGATTAAATCAGAGCTACCGAGTCCGTTAATTAGCAGATGGGCACGATATGCAGCAGCTTCTGCTGGGGCGAAACGACCACGAGCGAAGCCGGGGAACCCTAACATACATCTTCGGTAAATCAGTGCTTCCGCATTTGCTTGGAAACAGCGGTAAATTGTTAGATGGCCCGATACGAGATGAGGGAAGTACGAAAATTTAGATGTATCTAAATTTAAAACACGAGCCGAAAATTTAATACCCCTGCACGGTTCATTCTTTACATAAACTTCTACGCCCAGGGCCGGCCTACCATTACAGAACACCACCATACGAGGAAACACAAGCCCCTAGGCCATATCTCTTTATTTAATAGGTTTGTTCCTAAAAAATGAGATTGTATACGCAATTACTCGACATTACCTTTAGAATACGGGGTTTTGTAAGAAAAAACAGCATCCACAATTAACTCAATATGCCACTAAAAGAGTATCTTTATTACCCAACATCAGTAAATAAACGTACAAAATTACCAGAAAATTAAACAAAAAATCGATTTATATCTATATGAAGATTTCCTGATAAGCCCTCATTGCTCATAATCGCATTTGCTTGATATTAAAGATATTCACCATAAACATTGTGAGTGTCATATTTTATAAACATATACTTTTCATTCCAAGGCAAAGGTTCAATCGGGTCACCTTTACAATGGGTTTTATCAGCAATTTAATTGGTGGTAGAGTATCTTGAAAGGTGTATCGAGAGGTTTTAGAAACAAAAAAAAGCCTTTCCCGCATTCAGATGATGTAAAATCTGGTCAAGAAGTTCTCTGAACATAGAGACGATAAAAAGCAGTCTACGTAAAATAATCTAATTTTTATTTCTAGTCTGTTTCGTACCACTATATTGTAGACATTTGAATTTTTTAACGTGTTCATTAATAGTATATTATGCAACGGATCTATAATGATAGCTATTAATACACGAGTGAGATTACAACACGAGCGGCAGCGAGTGTATTAATAGCGATTATATAAGAGGTGCATACACTATTTTTTCTACGACTAGTTAATTAAAAAAGTATTCATTAAAAACATGTATTTGTACATTACACTTAAAAAAAACTCAAACTGTTTTGCGATGTTAACTGAGAAATGTCAACAACTCTTGTAACCATGGTTACCAAAAACAGTGCTCTGCTGCTATTGGTCAGTTTGGGTCATTTCATAATAAAAATCTGTATCATAATGGATATCGTTATAGTATAGGCAGCGCACACTTAATAAGTAAATTAAAACATGGGAGTAGAAAAAACCTTGTATCAAACACGCAAATGCATGTAGTTAAACACTATTAAATGCGTTTGTTTCCCTATGCCTCCGGACGCCTTGACCGATTTTTATAAGATTTGGGGTGTGGCAGTTGCAGGTAGTTCTTTGTAGGGTCGTTAATCGGAACCGGAACCGGAAACAGAAATTAGACCTATTTTTTGGTATAGATTTTTCTCTATACACTTGTTTGAAATTTTGAATATAAAGCGTTATAGTTCATCTAAACACAAATCAAATTATTTTTTTCCAAATGCTGTATCTTTAAAATGAAGGCCGCTACGAACTTTTGAAGATTTTAACTTTAATGCCGATAGAGCTTGCAATGAACCACAAATCTATTTGTTACTTATTTACTAAATTTTACTCTAACGCCCTCCAGGAATTTTTGAAAACTTTAAAGATAACGCGTTTTTCAGAAGTTGCGCAATTTTAACTACGCCTATCAATTAGCTCTAATAAAAAAAATCTGTTTCATTCTTTGCATATTTTTGATAACTATAAATAAAGTTGTTATAACCATTTTTAATCTGCGCATTGCCTATCGCCTTTCCTACGTAGTCGGTAAGCGCGCCCCGTACGTAACCAACGCCTTGAGTCTGGAGCGGGCTGCTTATACCGGCTGGAAATTTCACTCACTTTTTGACTCGAGAATATTTAAAACAGTTTGGGAAAGTACTAGCGACCTGTTTCGTCCATTTTTTATGTAGTAATACTATTATGGCATTATTCCAGCCGGTTGGTATTCTGCCTTCTAGACATTTATTGAATAGAGTAGTAAGACATTTCCAGAGCTCTCTTCCACCTTTTATAGTATTTCGGGTAGTATGTTATCTTCCCCTCAAGCCTTTATTATTTTTATTGACATTAGAGCATGTTCTTGTTCATGGGTTGTTATGTCGGGGATTTCTTGGGAGTTAACATTAATTAATTTTTTATTTTAGCTTCCGTTTGCAGTGATTTGTTGGTAAAAATTTATGGTAAAAAAGTCACAAATGCTGTTTTTAATATATTTTAAAACATTTTTTCTGCCCAATGCTTTTTTAGTATTAAATGAACTAACAAAAATCCATACGTAAAATAAAATGGGCATGAGAGTGGTGCCGGAACCTACTTCATGAAGTTATGCCACTGCACTGTGTGTAAATCAATATTGTATATGTTCTCATATACGAGTAAAATGTATACGCTGCAAAATCCCAGCAACAGCAGCGTCGTTGTTCAGGGTCTAGTTAATATAAATGCATCTTCTTTTTAATACTGCGTTTCGTCTGAAATAACAAGTGTGCATGTAATCTCATCTCCAGCCCAATCCTCAGCGGGTAGTGATTTCGTGATGAATGAGGGCTATCAATCAGCGTAGTGGCATCCGTTCTAATAACCCAAACATGTAGTGTGAACCTAAATTATATTATCTGCATAGAAAACTGTAACTGTCAGCTGTACAAAGAAATATGTGCCTTATATAACGGAGTCGTGAATATTTGTTCTAGTAGCGTGGGCCCCTCACCACTAAACGTTGAGACAGCTGGAAGGATTCAGGATTTACTTCATAGAAAATAAAAAATAGATAAATAAAAGATACGCTAAGAATTAATAATGATGACAGTGCCAGCTCGCATTTAAGAAGAATCGCAGCAGTCGCTAAATAGTTCGTAAAACTAGAACTTCGATCCGCGGTCCACTACACTACCTACTTAATTAGCTTATTTATTACTAATAAAAAATAAATAAAAAAAGCGTGACGCATAGCCTACGGGTTCCGCTAGTTTATTTAAAAGCTGTAATCTTGCTTGTTTCGTCTATTACTCATGTGTAACATTTGTATTTGGTATTTTAAATGTAACTGAAAGCTTCCGCAAATGGTCTTTATCCAAAATGTTTCCATTTAAATATTCATTACATAGTCATTTGGATTATCAGCAAAAAACACAGACACCACCATTAGGTATTATACATTATGAAGGGTTTATGCATTATTCGGTTATCAGATTAAAAACCGAGTTATTATTAAAACAATTCTTTAACAGATATCAATACTTTCGAGGTCTTGCGCATAAAGCAACTTTTAAGATATTCTTTAGTAGTCGATTGTAATTTAACAAATCTGGCTCCAGCAACAGCAGCAAAAGCTAGAGAATAAAAGCAATTTCAGAGAGTGTATTTACATAATGTTATATCATAATATTATAAAATAAGGAAGAACTGCTTTCGGCGCCGGTCCTGCGTGTTCGCGAGAGCCTCGAAAGTATTTTAGCTTTTACGAGTATGTGCCGAAAAATAAATTTAATCTTCTAGAATCAGAGGACTGTGTAGAGATGGTCGGGTTGTCAAAGAAGAGTTAAGGAATCGGATACACCCGCAGGTCGCGCAAACCAGGCGACGCATTTTATCCGTCATTAAGAGGTTCCACCATGCAGGTTTATCTCGGTTCCGGTTCCGAACCGGTAATGAACGTTCCTGTATCGGATTCTGCGATGAGAGCTCTAAATTACAATTCCTGGGGCCACTTCATTTAAATGTATATTAAGGTAGGTAAGCCGCGGGCATTACTTGGATTGGTTTGCGTGGAAACCGTTTATACCTGTGTAGGTAATACCCGCGATTCTCAGACCGGAACATTTATCGATTGCCATAAATACTACACTTTAAAAAGAAGCCACTATGGCCTCCGCATGGTCGATTCCAGCACAAAACAACTTCCGGATAAATTCATTTTGATTTCGAACTGAAATACTTAAATACATTGTTATTAAGCGTAATGTTGTTAAATACCAGCCAGATTTCAAATTTTTTGAAAACTGTATTAGCTGAATTTATTTGTTCAGAAATTGTGGCCATTAAAAATAAATTGGCGTTTCGGTTGTTGATCAGACGAGATACGACGTTATAGTTGTCGAGCCGTCTCTAAATCTACACTTTTTTCCTTTATTCCAGGAAATGGCAAAAAGCTTGAGTTATAAGCTTTTCGTGCCTTGCAACTACAGACATCAAAGTGTTGGCGAACACGAGAAAATCGATGAGGCAAATGAAAATTTAGATTCCACCGCAGCTTCAGCACGATATCATAACTAGTAAAGTATTTCCAAGATACCATATGGTACTACTACACAGAAGGTATCTCAACGTGTATATATTTAGACTTTGATGTAGCTTTAAGGTGAACAGGTGCTCCTGTTCGCACCTACGCTGTATATCCCAGGTATTCTGTTATCCCGCAATGAAAAGCCTGTGCATTAAGAAAACACGTGTGTTTCATTTACATGTTTTCTGCTTCGTACAGAGATTAGTTAAGCAACGAATTACGTTTATGAATTTATGAAGGAAGTTTAATGTGCTAGTCCTTTATTTTTTCATCTCCTTGAAATTTCCATTCTATAAAAAGCTTCATGCTACCTCGATATTCCTGGTTTTAAGCACCACTATTAGCATACATCACGGATGAAGAGCAGTTAAACTGCTTAGCAACTAGGAGAAATATGCAAATGCATCAGGATGCCACGAAGTGCAACGGAGATAAGTTATTGGCGTGTAAAACGTGCACAATGAAGAAGAACCCACGCGAGAAACGAATCTATTGTTACCACTTCAAGCCACATGGTTATCGCAACCAAACACTCTAAGCTGATACGATTCAATCTTTCTATTCGAGTTCTACGTATAAATGATTGAGTAATACAAGAACTGTTTTCCGAGTCTTTTCAACAGAAAATGTTGTCAAAGTCTGTATTCCACACTGAAATGTAGAAATACTGCATAATACATAAGAGAAGACTGTAAGAAACTGCATGATGATGAGATTTTCTAGAAATCCAAGATTTGAAATCTATCGCACTCAAATATATGATGTTATAATAAAAAGGATACCAACCATCAGAAGATGCTTTGATCAAAGGAAAATCATCAAAATATTTGCAATTTTGTATAATCGTTAATAAATCCATTATTGTGCATGCCGTTTCTTTTTTCATTAGCTTAAAGCACTATTTACGAACTAAATTATGAAAAACAAAAGGAAAAAAATAAAGAAACAAGTTCACTGCTGCTAAATTAGTTTAGGGACCAAATGCCGTGGCGGATGGTCCTTTGCAGTGCAGCAGTTATTTTATTTTCCTCGAATGTCCAGTCTACCGATAACATTTATTTCTTTATTACTGAGTATTATGTTGGAACCCGTTTGCGACTCGGAAAATTGTATGTTCTTTTATAAATCTACATTGTTTTGACACTGCATGCTGTTTGGGCCTGTTAATAAATTGTTTAATAATTCTATTATCGCTTTCTCGCCATAGTATTCCGCAACTGAAGAGAAAATATACGGCAATTGCAGCAATAATGGAGCAAAGGTAAATCTTGCAAATTGCCGCTACTCCAGAAACAGTTTTCCTCGTTACATGGCAAAAGGCAAATTCTCTACTAAAGAGATTTCATTATTACAAAGACAGCAGTTTCAGCGTACTGAATGTCAGATTACATTTAAACTTAATAGTAAGCACATAATAGTGTTTTTGCTGGTGGCTTCTAATTAATAACTAAAATTACAATATACATTATATTATTATTCAGAATATATTGTTTGTCTCTGTTTCTAGAAATCGTTAAATAATAATTTGAATTTGGATGTAAGTGTGGTTCTACTTTACAGCTGTGGCCATGGTAGATCTGTGGGTTTAGAGCTCGCGGTTCTATTCGATCGACCTAAATTCGGACCTAGCTGTAGCCGAATTTGTATAGAACTCGTAGCAGCAGGGACGGGCTCGGTAGTAAAACTGCGTTTTTCGGCATTGTGTACCCGCGAGATATTAGCGTGGTGGAGAAACGCAACTCCAGGATTCTCTACAGACAAAACTCTACAGCAAATTATGTCAGTAATTTACGAAATACAACAATCGATGTAAACGTTTCTATATAGTTGATTTAAAAATATGCCTGTCTTAATTTTACCTGAATTAAAAATACGTCATTTGCCATTTATAAGTTACTTAACTCGTAGTCAAACGTGAGTACGAAACGAGATGTTCCCGCCATTTCTACAGACTGAAATGAATGAAATGAGATGTTTCAAATATTTAAGCTACGTAACACCACATGGCGGCAATTACAGATATGCGAAATTTAATTTAAAATATGCCTAACATTTACTTAAATTAAAATTATGTCAGGCATCATTTTAATTCAATTATATACATTTCTAGTTGAATTACAAATATGTTGGGCATATTTTAAATTGAATTAAAAATATGTCGTCATATTTTTAATTCAATTTAATATCTGTGCAACTTTATTTCGTTATTTACACGAGTGTTTCAGCATTTTGACACATATTGAAAATTCCCGAGAAAAAAGTAAAACAGCTTGTTATTTATTTACTAAAAAACGAGTAGATAGATTAATTAAATTTGGTATTACAATATCTATAGAGGAACATTACTATGCAAGACAATTTTGCACACGTAAAAACTGTGAAGTGCAAATATCTTTGAAATGATAGACATTTTCGAAAACACTGACCACACGATTTATTTAAATTTTTTAGGCTTATAGGACTAGGTTGGTTCGTGTCTCAGTCCCCTAATTTGTCTGTGAAGCCTTCTATGGATTTTTGAAAATCTAAAATTCATGCGTCCCTTTTTAATAAACGGAGACTTTAAAAAATTTCAGTTTGAGCTGCTGATGAGTGATAGTAGAATAATATTACGAACCTAATTGTTAGATGCTTTAGAAAGGTTAATCCCCCCCCCAATTGTAGCGAACGAATTTGTCACTAAAATATAACTCTTTTTTCTAACCAAAAACTTCCGTAGAACTTAGTCAACATAGCAGCACCGATGACAACTTTGGAGAGCGCGAGGTAGATTGCAAAACAAGTAGTTAGTAAGAGATTAACATAGTATAATCACGTGATAATAGACAAAAGCTGGTCGAACAGCTGCGTACCATCGAAATCATCACACCACCTTGAATTTTCTATCCAGGTAGTTTATGATGGTTGTTAGTTGCCCTTCCTACAATGCGGGATTACCAAGAGTTTATATTTAATTACCTACAATCCGAAACACTTTTTAGTTCATTGTTCAATGTTATAGTTAATACTATTTTAGGAAATCGTTAGTTTATGCGGACAACAAATACAAACAATTTGCAACTGCCACTACTATTATTCAGTAACAGTAAAGAAGACTTCTAGGTAAAATGATGACTCGAAGGGTAGTTAAACTTTTCTATAGAATTTAAACATGTATTAATAATAAAAACCACCCCGTCCCCTCTAGCACAGATATGGTTAACACTACAGATATACGGTGAATATGTGAGCTATCGGCAGCTTGTTTTATATGATTAATAATCTGCAAAAAAATGGCGCTACAATGACAATTTATAATTAAGTCACAGATGACTGTAATTGAGCAGATTACTTAGCACATATTCAAACCAAAAGTTAGGCAGCCATCTGCCATGTTTAATTGTCAAATCGCAATTTTTCGTAAATAATTAATATTGAAGCCAATTCTACTTAAATTATATTCATGATGTGACAGATGCACTCAAATCCGCGATAAAACAGTTTCAAACACATTTCAACAGTAATAAACAAATAGCGATAGCAGCGCCCTAAAATTGGTCTGGTGCGTTGTAGCCAAACTAACGCTAATTTCGTCTCCAAATATGAGCGGACATTTTGTATAAAGGGTCGTATATCTGTAGTGTTAACCATATCTGTGCTTCTAGATAGGTCAAAATATTGTTGAAGTAAACAGCACATTTTTGTATTTTTACTATATAACCATATTGATCTAATATCTCTGCAACATAACATTTGTTAGAAAGTAGTATTTGAATGTCATAGTCGCTTACGCCTTCGTTATGTTATTTAACTTGCATTTAAGATTAAAATCATCACAGGTGTAGTGGTACCAGCTCTCACACTTCGTGACGAAACGTCCGTACAACTTGAACGTTGTTAGTATTAGTTTAAGATTAACTGCCATTAACATGGAAGATAGTTCTCCTGGCCTGCCATCTTATTATAGTCACTGTTGGCACGTAAAATATTGATACAAAAATTCATTTGAAAATATAATAAGCAACAATTTTTTAAAGTATGGGGCAACGTGCTTCGTCCATTTTTTTCATATACAGCACGAAAACAGATAACGAGATATAAACTTGCAGGGAAATAAAATAAAACTTCAATACACTGTGTCCATAAAGTAACCCCCCCCCCCCTCCAACTAACTTTTGAACGACTTGATATTTTTTTACAAAATTTGGTGTGCTGTAATGAGAAATTAAATACTATTTTCCAGACCATATTGGAATTTTGTATCATCCAAAATGGCGACTGGGCGACATTTTGAAATTTTTTTTAAATAGAAAGGGGGATCGAGTGACACCTCACTTGAAAGGTTTTTTAATTCTGCGTCTGATCCTAGAGTTTCAAAGAAAAATATTCAGCCATAACAAAATGGCGGATTTTAAACAAATGGACTCACTCAATTCAAAATTGTTTTGATTTTTTATCCAGGGTCGAGTGACACCTCATTTGAAAGGTCTTTTAGTTCTGCGTTTGATCCTAGAATTTCAAAGAAAAATATTGAGCCATAACAAAATGGCGGATTGTAAACCAATGGACTCACTCAGTTCAAAATTGTTTTGATTTGCTTGTCCAGTAGTCCACTTTTTCATTTGCATGGCTAAATTTTCCCAGAAATATCTCAGGTGGCTTGAAATAATATTGAAAACGTTATGTTCCAACAAGACGGTGCGCCGCCTCATTATTATAGGCCTGGTTCTGACTTTCTCAACGGACTTTTTTTGGCAGATCGATTGGTAGGCGAGGGCCTGTAGAATAGCCAGCTCACTCCCCAGATTTAACTTTCTTAGATTTTTTTACTATGGGAATATCTGAAATCGAAAGTGTACAGAACCCGTCCAGAAACAATTGAAGAACTGGAGCAACGCATTACAGAAGTTTGCAAAATTATCACTCCAGAAACTTATGAAAATGTAAGGCAGGAATTTCATAACCGACTTTTTATGTGCCAAGAAGTGAATGGTAAACATTTCGAACACTTCATTTAGTTAATTTAAGCTTTAATTCTTAGTTTTTTAATAAACTTCTTTATCTTTTGTCATTATTATTTTGTCATTATCATTTTGTTATGGCTGAATATTTTTCTTTGATACTTTAGGATCAGACGCAGAACTAAAAGACCTTTCCAATGAGGTGTCACTCGACACCCTTTCCATTTAAAAAAAAAATTCAAAATGGCGCCCAGTCGCCATTTTGGATGATACAAAATTTTAATATGGTCTGAATAATAGTATTTAATTTCCCATTAAAGCACACCAAAGTTTGTAGAAAAATATGAAGTCGTTCAAAAGTTAGTTGTGGGGGGGGGGGTTACTTTATGGACACAGTGTATAACAACAGTAATATACAAATTTAGTTATAATACTTGTGGATGAATTAATAATCATATTCATATCGTGTTTAAGTTATTATTATAAGTAATAATCCATTTTGAATACTAAAAGTTCCTCAAACTGCCTATATTTATGACTAACTTTCGTTTAATGGTTCCAAACAACGAAAAAGAGACTTTAATAATTTAAGTGCGTCCAATATAATGACCCACTTCTACAAATTATAGAATCTATTATTTTCTAAACGACTCAGCAAGAAAGAACCACCCGAAATTAATTCAATACCTACTTTCAGGAACATTTCGAGGGTTGTTCCACCAAAATGAATTATAAAGAAGGAAATAATACGTTTTTTTATTAGTAGTAGCAATTTTGTATGCTGCCTGTTTTAATGTCTCTGCCTATTTCAATAGTACCTCTTACACAAACATTATTGATGGTTGTCGGGTTCTCTTTAAACAACTTCCTTTGCGTTTACATAATAAGAATGAGAGTGGCGAAGGTGAAATTTTCAGGGCACGTTTTCTAATCTCTTATAACAAGAAATCTTGTCAAAATTGCGTTAGGATTGATTTTATAGGTAAATAATAAACTCTGTACACAGTGGGAGGGTCGGGCTATAAATTGGGAGCCGGATGTATGAAATAAATAATGAAGTGTGGCCCGAACGGAACAGGAAGAGGAAGGTAAAACTACATAAATTACGGTAATTGTGAAAAATCTTTATAGGATGTGCCGGTTGATTTGTTTTAATTGTCGCGCGTCGCAAGCGTCTGCCGAGGTCTGATTTATACGGTCGGGGACCAGCTGTTTGGGGGTTGCTTACCAACTCTAGGGGTGCAATATTGACTACACACCTGCTCTACTACTCATCCAGGTGTTGGATGGGACGCAATAAACCACAGGGCACGACCTGAAACCAGATTCCAGATAACAACAGGCATCAGGACATTGAAATTTTTAGCAGTCGCAATAAAACGGCACGCTCATAGCGCCGTTATGAGCGCCACTTTACGACGACGTGCAATATTTATGGATACACACAAAAAATACGTGACTTAAGTGCGTGATGTATTCTTGTTGCTATTTATACAGTTCATGCTTTCTATTAATAAAATTCACTACCCCGCTTGTAACTTATTTATTATGCAAAGCTAGACGAATAGACTCCCCCGTGAGTGATACTATAAACTTATAAAAAATGCACCATTATTAATCAAAAATTCAGGAACTGCTTTAACTGTGAAAGCAAAATCCTGCACTGCGACACCCAACACGATTTTTCTTGCTTCGCGATAAAACCGAAAATCTGTATACACTCTGAATTATATACGATACTTAGGGCAAATTGCAGTACAGCCAGATTAAAATCCGCTTTAAACGATTAAAGGGAAGAAACTACGATTACTTTTAGGACTATGTTGCTTTTATTCTTTATATAATCAAATAATATGGTTAGTAGGGTCAAAATAACAGTGGTACAATAAATTGGGGAGTTTTAGAGAATGGATTTAGCCAAGCCTGGATTAAAAGAGAGACCTAACGTAGCTGCAGATATGAATATCACAGAGAAAGGGGCTTCCCTATATCAAATGAATTTTAATTTTGGAGTTGGCAAACAACCTAGTTAGGCAGAAAAATTTGCAATCGTGGAAAATAATGCAGCCTATAATAATAAACTTTGAGCTATTATGATCAAATTCATCGTTATACCTAGTGCGGATTATACTGAATTGCAAAAATTGAAATATGCAGATTATGCCCAACCGGAAACAGTTTCGTATCATCAGAATTATTGCCCCGTTTACGATATTAAACTCTCTAAAGACCTAATGGTAATCTCACCTTGATTTTACATGTTTCAAATTATCTAAAAATTGCTTCAGAAATGATTGTGATGTTTCTAGTCAGAGCCTACTCTATCTTACGAGCCTGACCCTGTATCGCTCGTGCCACCGTGACGTCACAGAAGTAGCCGAACGGTAAAGTGAGTGTAGCTGACTATTTGCAATTATACAGTTGGTCTAGGTCACTCTACATCGCAAGAATTTGCATTTTGCAGTCAAAATATTTGGTAAAATCAAATTCAAAATTCCAACTAGCTGTTGTGTGCCAAAGTGTCAAAGCAATTATAAAAAGACTGATAAAATATCAACGTTTAAATTCTTAGAGAAAAGTGGATAAAATCAATTAATAGAAGTAATTTTGTACCTAGTAATTCTTCGGTGGTTTGCATTAAACATTTTGCTGACCAATTTATATTAAGAGATCACAAGGCAACAAGACCTGATGGTTCAGTTTTGACCCAACAAATTTGCGGAAGCTTTGTCTTAAAATAGGAACTGATGGGTCAGGAATAGATAATTCTCACATTAATTACCTTAAAAACAAATTTAAGCGAGAAAACGAAAAGCACGTTAATGTAATGTTGGATGAAATATACATTAAACCTGACGTAACGTACAAAGGAGGAAAAATAATTGGTTATGACCGTGAAAAACTTAATTCAGATCATTTTTCTAAGGAAACTGCAACAACCATTCAAACATTTATGATTTCATCAATTTGTTCAAAAAATAAGGATGTTGTGGGTTTATTTCCAATAAAACATTTACACGCAGAGCTTCTAAAAGATCTAGTATTGCTGGTAATAAAAATCCTTACTGAAATAGGCTTCAATATAATATCTATAATTTCTGATAACTAACCGCGTGAACAGACGGTTTACTCGGTATTCCAAACTTTAATATGTGAAAAATATGAACAAGCTTTTTTAAAAGGAATTTCTCAAAAAAAAACTCATGGTGACATTGTCTATGAAAGAAATAAAGAATAATAATATTGACAATGAGCAATTTTAGGAAAAATGTTGTAAATGTAGTCGTTCAATATGTGAATTGTATAAAATAGGTGTGTCTACAATGGCAAATATTATGTTAAATAATTATACTAAAGTAGAAAGTGATATTAGTTACACGGAAAATAAAAAACGGCAAATAAAGAAACTTAATAATTGATGTAAGTATCAAGTACCTGTACATTTAAATGTATTTTCTTTATAGACTAATTTAATTTGGATCTGTAGTTCATAACGTGTTTAACTGTTTAATCGAAGCGTTATATATTTATTTGATGTTTAATGTATTTTTAAGAACTATTGTTTAATAAAAGTTTATTTGTATCATATTAGTAAGATTTATTTTAATTTTTATGGCCCACTTATTACATCCAAATTAATTTTGCAACCAAAACTTGAAAATTTTTAAGCGGTTAATATCCCTTGATGCATTGTCGTGCCTATATCGCATTGAATATGAAACGTTGCATGGTGTTATTATTATTGTTATTTACTACAATACGCTTAGTGACGACTATAATGCTCCCAAAAAAATATTGTATCGAAAATGTGTCGAGAATATCTTAAAATTGTACAAAATGTCACTTATACATTGTTCTGCTGCATTTAACGCTGTATGAGGCGATCGGCCACTTCCGTGACGTCACCAATCCTAGGGTCAGGCTCGTAAGATAGAGTAGGCTCTATTCTAGTACGTGCAAAATCCATGTTTCTTAAATTTCGAATCTGTCCCGGCAGAAGCACACTAATTACCTAAACCAGTCCTGTTCAAAATATTTACCTCTCAATTTCTTACGGCAAAAGAAACGCTTTAAACGAAACAGAACTTCTAACAAGTCAAACAAAACTCATCAAGACCAACAAAAAAGGAAGCTTAACGAGGGGAAAATATGAACCGTGTTTTGGGAAAGTTTTTGTTTGCTAATGAGTCAAATTTCCGTCCTCTTTACAGATAAGTGGTTTTTATGTCTGTACTACCACATTATCTTAATTTCATACAACATGCATCATTTTAAGGGTAGAGCGTTACGTAATATTTTTTAAATGAAACCAAAACATCACAACCACAGGACGAAACCAAACGTATAGGTAAAATGAAATAGAAAAATAGTTGAGAACAATTAGTAAATCGGTCTGTTTGGCTTGGTTTCATTGATTGAGGTTTGTCGCTCAAACTATTCAATTATTTTTCATTCTTCTTTAATATTATGCTGAAAGCTTTGTTCTAGAAACGATAGTCAGTAGAATCCAATATTTCTAACAATCTATTTTTATTTATATAAAAATTTAGATAGGTTTTTATGTTCGTTTTTAGATAAAGTAAATAAAAGATTTTCCAACGGCAATAAAAAATTAATTTACTACATTTACTATCCTCGCTTACCTTTAGTATATACTACACAAAAATAATGATGCTGTAAAACTTCAAATTTACTTGTATTAATAGATGATAGAAAGATTGTAACTGTAAATTAATAAATTCAACTTCGCGAACAATTTCAAACCAAACACAAATACTAAAAGTTTAAAAAAGTTGTACAATAGTGAAGTTGCGAGTACATAGACATAAGAATGTTCCGGCCAGAAAATATACAAAGCTAAAGATTTACAGATTTCGCCATCTAGTTACTCAAACATTATTTAAAATTAATGTTGTATTTCTATTTTTACGATTTCAATGTTTTAAAAACTCAATGCTGATTTTTGCTCTTGAAGATAAACAGAATGAAGAGAGGTTTGTGGTTCAACTCCCGCTTCTCACACAACACAAACAATAGCCCATTTCTCTTGACAACAATTGAAACCTCTATTTAATTACTTTACTTTCGATTCATCAGACAACTGGGCTTTTTCTCACTTTGATAATTGAATCCTCCTTCCCTCTGCTTGAAGAAGAAGTCTATAATTCCGGGCGATGTAATTCCTGGAATTCCTCGAGGATTTGAGTTTATAATCCCTTTACAGACCTGGACAGTAATTCCATTAAAGGTAACACATAACCAACCAGGACAAACGGCAAGAAACATATTCTTAGAAGAAAACTTCATCACACCTTATCAAGACATTCACATGTAACATCCCGACTGTGATAATACCGGTTTTTAATGAGATTGTAGTCACAATTTAGCTCTGCAATGGATGCTACTAGTGTTATCAGATTAGTATCTCGCATTTCGTGTAAAATGTGGTCAATAATCTCATATTACATACGTCCTAATCAGAGAGTAATCCCTTTGCTGTGCAATTTAATTTTATGCTATATTGACACAGAATATCCATCTAATTTAGGTTCTAATTTAAATTATGTGAGTATTGATTGAACGCAAATGGAACTGCGAATCACACTTTGTATGTACCTACCGACAAATGTAACAGCTGGCTTAAATTACCATTTGCATTGATGTAAATTAATTACAAGTCCTGCTACAGCGTTTAATTTCTTGTTAAAAACTTTACTTCATAATTTTAAATGTCGCCGCTCGATTTATAATTAACAAAACTTTTTACGACCCTTTGTAATACCGTATCTAAAACATTAACTCTTATTAAACACGCCACGCTACTTTTTTTTAGGTTATTTTTCTCCGAAATACAGAATTCAACTTAATTACGAGTCCTACGGTGCTCAAATCAAAGTTAGAAAAGCGAGGAACTTCTTTTAATTACATGTTTCGAGCTATTCTTTTCTGTACTAAAAAGTTTTAAGTGTCATATTTTGCAATTTATTCGCAAACTTCACACTTCAAAAGGGTTTTTCATGAAGGTAGCTCTCCGTAAAATATACGGCCTTGTCTTTTTACACAAAACGAGTAAACTTTCTTTTTATTACGCTGCCCGTGTACGTCTCAACTTATTTCAAAGTTCGCAAACAACAACTCTCTGAAATTAATTAAGGATTTCATATAAGGTATTAAGTCGGCTTTTACTAACTTTTATATTTTCCAACTTAACATATTCCGAGTTTTATAGCCCTCGCTTGGGGCAAACTTCTTAAAAACCGGTGTATTACCATGAAATTGCATGTAAAGTCGCTACAATACATTATGAGAATATTTCCACAAATACCAAGCCATTTTAAGTCTTCAGAAACATTTTCTACGAAAATTTCACTCACAAAAATATCCTTCCAAAAATTCAAGTTTTACAAATATAATTTACTATTTAGTACAATTTGATTTCCTAAATTGAGAAACTGTATTGTAAACATATTGAACGTTTTGAACTTGTTTTCTTTATTCATCTAATCAGGTTTCTGCCCTTTTAATTAACCCTAAAACAGCTTTGAAAGGAAATGATATTTTTCCCCAAGCTCCAATTCTACAAAAAATAGTGCTTATTAGGCTTCACTGCTTAAGGAAGACTGTGAAACAATCAAAAGTTCCTAGCTTGAAGTCTTATAAAGTTTCATCAAGACAAAATACTTGTCTCGATGAACGTTTCTTGTCTGGCCTTATCGTGCAACCCCAGAATTACTAGTTT
This sequence comes from Ctenicera cuprea, assembly GCA_958336395.1. Taxonomy (NCBI): domain Eukaryota; kingdom Metazoa; phylum Arthropoda; class Insecta; order Coleoptera; family Elateridae; genus Ctenicera; species Ctenicera cuprea. The sequence goes on from OY284488.1 coordinate 34,907,701, forward strand.
TTTGGCATAATTTTTTTGGTATATAAACACTTACATAAAATGTATTACATTTGCTCTGACTTTTACAGTTTATATATTCTTTAATAGTAAAAATTTTTAAAATACTTCTCAAAAGACAATATTTAGAAATTGCAATGATAATAATGTGAATTAAATGCTTGCTCAGCATTTGAAACGTCCTAGATTTCTGCGGCATACTGTTATAAGGTTTTTAGATTATAACGTTTCTGTCACTGTACTCACTACAGTATCCTTCTCTAAGGTACGTACGGCAAGGTGCAGAAGTATTGTCGCAAATAGTAGAAGCGCAACACACTTTTCAGGCAGACGTGAGCAACGACAAACGTTGTTACAAAGCATTATTTGAAACAACGTCTGTCTGCTTGAAACGTGTGTTGCCTATATACTACTACTATTTGCGACATTACTTTTGCACCTTACGTTACAATACTGCTACAATAATTTGCTCCCGTTCTTCTGCGATTTATTTTTTCTCCAACATTTCAGTCTTTATCAATCTTCCCCCAAAGTTCTTGATTGAAAAATAATCTCAGATAATCCACCTTTTCAGAGCAGAAATGAAATAAGCACGAATCCGTTCACTTGGACTGTTCCGTACTTCAAAAATAATAAGTTTTCACTTTTCCTACCTTGCAGCATAGAGAAGTATTGATCTCATGAAAATTTTCGATTTCGAGATTTTAACAGAATCCACAAACACATTTCGGAGTGCAAAGAACCCAAATACCTGCGTTTTTATTAAGTATTTGTCTGTCTGTGTGTGGATAAATGGACTGGTAACACAATTATTTTAATTTTTTTTTAAATCAGTAAGAAAAACTGTGTTAAATGTAATAAAATAATAACACAATTATTTGATATTTTATGTCCACACGGAAATCTTGTTCAACGGTTACTTAGTCGTGGTTTGTTCAAACTAACAAGAGAAAATTTGTAATTAATGCGTTGCCTTTGTTACAGTCGAATTAATAAAGTGTACTCAAAAATTTTAAAAGTTAACAAAAATATTGATTAAATTTCAGTTTGTTCTTTTATACAAAAATATAATATGTTAAATTTTACAGAAAGTATGTTGTTTTATACAAAATTATTTGTATAATTTTACAAATATTTAATATTTCTGAAAATTTACCAGAAAGTATCTTTTAACAAAATTATTTGTTTGAAATTATACTTGGCAATGTTTTTAATCTTCAACGAGAATACAGGTGACAATCAATTGATGACAGTATGTTATGCAGACGACGGTGTTCTAAGTGCAGAAAAAGAAAATGACTTGCAGCGACTATTAGTTCAATTCAACAGAACCTGTGAGAAATACAAAATGGCGATTTCCATAGATAAAACCGAAACATTGGTAGTAGCAAAAGAACCTACTAGATGTAAGCTAGCTATCAATGATAAAATAATAAATAGAACATGTGGTAAAAATAAAATACCTACGATAGAAACAAGTCAATGGAACACCTTAATGAAGTAAAATGCGATGATATCTTTCCGAACTTTGTTGAAAAAGTCACTTTTCAACTATTATTTTAGAGAAGAAAGTAGGCAGTCTTCTCACTAGCGAAGAAAATACTTTCCTCACTCAATGAAAAAAACACTTATTTTTCGTAAAATGCGTGACTTTTCATAGCACCGCCTAAACAAATGCATGTTTGCTGTTGTGATATATGTAAAATAAAAGAACAATTTAACAATTTAATTTTTCCGTATTTTAAGCATTTTTTTCCGAAGGTGTTGAAAAACATGTGCACAACACTTAAAGAAAGAGTATTTCCCTTACTCTCGTAGAAATTCTCTCAACGCTTTCGAGGAAAAGAATAACATTCTTCACTTATTGTACAAATTACTATTCTTAACTTGCGAGAGCGCTTTAAAACATTATCTTTTTTCTTGAATTTAACATTGGTTTGTTGTTGTGCTGTTTAGTAATTCGTTTTGGGAAATAGAACTGAGATGTATATTTTGTTTTAATTTTTATGTGACAGTCACAGTTATCGCTGTTTAGAAGCAACTGTTCAAAACTAGCGGAACCCGTGGATAACGCATCACGTTATTTCTGTAAATTTCTTTAAAAAAAAAGCAATAAATACGTTGTGTCGAGATGTTAGACATGTTCTTAAACCGCTCAGCAGCATTTTATGTTCTTAAATCTGGAGTCCGCGTTTAAATAATAATAACCGCCCATATATTTATCGTTTTTCTTCTTTTATCATATATCTTCGATTTTATATAAAACGATAGAAAGATGATGTATATAAATGCAAAAAAAATAAGATAATAATGTATTTAATTGTAAAATGTATTAGACTACTTATGCAGCAGCCCATTATACTCAATAAAGTGGCTATTTTATATTAACTAAATATGACAGTAATTTATTTTAACACTTTAACAATCAACAAAATCGGCCATAAGAATAAAGAAAGTAAGCGTATTTATAATTATTCAGCGCCGATGTTTGACCTTATGATTAATGCACAGTTTTTAATAAGTCCATAACTAATTGACCGTTTGAATTTTATTACTATTATTAAATATTAGCGCAAAACTAAATAAAAGCCAACGTAAATTCGTAATGCAGTTGCATTGGAGCCCGAGATTGAAAGGGTCTAACTTAAAAGTATATATTTTTTTTTACTAAAAAGACAAAAGGAAAATATGTAAAGCGGTGAAGACCTAACCGCCGCCGGTGGTTACCGCCTAGCGGCCCCGATGCTTCCTCCTCGGAGTTTGTTTGCGTATTGACAGCAGATTATGTTCGAATAATACAAACAAACAGTATAAACCCAATTTTGTTATTTGCTTCAAAAACTGTACAGGGTCGCTGTCTCTACCCGCAGTAAACACGAATAAGCGCCTTATGTAACGCACTACCGCAGAAAATGTGGTAATAGAAACGAAGATATCGGAGTAAAATGGGTAGACCACGCAAAAAATGGATGGATGTTATATAGGAGAAAATGCAAGAATGAGAACGGAGAGAGGGTGATTGGCAATTGGGGCCCTTTGTCAGTAAAAGTTGAGACGGGTGGCAGGAATCCGAATTTACTATAGAGATGCAAAATCTGCATTAAAACCTCTTCTGACGTACCTATTCCATAATTCCTTGGATCTTGGATATCCACTACAAATTTCTGCTGGTCATGTTCAGAAATGTTTCGTGGAAATCTTCTTCGATAACCGCCGCCGTCCCTTCTAAGTTAGCATATTGCAATTTCATTTTAGCGATTAGAATTATAAGCACAAGTCAGTAACTCAGGGGAAAAAGGAACGAAAGCCTACCTTACATATTGGTTCTACACTCAAGGAAAGGAATATTCAGTATAAACACACATAACACGATTTCTAGGTTTTGGACCTAAATGACTCTCAGGTATCGAAATAAAATTTCTGAGCAACGCGAACGGTCGCTGGTATTGTAGATATCGGCGATAAGAGGCACCATGCATTTTTTGGTGGTAGGTCACCATGCACTATTGTATACCACTACGTAAATACTGCATATACTAACTGTTAACTTATCTAAATTAATCAGTACCTTAAGGGAAAAACTTTTTTCTGCTTTGGTCTGTTTTTAGTAGTTTTACATTTCATTTCAAGAACAAGAGACATCTTAAATTCTTGATACAACAATATTCACTATTTTCAAGTTTTATTAACCGGTAAAAAAATAACTAATTTGGATATCTTCAAACCATTACACCGTTGACTATTTGTGTACATATTTGCTAGCTATTCCTAATTTTCAAATTACGTTATCTAATCGTTAACAAATTAGTTACAAGTGACTAAGTAATTACTTTCATTTTCTCTAAGTATTTAACAAAAATTTACAAAGCAGTTAGGTTTCCTGACAACATTCTGTTGAAAAAATTGAACATTTGTTTACACACATTACTGTGAGAGATTTTACAGTCTTCTATGCACTAAACGCGGCGCCCCTCCACTTTACTTAACTCTGTGACTGCGTCGCGTACCGCCGACCTTCCGTTCGTTGCTGGCTGCAAGGCCTGCCCGACCCTCAGTCACGCAACCGGGGGCATAGCCCATGGGTTCCACTAGTTTTCGTTAACACACTATAAGCTGCAGTTAACACAGTTAAAAAGTTTTACTGTCTAGAATCAGGGATAAGCTACAAATTTTTACGTGTCGCCTACGAATTTTTGAAATAAGATTAATTATCTAACCTTTATTCAATTAACAACACTAAACCATTCCTGTTTGAGCTAAATTATTCATGGATGGAAGCAGAAAGTTACAGAATTAAATTTTTAGTAATAGCAGTAATACGCCCGCCCCTACGTTTCTACAATCCTTAGTTCAACTTCAAAGATTTTACAGTTTTGATGTTATTTCAAATCATGTTGGTTTAAAATGCCAAATCATGTAACAACATCCAAGCTCTACCAGAATAAAATATTTATTTAGATCAGTTTAAATCAAATGAGATATTTGACTTTACCTATCTGAAATACGACACGCCATAAATTCCTCAAGAATATCTGAAGTGTGACTTCTTCTTTCACTTACGCTTTTCTTAGTACAATTTGATCCGTTCCTTTTACGTTTGCGTACGTGTCGCCTTTTCACTACTTTAATGTAAGATTCTTCCACGTGCAGAAGATCTTACCGACATTTCTTTATCCGGCATCAGCCATTTTTACTTCTGCGTGAAGTTGCGCTTATCTTCGCGGTTCAATCCAGATCGAGGGTTTCCATTTCCACGGTGATCAGACATTGGTTCAATGCATATGCATAGAAAGAAAAGTTCCGTTGAAAGTAAATGAGCCCCGGTTTATTCGAGCTTCCGTGCTGGCGATTGCAAACGGCCGTGAAAACGAGGTGAACGCGACTCTCCGGATTAGAGTGGATTACCCCCGCTTTAAAGCAAATGTTCCTGTATATTGCATTACTCCGGTGCAATGTCTTTTGGTTGTTGTGCGATTACCTTGCAGACGCGGTTATTTGTTTAGCAGAAACGTGAAAGTAAACTGCCGCATCTTGATAGCAGTTTAGTGAAGTGGTTGCGGGGAGTGTCTGTTGCTTGGGGTTTGGAGGTCTCGCTGGGATCTGACGGAATTGCCGGCTTGACCAAGAATTTGATGAGAGAGATTTCAGCCTGAGATACAGACGTAATACGGAACACTACTGGGAACATAAACATAAAAGAATGGACTTTGCTCGAGATTGGAAAATTTGTTTTATGTATTTTTCTTGAAAAGCAGTGACCTCCTGCTCTTTCGAAAACACCCAAAGCCTTTTTGCCATAAATCACACCCTTTAAAGTCAATTTATAAGCAAAGCAAAAAGAACTCCAAATAGGTATGTATTATCAATTTTGTAAAGTAAAAAAGCAAAATGACACGATTAAGTTAATTTAATTTATTTTACTGTTTGGCAATTTGGGCGAGTGAATCGAAAACGAAGCGAAAGTTAAATTGGGGTCAACTCTACAGGAGTTATACCGGCAAAGTGGAGAATTTAACCAATATTTTTTACTTTAAAATTTTTTCAATTTTCAGCATAAAATTTTATCTAACCACTTCAATTACATGTTGTTCTGAAGTTCCTATAACTTGGAAAAATACAGTCATCTAAGTAATTTAGAAAAATCGTCGTAAATGTTTCTTATTGTATTTTCTTCTTTCTTATTCTAGAAAAAAAACAAGTTAAATAAATGTGTATTTCTGCATCGAAACAGCAGTGGGTTAGGGTATGTACGTTTGCCTCCGAACCTAACGCCTTGAGGTTCAAATCTTCAAGCTGGTCAACTAAAACTGTAGATCCGTGTGACAGATATCTGTACACTAAAGAATAGAGATTCTTAACTTGCAAGTAACTCTCTAGAAGAGGTTCTACTTAATATTCAGATGTAGTGGTCTATCCTCTGGCATCGGTGGTAAACCGTGGCAGCAGAAATAGCTAGGCGAGAAATAAATATTACGCTGTACGCTCTCATACAGAGAATGTAATAGTGAATCGAAGACCTACAATTAGCAGCCTATATCCCATTTCCCTTCTAAAATCAATTCAAATACATACACACTGACTAATGACTCACCTAAACAGATCCAAATCCTCCCGAGAATCGCGAAATTCACTGCATATCGTTTCCTTGCGTCTGCTACCGGTAAACTGCCAGAGGAACAAGCAGCTGTCATGGACTTTAACCCTACCATTGAAAGATACTAATCCATTGCTTGCTCTTTCGTACCTGGGTTTGAGATGAATTGTTTGGGGTTGAAATTTTAGCGGTCTATTGGATAGCCGGCAGAATGGGCAGAACGAGCAACGTAGGAAATGCATACATATTCAGAAACCCCTGTCGTCCACCTGTTACACCCTAATTTATTAACTAATCGTTGGGCGGACTAATACCGCGGTATATAGGTATTAATTGGTTTTATCTATGCGCTCACCATTTTACATCCATAATCGTTTGTAAGCGGCTTGTTACTACAAGTTAATCTAGTTTGTGTCGAGAGTGCCCTTCTTGTAAAACGCATAGCTTTTGACAAACTTGGGGCAAGTTTGCTGGATTAGTTTAAAGCCACATTATAATTTTAACACGATCCCGTAATTGTGTTGCAGGACAAAAACTTAATGCTGCTTGATGAGATAAAAGGACCCGCGCGCCGCGCCGTTATGAGTTTCCAAATATTGTTTGTAGCATAAGGGTAGTTTTGTGTGACGCTGTTAGAGAAGAACTTTTGTGACTGAATGGAACGTTTAAAAAAATTGTTTGTTTCAACGGAGCCGCTGTTTTTGCTAATATAGTTCCGGCTAAATGTACCAAGCCGACGTATTTGTTGACTTTGTTGCCAGAGTAATCTTACAGCAGGCTTCACTTCACTTCACTTGCACCAGCGGTTCTCAAAATGCATTATATATGAGGTATTTGTCACAAATGATGTTATGTATTATTTTAATGTTTCCTGTTTATGGTAAACATGCAGCTACATTTACGAAAATTTGATAATTAAATTTGGCATGTGGAAGCAGGAAATCCAGCAGGATTTTTAGATTTGTAAGAGAGTAAGGCACAATAAAATCGTTATTTTTATCTTCACATTAGCTATGCCTAAGCAGTTATTTTATTTTTTACCATACTACAAATGGGTCAGTTACAAGCAAATTTAAAATCGCTGTATTTTTATTATTTGCTGTAAAGTTAGTAGTTGAAGTAATTACCTTTACCACTTATCGTAATTGTTGTTGTGTAATATAAATGCAGGTAGGTATTTAAGAAGCCGACGAATAGAGACTGTTAAATTTTAATGAACAATAACCACCAGCAACTTCTATCACGATTTACGATCAGCAGCAGATTACTTACTAGAATTGCTGCTCTAATAGTAGTAAATTACAGATTTGAAATTTTTCTTGGAAATACGTATATTAGAAATAATTATACTAAGGCGGACCAAGATGTGCTTTACTCGTGTATATTCGCAAAAACTTAGTCGTATATTTTGTAATTCTTAAATTCCAAAACTCTCCATTTTGTCGAATACGCGCTAAACAATAACACAAGCACAGTAGGGGGATTTATGGCATCAAACTAAAAATAAGTAACAAGTTCAACTGTGTTTCGTTCTCAGTCTAAACCGTTCAAGAATCTATAACGGGTCTAGGACATTTCGCCGAATGCCCAAAACGCCGACTGCTTATTTTGTACGCCGAACAGGTCCAAAACGCCGACTGCTACTAGAGGACCATTTCGCCGAATACGCCCAAAACGCCGACTAACGTACATTGGACATTTCGCCGAACGTGCCCAAAACGCCGACACTTGTTAAACGACGCCACAGAGATCGATATATTAGCGTCGGAGCCGAATAACTGCCGAACCTTGCGTGTCCATTACGCCGATTATTTCGCAAAGGACACTTTGCCGACCCTGACCAAAACGCCGAAACAAGACTATGACCAAAACGCCGACCATGTCCAAAACGCCGAACGCTTGTAAGAGCCATTTTGCCGACCATGTCCAAAATGCCGAACGGCTCGTAAGGGACACTTTGCCGACCGCGACCAAAACGCCGAAATCAGACTATGACCAAAACGCCGACCATGCCCAAAATGCCGAACACTCGTAAGGGACACTTTGCCGACCCTAACCAAAACGCCGACAGAACCATAAATGAACATAGCGGAGATAAGTATGTGTACTTGTAATAGTTCATTCATAGGTGGCAGTAAACGCCGATAAAGAAGATAGCTTAATAAGGTTTAATGTACTGATTTTATGTAAGTAATTTTCTTCAATAGGTTGCGCAACCGTCGATTGTTACAGTTTTTACAAATTTTGAATCTTGTTTTTACATTTGTGCGTGGCGTCCTGAGTTCAGATATTTTACTTTTAAACATACTTTGTAAATTGCTTATTAATTTTATTCGATTTTCTCGAAAAAGAAAGGTTGGTCGTATTTTTAGCAAGCGTAGCATTTTTGAGCATTTTTCTCATAAATTCAATTATATAACATACTTTCTAAAATAAGGAATGATAAAAAAGTTATGAACATTTGTCCAAGCAAAATTAAAGTTACTAGAAATAAGTAATGTTCAGAGATACTTACTATTTCAAACGTTTTTGACATCTTGTAATGTCTTAGTTTTGCTATACAGGGTGTTAATTAAGTACGTAGACAAACTTTACATCGTAATTCCTTGATTAATTTTAAGACAAAAAGTTTATATAAGCATGGGACCTAAACGGCTTCGTTTTCAAAATACGCGATGTTGAATTTTTTTTTAATAATATTTTTTTAATCCGGAAACGCCTAAAGGTATTCTATTGAAACTTGGTGTAAGTTAGTAGTGAATAAAGTGACATTTTTTGGTGAAAATACATTTAATTTATTTTTATCAGTGGCGTGCATCAGGGCCACCTGAGTTACATGATTTTAGAAAAATCTGGCACGCTACGTTTTTTTAGTATATATGACAAGTTTTTATCCATTAACATGACACAAAAGTCGTCTCTTTTCTGTTTTTGTTATTTGTTAAAAGGAACCGCTTTCGAGAAAAACAGAAAAATCTCTGAGATGCTCTTTAGTTGATTTATTATATAGCAGCAGCGTTTGTAAATAATTTGTAGATTACATAATTTTCCAGTTTTGTAGCTCTTGAAACCTTTTTTATATAAATAAGTAATATTTACACTAATCAGTTTGTTATTTTTATGGAAATTATGTTATAATGATCAAAACTACAGAGTTACAGATTTTTCCTTTTCGAAAACGGCCCATTCTACCAAAAAAAAAAAAGAAACAACTTAGGTGTCGTTTCAATGGATAAAGCTAAAAAAACTTGTTACAACAGTGGCGTACTAGATTTTTCTACAATGACTTAGCTGAGGCGGCCCCGATGCGCGCCACTGGTTAAATAAATTAAATTTATTTTGACCAAAAAATGCCACTTTATGCAATACTAACTTACACCAAATTTTAATAGAATACCTGTAGGCATTTTCCAGATTAAAAAAAAAATTTTTTTAACTTACATCCTGTTTCTTGAAAACGAAGCCGATTAGGTTCTTTGCTTATATAAATTTTTGTCTTAGAATTAATCAGGAAATCACCCTGCAAAGTTTGTCTACGTACTTAATTAACACCGTGTATATTACTAATAGCTTTCAATTTCTTCACAGCTTTAGGAAAATAAATATGTATATTTACGTGTTTCATCTGTTTACCGATTTGTATTGAATCCATGTACTTTGAATTTGAATATAGACAATTCTGCTGATGAACGACAGTAAATATAAGCTGCAAAAATCTGGAATCTGCTCATATCTCAATTTTGATTGAACAGCTAGCTCCGGCAAAAATTTGGTATAGGATTTTCGAATCTAGGGAAAAAACGCCGGAAAAAAATCCGAGGAAAAACCGGCGGAAAAAATCCAGGGAAAAATACATACATAACATGAAACCGACGAAAAAAACCATAAGAAAAAAGCCGAGGAAAAAAATCGGAGTAATATCCTAATCTAAAAGAAAAATTGCAGTTGAAACGTTATGCGTTTCACTCTGCGAGAAGTTAAATTTACCGAAAACAGTTGTTTAAAAAGCGATTTTTTCAAATAGAACGATATCGGCTTGTTATCGTTATGTTTTTAAAAAGAGAATTTTTTTCGATTATTATGAAACCGATAATCGATATTTTCCTTGATTCGCTGAAGTATTTTCCATTAAAACCAAAGTTTGTTTACAAATTAAAAACATAACGAGTCCATATAGTTGAAAATCGAAAAAAAAATCTTGTGAGTAACTTTACTCAACCAATGAAGCGCATCACATTTTTTTACGATTTTTATTTTTAGATTAATATTTTACTAAATACGATTTTAAATTAGCAGTTATCTGGATAATTCGTTAAGCTTTTACTATCTGGATAAAATATACGAAACCAATATCTGATAAAACGTCTATCCGGATTTATTAAAAAATCAGATTCGTCCGAAACATTCATTATGCGTATTTAACTGTTAAAATGTGACGTTCAAATATGTACTTATAGTTAATTCAGATGAAAATCGCAGGGTGAATTGTATACACGAATTCCAGTAAAATAAATGATTAAGACCAAATTTTTAGTAATACACATTTATATTATTCAAATTTTAAACAACACCAATATATCCGTTAGATATCTGCTATTCGGATAAATTCAATATTTACATTTCGTACAGCATAGGTAGCTGCAATACATACCTACAAATTTGGTTTTATTGAAGAAAATATTATTTAATTCGTTTATTTAATAATGGGTGAACCTGGGGCCTTTGGGCCATTGTTAACATGCATAAACTAGGAGCGACGACTGTAATCTTTTAGGTTTCAGTCCTTTGCATCAATAAATGAAATGCAAATTTTGCAGAGTTATTATTACTGGAATTTAAAAATATGTTTTGACTTAGGCTGCTGGGTACCAGGCAGCTTAACGATTCACAGATCCGTAAAATCCAAATCTTTATTACCTCTGGCTTACAATTTGTTCACCCAAACCCGGTGCCTGGCGGTTTTATAAGTAAGTAGCTGGTAATGGCGCGATAACCGCTCTAATCCTTCGTCTGGCAGATTAAAAATGTACCCTGTCTACAATTCTACATATTAGAAGTAAAAGCTTTTTGAAAAAATTATTTTTCCCCGTAAAATTAGCAAAAGATCCTAGTTGTAAGTATGCCGACTTTGTAATAGGGTTGGAGGGGCAATAAATATCCGGCAGGTAGCAGTGGTTTCTAGCCCTCAGAATCAGAATGCCACTCTGTAGAAGTGGTTTTAAAATGCAAAGTTGTCTTAAAATATAAAAAATGATTGTTTAGCTATAATCCATAAAATGGACGTCCTGCATTCCTTTCATATTACCCAATATAAATAAATCAAATGGCCAAATATCTGCTCGAAAAATAAGTTACAAACTTTGAACCACTTTTATTATTTGTTGGTAACATTAAGTATTAACATTAATCTTTACTTTAATTAAATTTAAATAATAGTAAAATTGTACAACGTAATAACGATTGGTCTAATGAAATCTTATTGGTAAGAATTTTAGCTATTAAAGTATGCACTAATGACACATAAATGAATATGTTTGTAGTATTTTTTGAGAGGCTAAAGTTATAAGAATTATTCCTATTATATAAAATCAACACGATATAGCTGTCGTCGATTCTCAATACTGTTTAGAGATGTTATTATAAATTACAATAAAATTGAAATTGTAAAAGGTCATACCGATATGCGAATATTGCAAAAATCAAATTTATAGCATCTGCATAGAAAAAAATCCGGGTCGATATAAATAATCCGAAATTTGAATCGAAACTTAAAGGGTGATTCTGAAATATCTTTCATAAATGGGAGGGTGAACTCATTTATCAAAAAGAAGAAAAAAGTCTATACAAACTATGTCTCAAAACACACCTTTTGCGAGATGCAACCGTTTAAAGAGAACGCAGCTGCAGCACCTTTAAATTAGTAAAAGGTAGAGGTCTAAAGAAAAAATTCAAGAAAAACATATATAAAAAAATCCAAGGAAAAAAATTCAAGGGAAAAAAACAAAGGAAAAAAATTCACAAGAAAAATTAAAATTATAAAATATAGTTGTTTATTTCATTAATATTATTACTAGACTTGGGCAAATATGCTGTAAATGTAATAGTCGTCATAATTAGAATGACGAATTCTTTTAGGAAAAGCAACTACTGGCTTTTAATACCTGCTTTTTAATTAATTACAAACATACCAAATAGAAAACTTGCATCAAGACTTTATATACGGCGGCGTACAAAATGTTATTTTGAAAAACACCGATCTAATTTAGAACAATCAATTTTTTTATTTATTTAAAATAGATAATTTTACTTTTAATTGATTGTTTTTATTCAAATGAATTGTCATGGTTTTTCTGAGTAAGATCACTACAAATTACAATTTAAGTACCTAATTTCTTTTCGCAAATAGGGTTAAATAACAAATATTTCATGGCAGTGCATTTTAAAGAAATTGAGAGCCGTGAAAGATAAAAATTTGAAATTTTGAGTATGTCATTGTTTGGTGGAACCTCTTTTTTGTGAGATTTTATTATTTTTTTTCACCCTTAACGTCGATATCTTATTGAATCTTTGTTCATAACTTTTTTATCATTCCTTATTTTAGAAAGTATATTATATAATTGAATTTATGAGAAAAATGCTCAAAAATGCCACGCTTGCTAAAAATACGACCAACCTTTCTTTTTCGAGAAAATCGAATAAAATTAATAAGCAATTTACAAAGTATGTTTAAAAGTAAAATATCTGAACTCAGGACGCCACGCACAAATGTAAAAACAAGATTCAAAATTTGTAAAAACTGTAACAATCGACGGTTGCGCAACCTATTGAAGAAAATTACTTACATAAAATCAGTACATTAAACCTTATTAAGCTATCTTCTTTATCGGCGTTTACTGTCACCTATGAATGAACTATTACAAGTACATACTTATCTCCGCTATGTTCATTTATGGTTCTGTCGGCGTTTTGGTCAGGGTCGGCAAAGTGTCCCTTACGAGTGTTCGGCATTTTGGGCATGGTCGGCGTTTTGGTCATAATCTGATTTCGGCGTTTTGGTCGCGGTCGGCAAAGTGTCTCTTACGAGCCGTTCGGCATTTTGGACACGGTCGGCGTTTTGGTCATAGTCTGATTTCGGCGGTTTGGCCACGGTCTGCAAAATTGCTCTTACAAGCGTTCGGCGTTTTGGACATGGTCGGCGTTTTGGTCATAGTCTTGTTTCGGCGTTTTGGCCAGGGTCGGCAAAGTGTCCTTTGCGAAATAATCGGCGTAATGGACACGCAAGGTTCGGCAGTTATTCGGCTCCGACGCTAATATATCGATCTCTGTGGCGTCGTTTAACAAGTGTCGGCGTTTTGGGCACGTTCGGCGAAATGTCCAATGTACGTTAGTCGGCGTTTTGGGCGTATTCGGCGAAATGGTCCTCTAGTAGTAGTCGGCGTTTTGGACCTGGTCGGCGTTTTGGACATCCAAAACATAGTCGGCGTTTTGGGCATTCGGCGAAATGTCCAGGCCCCTCTATAACTAGGTATATTTTCAATTCAGTGGGTAGAACTTCGAGGATTACTGTGTACATTTGAGGGAGCCAGTGTCCCCCTCCCAGGTCCACCTGGTGGCAAAGTTCCTGCGTGAAAGTATAGCAGAAATGCATCGAAAAAATAAGCTTTAAAACAATTAGAAACTAGATATATGTTCAATTTTTTTCTTGAAAACGGAATTTAGTTAATATGGAAATACGAACAAATAGAAGACGCCAAAACAAATCTTTTTTTTTCAAACTCAACAGCTTTAAAATTGCGTACACTACGTTTTTTGAACATTTTGACGTGACATTCGTGTGTGCAAAATACGAGCTTGTTAAAAAACTTGATATTGTTATGCCTAACGGTCTTATTAGAACGGTAAAAATTCTTCAAGAATTAAAAAAATTTAATTTAATTTTTTTGCTAATACGCTAATTTCTCTGTAGATCAACAACCTCAAAGAACAGCAAATGCTAATCCTTCTACCTTCTAAATTGTTGTGGATAGTAGGGGTTCACATCATAATTACTATAAAAAGGTATGGTACTTATTTCTCTTGAATAAGCAACAACAACATGATTTGTTAGAATATTTTGAATAAATTTGACTTTTGAAGTAGGTGTATTATATTCTAATATATAGTTTGAAATCTACATTTTCTTTTAAATGTAACTGGAACTTCTAAAAAGAAAATATCCAATCGATAAAAATTACCATATCATTTAATAGCTCTTAATAAGTTTAATGCGAGGTAAAAACGTTTTAGAAATATGACACTTGTAAAAATGGTACATTCTCAAAACTTTGAAATTTTTCAAAATATTACTCCTCAACAACTGCCTACAAGATTTTGCTAAAACTTTGTGACCCAATGGAGCTTGCAGTGAACTTCACATCTATTTTTTACTAATATCAAAATTTTACTGACGCCCTCTTTTGATTTTTGAAAAATTTGAAATTAATTAGTGAACTATTCATCAAAAACTATCGAAGTAGTTTATTAGGATAAAAAAGAATTTTGAACTATTTTACAATTTAAGGCGAAAATCGATACTTTTTAATATCAACAACACGTTTTCCGGAAATTAAGTGATTTTAACTACGCGTATCAATTAGTTCTAGTTAAAAAATATATTTTTATTTTTTACCTATTTCTTATTTCTTCAAATGAACTATTTATAACGATTTTTGGTCTGAAGTTCGAAACTAAACATTACCAAACACCTTACGTGAGTAGGTAATCCTAATCCTACAGTAGTACGGGTCAGAAAATTAGGGGACAAAAATCACTTTTTTTAATATTTTCATTTAAGGGTAAGAGTTCTCTATTCCTTTTACCGAATACCTACGTAATAATGAAATGTGATCGATAATAAGTACTATTTATTAGTTACGGCAGTGCATTAAAATATTTTTTCATATTTTTTGAAATACGTTTACTACCCCTAATGAGGTGATGGAATAATGTAAATATTAAAAAGTGAAACTAGATCTTTTGAATGTGCCTACTAAAAACAAGCAACTAAAATTAGGTCAAGCAAAATTTACAGAGTTTTATCAACCCAATTATTAGAAGTTGCAAACTGACATTTTTCAGTTTTATTAAATTTTGCTTGGCCTAATTTTGGTTGCTTGTTTTTAGTGAGCACATTCTGATTTAGAAAAAAAATCTCATTTAAGTTTTTAATATTTACAGAATTGCATCCCTCCATTAGCGTTAGTAAAAGTTATTGAAAAAAATGAAAACAAAAAATAGGTGTACGTATTTTGATGCGGATGTTAAAAATCTCCCGTTTAAATTTTTTAAGTTTTTCCCACCCTTTAAAATAGGGTGGTCCTTCAAAACTCATTAATAGCCTAAGATAAAGACTTTTCCGTCTCATAAAATATAAAAAAATAATGTTGCCATTTTCTTTATAGTTTTAGAGATAACAGTTGTAACACTTTGTGACGATTTTAAACTGATACATTAGGTACGACATTCAAAATCAGCACACTCAAAAACATAAAAACGGTAACTTTTAATAAATTTGGATTAAAATTTAGTACGTTATTGATTTTTGTTCCCTAATTTTGCGATTTCGGAGGCATTTTCCAGAAATACTTACTTAATAAAACGAAAACAAATTTCGTTGTTTTCAACTTGGCTGTAAACATTTCGTTTGAATAGAAATAAAATATTTCATTAAATACAGAATTTGAACTGTTTCAATATTGTTGCTAAATTATTGGATACAAACTTCGAATGTAAATTAGGTAAACCCCCGCATTCTTAGCATCGCTCTATATTTCAAACGCATTATTGTGGTCTTTTGTGGTAATCCAGCATAATGCTGTAAGTAATAATAACAATCACAGGACGGAAATTTTGAACATTTAGCTCCCAAAGGATATTATACGTAATAACGAACCCCAAAAAACAATTCGCGACGAAAATGCACGATGAACATAGCTCAAAACGTTAAACAATTTAGGGTTCACCGAAATTTCGTTAACTCTCAGTAAAATGCAATTTTATGGTAGAGTAAGACCTAACATCGATGAGATTCGCGTAACAATTTCCTCCAAAACCCTTGCTTGTAATGCTGGCGACTTGGCCCCAAATGAAATTAGAATCGAACATATTTCCGAGTAGTCCCTAAGCACTATTCC
Organism: Ctenicera cuprea; assembly: GCA_958336395.1. Lineage (NCBI taxonomy): Eukaryota > Metazoa > Arthropoda > Insecta > Coleoptera > Elateridae > Ctenicera > Ctenicera cuprea. Next base: position 34,923,964 of record OY284488.1, read on the forward strand.
AAAACCGGATCAATATCAGTTATCGAACAAACTGACACAGAGGCGGGTGAACAAACAGATTCTATCGGCATTTATAGTGTAAGCACGTACTATTTTGTAGTAGGTCGAAACTTTAAGGCTTTAACGGCATCTTAAAGTTAGTTAAATCACATCATTTGGATGATGCGGAAATACGTACGGTAGAAATCTGGAGCGTCATAAATAGGAATATTGGCCTGATTTGTTTTCATTAGAGTATTTTTAACAGATTGATCCTGAGTAAAGAAAAGTGTTTATCGAAAGATTCGGATCGTTATCGTAAAAGTTATAACGAAGAACTTACATAAAAGCTGGAAAACAGGAAATTTCTTGAATATGGTCTCAGCTTGGCTGGGATTCAAAAACGGTTTTAAGAAATTTAGGTTAAATGATTTTATACATGAAATTGAAAGCAATAAAAACTGCTTTGTTATCAGTCAATAAACAGTTAAGGACAAATTCAAAAAGCACTTTAAATTAGAATATTAATTTTGTTAAATTAAGTTGCCGATAAAATAAAATCCATTAAAATGCCAAATAGGAATACTTTAAACCACTAAGTAGAGAATAATGTCTTTCGATATTCTTATAATTCTAGTTACACAGAAGTGATTGTGCTTGGCAATTTGAATTCTATTTAAAGAAGAAATTAAATTACGATACTTTCCTTAGGAGCTTTCTCTTTTATTTGTACTCCGAGGGGTAGTTGTCGCATTCAAGTACGTTTTCAATTTATGGAACAATACCAGTTTACAAAATCTGAGACACTAATATAAAACGATTAAGATTAATGGGGATATAAAATTTGCCAACTAATAAATTCAAACGAATTCACATATGCTAACTACAATTTAAAGTTTTATACAGAAAAAAGAATATTTAAAGATGTGAACATAATAATTTGAAAACGAAATCGGAAGAAAGAACAACGGAAAACAAATCATTTTTCGTATATAGTTTGAATTTCATCAAAATCGCACTTCTCATATGCCTATATAAATATAGGGTGTCCCAGAACTGGCGGAGGAGCTTCTTTTCCTTAAATAGACTCGATTTGTCCATGAAAAATGTTTCCAACTAGAATACTTATTGAGTTATTGCTAATTAAAGTCCACCAATCACAAAAGAATTAATTAACTAGTCGTAGAAAAAATAAAAAAGGTTGTTTATATGGTAACTGAACTAAAAGCCCCATATAAACTAAGTCGAATTTTTATTTGGCCGACTATAAATTTTCAATGTCTTAGTGACAGACGTTCAACGTGACAGTTCATTCTGAATTAGCTTAATAATTTGTGCAATTTGTGGGGGGGGGGATGTATTCTTCTCAAGATTATTGTAAATGCTGATTCTTTAACTGGTTACTCATTGTCTTAAGACATCACAAACCTGCGGCGTTCAAATCAGGAATATTGCATGTGGGTAAGTGATTAAACGCCATTCATGTTAAAAACTAAAGTTGACCAGATGTTTTATACAAACTTTTGCCGCAAAATCTAACAATTATTCTTGTTTCCTAAGAAACGCATTCATTTAATATTTCTGCATCTATCTTCAATTAATAAACCGTCCCTTATTGGTCAGCTTCATTTCATTGCGTTTTGAAAACCATTGAAGGTAGAAATTTTTTTTCTTGGTAAAGAAGTGTCAGTTTAAAGAGTAGAATTTAGAGTTAAGAGTTCCTCCGCGAGTTCTGGGACACCCTGTATAATGAAATAAATGTAAGAAGGTGTTTTGCTTTAAAAACAATCTATTCTTATACTTAAACGTCAGAAATCCTCAGTTTTCTAGAAACCTATCAAATCACTTTATTTTCATCAAAACATTCTTGTATTTTTTTAAACAAAACCGCACAATATTAATTTTGAATGTAGAATTTATATAAACCATATCATTTCAATTAAAACCTATGTATGTGTTAGCAACCACGCAATATCAAACTCTGTGACAATTTGCATTTCAAATCTTAATCAAACACAACGATTTTATTTACTTTGATTTAATTAATTAATTTAATTATTTGATAATATTGACTAACATTTGTAGTTGCAATCACATCTGATTTAATCAAGCGGCTCAAACACGAACAACAAAGTATTGTTTCCAAATGATACCGCATTTCTTTATATGCCGATCATTCTATTTTTATCTCCCTGTCTTATTTTCGCTCAATTTTACGACAAGTTTCGTAGACGAGTTTATTGTTAGCTTTATCCATAAAATTGTAGGAAAAGTCCATACTTCAGTAGCCTTTCTAACCTTCCAAAATAGAAACACCTGAGGCTAATACTTTAAGCGCATTTCTTTTGAACGATAAGGTTTGTAAGCATCGCGTTTGCAAACTTCCATTTAGATAAATGGACTTATGCAGCTTTGAAATCAGCTGAAAAATCACTAAAGACAGAAGAAGTTGATAAAAATCGCATGAAAGCAGCCGAAACATAATCTGGAAACAGCTGAAACAATCAAACTGGAATAATTTGAAATTCATTAATTCAGTTTAAATGAATTTTAATCGAAAACCGAAGGCCTAAAACGAATATAAACGAAATGGTAAGTGCTAAGTACGTACAATTCTGGACTATCCTTATTTTGAAACTGTGCAATAAAATACGCAACAAAGACTATGTCTAGTAGGTACTCAGTCAACAACTTCTAACATAATACGTAGAAATAATAAAGGAATTTTGGGCCTAATAATTACGAGTTAACTTAGATTTTAAATAAACCATCTTTTAATTATGGCAGTATAAATTAATGAAACGGTTCAGTTAATTAGAAGATTACATGGGAACAACCGGATGTTTAATTTCAATTATAAATTTATGATACAACTACTCGTACTTCAAAATACCTTGGTACTAGTAGAAAAAAGTTTATAATAAAATCAACATCGATGAACTTCATCTTAACACAAATTTAAACATTTTTGTAACATAAGAACATTTTAGAAGTAATTATGAGTAAAGCAACTATCCTTTCCGTATTGATTGTTCTCCAGCCTTAAAATTTGGCTTTCATTTAATTCTAATTAAATTTATTAGCTTCACATGTAAAGATTTAAAGAACACGTAATATATGTCAATGCGATGATGAATTCGTACTAAACAAATAAACATTGTGTAACACCCCTCCCTCTTTCCGCTCTACCATAATTAGCGAATTTATTTAGTTTTTCGACTGTTAGTGTTTACGAATTTCAAACCATCTTTATACGCTAAATTCTCAAAAACAATTTTTGCCCGCTTTGCACCTGTAGCAGTGGATAGTTTCAGAGAATACATCAAAAAAACTTTCTTTCACTGGAAGTTGCTTGAGATAGTTGCAAAAACATAAACTGCCAAGTATCAGAAAAGTAAAAAATTTATGTTTTTCGTTGTTAATAAAACTCAAACTCTGCAGTTTAAAGAAACGGACAACCCTTCAATCCGATATGTAAAATGGGCCTCCTACCTATCACCCATTAATGTTACTGGTAAATTGCGCCAATTGCTAAAGATTATAATGATGTATTATATATTATTTCGGCTTTCTTCTAATTAATTTATTGTAAATTACCATAATTTATTTATTATTTCTTATTTCTTTTTAAAACAATGTTGTCGGTCAAAACGGTTAACGCGAGGTTATTGTTGTAAACAGGTAATTTTTCAAAGAAAAATACGTAATCAAACGTTAATCTTCTGCTGATAAGTTACTCGGCGCATGCGGGATAGTTTTTATAAAGTATGTTATATGGCCGTCGACCGATCGGTAGACGCTTCCGTTAATATTTTAAAGTACCTAATCTAAAATTACATTCAATTTTCTTGAAAGCCATTCGGTACATTTTACATATGCAGAGTAGTCCAGTAAAAATATCATTAGCAGAACCCGCGTACTCACCACGCTTTTGTTCTGTCCTTGATCTCTACTAATGGTGATTGCGTTTGCTAGGTCCGGTTAGCTTGGGTTAGTCTTATCAGAAAATGTATTCTTCTAATTGAAAATAGTAATAATTAAAGGTAATTAAATAACATTTCTAAATATCTGCCCTATGAATAACTCAGCGGCGATAAATATTGTAAATCTTGTAGCATACGATTAAAAACTAACGTCAAATAGACTTTGAATGTCATTGTTCTGCCGATCCTACCCAGTATAGCATCTGCTATAAACAACGGGGAGCTTTGACTTCATCCTCGGAGTTGGTGTTTAAAATGACAGCAGCAGATTATACTCCAATAATACTTCCATACAGTATAAGCCTGAATGTGCATATCTGTATTTAAAACTGTAGCGGTTTTCGGTACAAACGAACATGCACCTCGTATAATGGCCGCGTAAATATGTGGGTTTTAGAACCAGGGTCCCCTCACGACTAAAAGCTTAGACATGTGCAAGAGATCCACATTTAATATATAGATTACATTGAAGAAGTGAAGAGTTCCATGATTTACCCCAAGAAAACTACCACCTATGTAATAGATATTTTCTCCTTGCGTAGATATCTCTATCGGAAGTTGGTGGTGATATTTTTATTCGATTGGGGTCGGATTCGTTCCCAGTTTACGTCAGCTATTGATAGATTCCATAGAATAAAAATTAATGTACAGATAAAAAAGACGTACGAAGTTTAATCAGTAGTAATTGTGTAATAATGGGTATACGCTTGCAGTCTTCCTGAAGATGGAGCGTGCATTCGACAAGGTTTGGCACGACGGTCTAATCCACAAACTAATAACTCTGGACCGGAACCCCTCTCTCATCAGACTAATAGACTCCTTCCTAAACAACCGTACCAGCCAAGTTAAAGTACACAATTCATTTTCCTACCCAATCGACGTGCGCACCGGTGTCGAACAAGGAGCAGTTCTATCCCCTCTACTTTAGACTATAGACACTTACGATTTCCCAATTACAAATCCGACCAGAACAAAGACCAGACTATTCGCCGACAACGCAGCCATATGAACCTCACAGAGAACAACCGAGTTAGCTTCCTGAGAAATACCAACAGCCCTCCACAGAATCCACACCTGGACGAGCAAGTGGCGGATAAAACTTAATGGAGACAAGTCCCAATCAATTCTATTCCGACACCCAAACTCGACCAGAAACCCACGCCTTGATCCCCACCCCATCAACCTAGCCACTCAACAACCAACAAATCCCTCTCTCCAACCAAGTAAAATACCTAGGCGTCACTTTCTCACGTACCTGTTCCCTTGAACCCGACCTCCGAGAAACCCCGAAAAAAGTCCGAAATCGCTCCAATTTACTTCGACGCATCCAAGGACGCTATGGAGGCTTAATTCCCGCACCCTCCTCCACACATACAACACTTTCGTCCGACGGGTAATAGACTACCGAGCACCCATCTATGCCACCCTCAAATCCCATCTTCTAGACCAAATCCGCTCTTGCAAAAGGCAAATCCTTCGCCGAATTTTCCACAGATTTCATCCCAGCATCCTCGTCCATGAAGACACAGAAACCACCCCTATCGACCAACGTCTTATAGAACTACAAAAATCCTACATATCCCGCACCTTAAACGGCAAGAACACCATCGCCCAAGACACCCTCCAAACTTCTCACAATATATAAACCAAAATCATGTCTTAAGGAACCGTATCCCACGAATACCCCGACGTAAACTCAAACACCCCCCGACAGCCCTCTTATCTTCACTCTTCCCCGACCTCCCCTACAACCTTCTTGACTTCGTTGAAGACACCCCTCTAGCAATACGTTAACAAAAAATACTACACTATTTTCTAATTCCAGACAAACGACCAGCAACTAAATCCAAGAAACTCCAAGACGGTCTCCAAGATCGACAATACCACGAGGCAGATCAACTGCAACACCAAGACCAAATGTAGCAACCATCACACCGAAAACATCCAGGGCTGAAGAGGCCAAAAGCCTAAAGCGACCCACTATACATATAACATAAAATAAAATATGGCATGCAATTTATTGTATATATTTTGTAAATAAACGTATTTGAATTGAATTGAATTGTAATAATATCATATTTCATACAATCATTTTTCTGGTATTTAATGCTTTCTGTTTGTAATCATTTCTATCTTATTTAAGTACATAACGGAAACAGTGGAGCAATGGAAACTATTAAAATCTAAAGTAATGTTGTGCATAGGTTTAGTGAAAGACATTTAAGGTTACAAAGCAGTTTCCCCGTGGCCTACAGTTCACTCTTTCTTTTGTTTGCAGACTTCATTTTAATGATTGTAGCCGATTGTCCGTTGAAAAGTAAACCGCCTGTTAATAGGAGAAATGAATTTAGAATTTGTTCCGTAAGGTTACTATTCATGGGTGTAACCTACTGTCCCTTGAAAAGTAAACGACCTGTATAAGGGAAAATAATTTACGACGATGGGGAACTATCTACCGAACAATTTTTTTTTTCGTAAATTATTGAGACAGGCATATTAGCTATAAAGTAACCTTCGTAGTCACATAGTTTTATCGTGTATATTTACCTTAATTTAAAGTAAAAATGAGAAAGAATCGTGTTTATACATACATACACAAAATATTTGCGTACTGCGTATCTTATAGTTGAAATGAACGGTTGGTGTTTAGAAGCAGACTTTCAATTAATGGTCGGAGAAACAGGCCTTGAAAAGACGAGCGGTATGGCCCCATGCGTCGCGTCGTCGGTCGGTTAAACATTCCGGTTGCACGTGTACGAGGTTTACTCCATGAGAGCTGTGTTCGTTATGGAAACAGAATGCTTTGGCATTTCGGTAATATAAACAAAGCGTGCTTACTAAAAAGGGGATCTCTGCTAATGTAGATCGCACATCTTTTGCTGTGCTGGGATGCGGGCAAACGTATGCCAGGCAACAAACAAAAGTTCACTTGTTCTTTGGGGTGCCCTTCTTCGCTTTGCTTACTAGAGGTGGTCAGTCCCAACCGGAGTCGTTTCAGAGTAACTATTCCGGATTTGGAATCAGTCGGATAATCAGATTTACCTTTTGGAACTATTCCTATGGATCCGGATTGGCATGCGTGCACTTTAATTCTATAATGTTAACCGCTCAATCGAATCCTCAAGTCCATAATAAATCCAACCCAAGCACTTTAAATAAAATCGTATCGTACGTATAAAGGTGCGCTGAACTTCATAGTTGCGGGTTTTTGTGGCATGCGTCTACCTAGTATGGCGTCACAACCTTGAAATGTTCTGAAAGACTCCGGTTCCATTTCCCTTCACTTGCGCAGTTGTTGATCGGCATAGGAATTTAAACGAATCCGATGGAATCGTCAGCTGCATCACACCAAAATGACTCCGATTTCATTTCCGACGAAATCGTTCGGAGACCGGACCGGATCGCATTTATTGGAACGGAATTTCGAAAAGGACTCGGATCGCCCATTGCTAGTGCTAACACAAGTTTCTTATTTGCATGGAAAATTGAACTGGCCGAATGTATTGCTATGATATGAGGCTATGCACTTACCGGAAAAACAATCCTTTAAATGCCTGCAATTTACGCAATCACTTTATATTTTATATGAGACTCTTTTATAAAATTTCTCAGGGTCGTTATTAAGCTTGGGAAGAAATGTTATTAATAAATAAGACTCAAGAAAAAAAATATACAAACCAATATTAACGTTACAAAAGCTTTTTATTTAGAAGTCAATTTGAGGTTAAATTTATGAAAATCAAGAAATTTCTTTTTATTCTACTATTCTTAAACTGAACACTTATCTTTGTTTCTTCTTTATAATGATATCCTTAACTCGACAATCGTTGAATGATAAACTCTTTTGCTGTTTCCACAAAAAAACACACCACTCGCCTTTAGTAAGGATCTTTCTCCGCTGTAGTACCAATATATACTGGACTGCTTTTATATTGACTAATAATTGGGATTTTCTACCATGATAACTGTAAAACTCGTACTGGACCGCTTTTATATTATTATTCCTTTTAGATATTTCCAAAATTAGTTGAGAAACACTTGTATACGTTTTGTCATCACTTCTATTCGATTCAAAACCACTATTTAATTCATACAACTCGTTTTCTTGCTCTTTTTCTTTCAGAGAATGAAAAATCCTGTATCTTTGTTTTCAGGACGAGCCGTAACTAACTAATAAGTTTTCACTTGCTTTTGTCTTCTTCCTTGATCTCCCATTTCTTTTAAGCAAATAAATCTCATGAAACAATGAGTGTTCTTTTTATACATTTGTCAAATTGACATTCACATCCATAACCCCCACAAATGAGATTTAACGATGCACAAAACAAGTAAGTTTACAACTTCTTATATAATAAACCTTTTAAACATTTCTGAACTAATTTTATAATTAAAATTATCATAAACGATAATCGTATCAATTTGATTGTGTTCTTCTTTCTTTCAGAGTAAACAAAACTTCACAAATATGAAAATATAAATGATTTAAAGATAACCACATTATTTGAATTTTAAAACAAAAAATTACAGCAATAATACGCAACCCTGAGTTTATAACTTTCAATACCAAAACCTTACAGTCTTCACAAACCTCCAATCGTAAATTAAATTGTAACAAGCATCCCAGAAACTGCCTTCCTGGAATTACAATACTCCAGTAAAATCAAACAACTCCAAATATCATAGCAGTGTATAGGAATATAGCACTTATACGATATACAACTTACGTCTTACTTCTCCTATGAAGGGCGTTGCATAAGTGTTGAACAATACGGAATTAGTATATAGAATAGACACATAGGCAGATTAGTGCAAATTACCATTACACTACAATGCAAAAGTTAATGCGGGGATTACGCAGGTACAATTTGGCGCAAATTACATCTGCATATTAAATTTAACAAAGCGCGATCTCTTACTAATCAGAACAGCTGAAACAAAGAAAAAAACTGTCGCAATAAACAAAACCAATAAAGAACATACTAAAAGGCATACCAGGGACCTTGTTTATATTAATTTTTTGCGATTGAACACATTTTCGATAAACCCACACCAAAAGCTTCCAGAAATTCATAATCTAAAGTAGATTATTTGAGCTAGTATTAACTGACGCCTCTATTCAAAGTAAACCGTGTAAACCGGAACCGTGCTACCTCCCCCATATTGCTATTATGTATGCTATTCATTTAACCGTAAACCGCAAAATTTAAGTTAGCCGCGCTTTTCGGTTCCGTTCATTTCGAACGTATTCGCCAAAATGGGAACATCTTCATAAACAACAGTTATCTCGACGGAGGGTTGTTACATGAAAACCCTAAATCTGTTTACGGATTATCTCGCAATTATTGTCATTACCGTTTCAAAGTTTCAACACACGTTTCAAGACACACAGACAACAACCCAAATAACAGACTAGGGGAATATAGTAACGAAGCACACTTCCAACCAACTTGAGGAGCAATTATTTTCATATCAAATGCAGGTAGGACCGAATAATCTGTTTAAGCAGTTGCTTTTGACGTATTCCTTCTAGGATCCGTTCATGATGAGGAGTTGATGTATGACAACGGCTTGTTTGCCTGTCGGAAAAAATAGCAAAGCCTCGTCATTTAAACCCAATATTGGAACTAATTTGAAATACAGTAACTGAGTTCCAATTTGAATACATTATATCATTACGAATCGCATTCAGAGGCACGGAGATAATAAAGGGCGGCGGATTTTAGCCAGTTCTGCCTCACAGCTGACGTCTGCTTGATGAATTAACAATTTGGGATCACCAATATGAACCGCTAATCCTGCCTACAGGAGCGAACGGTCCATTTGAACCCAGTTTGTTTATTTTGTGTTCAAAATATAACCGCAAAAACTGAAAACTGAAATGATGTAGCAATTCAAAGTCCACAGCGGGAATTGTTCGGTCGATGGGGTTTAATGAAATTCGGTCAGGCTTGTTCGGTGTAGACAACATCAGCAAAACTGTTATAACAATTCGTGTGTATGATCGTTCGTTATTTTTAAATGTAGATTCGCAGGCGATAGTGCATTAAATAAATTTAAAACTCGGTGCTAATGCAAATTAGTGCGCTTTTCGGATAACATACTGGAAAATAAAATGGTTAAAGAGTGATTTCATTTTTGTTTCAGCTGAAATATTTACGTTTAAAATGACCATTATACAGTATTTATTGTAATTAAATGTTTCTGAATCATCGCAGTCAATTACATGTTTGAATTTTTGAAATATTTTTTTTTTTTTGTTACTGGAATTTCCACCAAACATTGAAATATTCTACACACGATAAATTATCATGCATATCCTGGTTATCTGTAAAACTGTTCAGTTACACAAGAATTACGTTTGAAAATCATATAAAAGCCTAATAATTAAAGCAAAGTAATATAAAAACTTAATAGTATAAACTTCAAACAAAACTTCCTATCTACGTTGAAAATATCAAATACAATACAGACATTGCCTAAATTCAAAACACTTGTATAACCATTTCGAAAGGAATGCTGAATTTCTGAACCGCATAGTTTTGCAGAAGGAGTTTGCATAAAAATAACAAAAACTGAGGTCACGTTTGGTTGAAGGAGAATTCTTTACGGTTGTTTCGTCTCTTGGAAAATTATTTCAATATAGTTCGCAACGTTAAAAGCGAATTTTAATTCTTTTAAAGACGAGCGCTGTAAATGTAGTCGTTTGGTTTCCTTCAAATACTTGAACGTGCCTAATAAATTTAAATGGAATTATTCATAAAGTCTCGTTGAAAAGTAAGAAAATTTAGCTTCTTTCTGAGAATTAAGGTATTTTTGTAGTGTTAAAGCTGCAGAATTTTCGTATTTAAAATAATCAAATGACATTATTTCAACCATTTTAAAGTTAATATTCTTAATTTTTGAATGTAAAACTTACTGTAATAGTAAGGAGTAAGCAAAATTATATCGAAATTTCTTTGACTTTTGAGAGTTTTTCTCTTCCCCTGCGCTTTTCTCTTTAGTTATGAGCTCATCAGTTTCGATACCACTCCCTTCAGAAATTTACAGAAGGCTTTTGGAAGTCACACACAATATCTGTTCACATAAATATTAAAACAGAAGCAACTTTTATAACTCTCGAGAATAGATAGAGGCGGCGAAGCTTGTAACTGTCATTGTTATATAAAAATAAATACGAGTTGTTCGAGGAAAAATACTTTCAGCATTTCCCGAATACAGAAATAAATGACAAAATTATATGAATGGAAGTGTTTAATTATTTTCTTTCTTATTTTAGCGACAATTTCGCAAAACTATTTACTTACCAAGATTCAAATACACCAGTATTAGTAGAATTAGAACTAGAAGAAATACCTGAAAAAAACAAAAATTGTTAATACATTATTTTCATAAAACAATCTAGTTCTGACAATTGGTGGCAATTTCAGTATTGTCAGATAAATTGTAGAGGTTAAGATGTTCTTCTAATTACAAACTTACAAAGTGGCATTATATGCCAAAATAATTAAGGCATATTTGGCAGGCGATACATACTTTCCGTTAAATAAACACTAAGGCTCGTTTCAAATGCGACTGATAGTCAGTCCTAAACGATCTTCCTGACGAACCAGTACTGTTGCTCTAAATAGACTATTTCATATGAAATCCGCACGATCCGTCCGTAGATCTCCTCGGCAGAGCCATCAGGATAGATATTCCGTACGACGTACGGTCAGTATGCGTGGAAGCCATTATCTTTATGAGCTATTTCACATGTGCATGTGCATTTTATGATTCGCCAACAAAGATTAATAAAATTCATGAGATTATGAGTAATAACAGGGACAACAATTTCCTTATCGGCACCGAAATTTTAATTACGGGAATCAAGACCAAAGATCCATTTAGGATTCTTCGGAAAAAAATTAGAATAATAGGGCCTGAAAATCAAGGCATACGAAGAAGTGGCTGCCACAGACATTGACATGATCCATAAGTTATGCCCTCGACCACCTTTAACTCATATTCCTGCACGTCCAAATAAAAATCAGTAAATGTAAAAGTGACCGAAATATGTCTGTCTGCTTTGTACGTCACTAAGCAACACACGTCGACGGTCAATGTTTGCTTATTTTGTTGCGACGCCGACGGTCCAAAAAGAGTAGTTTCGTTCTCAGGATCGAAACGGAAATAACCTTCGAATACAGTTGAAAAACTAAAACTAGTAAAAACATCTGCTGCTCAATCGAGTGCAAGCTAACGGTCTTACACAGACAAACTCCTACTGTACCCAGCTCCTTTCAGAGCTGCGAAATAAATAGCCGCGCTCCTCACAACTCTGCAATACCACCAGCTCTTTCCAATGCACCGCAACGCTAGATAAAAGCCGCAAACTTGCCCGTTGCCTGCCGATGCCTGCTAGACATACGATCTAGAAAGCCGCTGCTGCTCAGCAAATTACATAGTGTACGTGCGTTGATCGTTTAGAGGACGTTCGTTTCGTTTGTGTGAAATAACTTTGTGATTTATTTACTGTACTTAATAATTATCTATGTATAGTCTTCCGTTCGTTTAATGTACTGTTTGTTAAATGTTGATCTACTTGTTCATGTCTTGTTACAAAAGCCTTGACTGAAATAAACATACTCTGAAAAGTAGTAAAATCTTTTTATAGCAATAGGATGTACCGACATAGATCTTTTTTCTGTTGTTTTCTGCAGTTTATTAATCTAAAAAATAGCGGTGACAACGCTCTGTCTACCTCCTTGCAGATACAGTTTTTAACTGATCACTCCGTAAGATATGAAATGGATGAGCAAGATGGTTTTGATCGTCAGGACAGACCATCAGTTGCACGTAAAACGGGTCTAAAGCAGCTACAAATGGTAATTCTGAAAAACAAAAACCTTACAATTATGTAATTTTTACTCAATCACGCTCTTCTTTTATTTTAATCAAAAACTCTAAAAGTGACATATCTCTCACATAACTATGTTAATGTGCACTCAAACTCACATCCTGGGTTTCCGAGGGAGAGAACTTAAAATTTAATAGCTTTAAGAATCGCATATAAGTATCAAATTAAACTTTCATGTAATGCGACGTGAATTTCAGTGACAGTAATTTTAATGCTAACAAAAGGGATATAGGGCTTTATAACGTCTGCCTGGAACACGAAACCACATCGCCGTTGTAGCATCGATCAAAGGACTGACCAGAAGACAAATCGTTAGTGCACGAACAGGTGTCGGCCCTGACATATATACATTACGTTACCGGGAACACGGATAGATCCTTTGTCGTGGATTTTCCTATATACAAGCGTATTACATTACAAAGTGGTGCAGTCAAATCAAGATCAAGGTAAAATGTGTTTCAAAAAGAAACTCGCCCTCGATATTTTACTCTAAGTAAAAAGGTGAACTCTGAAAAGGGAAAGCTAATGCAGCGGGAAACCGTCAGATCATAACTTCCTTTGAAGTATAATTGTTTGAAAGAAAGTTTATTATCTGAATTTTTTTGTAAAATAAATTCAGAGCTGTGAGTAATTCAATTCCTTTTATCTCTACTACAATTCATGAAAACTTCAAACAAATATAATAATCCCTTAATAATTTCCAACCTTCATAATTCTTCAAAAGACAACTTCTGTAGGTTTCTTTGTAATGCTCATTTAATTAAAACATTCTTGGTTATCGAATATATATATAACTCGAAAATATTTAAGGAACAGTAAAAACGTGTAACAGCTTCCCCAGGAAAAAAAACCTGTGGTCTTCGACCATAAATATGTATCTTCTGGTTGTAGTTAGATGCTTGTAAACAATTTCCAGCTTACAACTGAATGGTTACATAATTCATCCTCTATCTTGATATCGAAAACGTTTCCAAGATTACCGACAATATGATATCTTGATTACTCAATTTATAGAAATCATTATAAGAAAGGATGGGGGCTATTTTGTGAACATGAACTAATAAATAAGTATATTAATCAATCAACTGAAGTGACTCTCTCGTATAGACGTGAAATAGCAATAAATTGGGGTTTCTGTATTCAATCATCATCCGTATCACAATAACAATTTGCTTTGATATTTATAGAAATTTCCTTCGGATGAAAAGCTTTGTTTACAAGAACGGAATCAATACTACCTTCATATCCACAAAAATCTGGAATTCCTAACTGTAGGTTACACCCACGGAAAGTTCAAATAAAACCAAAATGAGTCATGCTAAATCACCAATAACTATACACGGTGATTCGGAATTACAGTCCAAAATTTTGCCCATGTCTAGAACACTAAAAATTAAACGACCCCTAGTTTTTCGCTTTGTTGTACGTCTATTTATGAGGCAGTTATGGTACCCCAAATGGGGTTTACTGATGAGTGATGATAACGTATATCTAAGACGGTTAGCGTTGTCCAGATTTTTTTTAAATTGTGTACAGAGGATTAAAAAACAATTAAAAGGACAATATTTATGTCGTTTTGATATTAACTGCAATAATAAAACTCCCCTTTGGGGACCTACAGCTACCTTATAAATGGACATAGATCAAAACGAAAAAACAGAGATCGCTTCATTTTTAATGTTCTGCACTCGGGTAAATTTTGCACCACAGTTTTGAATCATCCTGTATACGACATATGTATATGCATTTATAATAGACATGAAATGACTAAGTAGAGCAGATCAGGCACTCATGATGATGGCAAAAAACGTATTTTAAGTGATCTAAGTGAAACTTCCGCCCCTCAATCGGTCAGTCATCACCACAGATGATAGACACTTTCATATGGAGCTCCCAGACTTCATTTCAGCGTGTAGGATTTTTAGAGGAAAATAAAAAGACTGAATGATTGAAAGACATCAAAACTATGTTGTTAGTATAGACCAAAATGCCGACATGCTCATTGATATTAGAATATTTAATCTGTTTTAATGTATTTCTACCAATTCTGCTAGTCATGTAAACTAAGTTTATTAATTCGGTTGACAAGTAAACTCTAATTACAGGAGCAACAATAATAACAAGCTAAATTGAATACGTAACAAATTACCATTAGGAGTAATGCTTTTAGTTAGAATATTCGCGGATGGCGGATACACATTTCGTGAACGTCGGAGGTACATTAAACTATTAATATAAAATCCAACAGTTCCCGTATACGCTTTTACGTAATGAAGTTAACCTAATTTGCGGATGATACGTCGTGTACATATCTCTATCACGTTTTGCCTTAATTTATGTGTATTATCAAGGAATTAATTTACGCGGCGCCGTGCCGCCCCAACTTTAAATCTGTTGGGAAGGAATTTATCTCCAATCTGACATATGAGTGTGTAGAAAAAACTTTATCCCCTACGACCGAAGAAAAATATCCGCTGCTTTCAAAACTTTCCTTGAGAGATCTTCTTGTAGCCTATCAAACTCTTATTCTCCTACGTCGCTATGAAAATTTACGTTTTTCGAATCTGAAACCTGCCAAAATTTCCAAGAATCCACAACTTAGCAAATAATAATGGATCTCTAAAGCCCTGAAACACGGTTATAATTTTAGGTATCTACCTCCCAAGGGTGAAAGTGCCCCATTGTTGTAAGTTAACGGTGCAGTCTATATTACCCCCTTCTTGGCAACTTCGGCTTTGTATTACTACATCTGGGGATTTAGCAACCCCGGACTGCCGTTCAAATAAGTTGTGACCGCTTGCGGTCACTGAACGTTTTACAAGTCATCAAAAGATTTTGGGTCGCAGCAATTCCCATATTTTTAGCACCCCTTATCTCTCCCCTTCTTAATACATATATACACATACGTCTCAGATTCTCCGCAAATGCCCAAAAGATAACAATTTTGCGAATTAGTTGGAAAAAAACCTCAAGCCAATGGTTAGCTGGATTACAATTTTTGAAACTAAAAATGAATGTTGATTTTATTTTTAATAAAAACCCTATAAAACGGGTGAAGATAATGAACTGGATATCTAACAGTAAAGTGACAAATCTTCACTTAGAAGAGCAAAAGTGGCGAAGTTGAGAAAACTGTGATTTGAACTTTTAAGCAAATAATTTTCTTATCTTGTAAACATAGCAGTAGGACTACCTACATCCTTTTCACAAAGGAACACTAAAGTTTGGAAAGCCTGTAAATAGTGATCTAAAAAGGTCTACCTTACTGTTCTTTGGCATTGTTTAAATACTTACAGTTAGTCAACCTTATAAGATTCTTGCAATTTAGTAGATATTCTATTTAAGCCTGCACTGCTGAATAATATGTACAACGTCAGTGATCCATTTGAAACGTACTAAATACATTGAAGGAATAACAAAATATTCAACAATTCAAAGCCAAATTTACAACAGCACAATTGAAACAACTGCGCAAGGGCCCCGAAACCCCCAAATAGTAACCTGCCTACCGTAAAAAAATTCACTCGACCATAAATATAAATAAATAAGGTTCCAAACATGATGAGGGTTTTGTTGAAGACTTTAACTACCAGTAGGTAATAACAATGTGAAAGTAAAATAACTCAAAGATAGCAAACCGGCAGGCGGCAAATGGTCCCTAATGCTTGTTTGAACACGTACATTTTCAGAATTACTATTTCTGACCTATTCTCTAAAACTTGTATTGGCCACGTTCTCAAATGTTCAGATGATTATTTACAACCCACCCCATTCATTGATTTCGTTGTCGTTCTGTTCCTTCACTTAGAAGTGCGCATTTTCCACATTTTTGAATTAAAAAAATATATCTAGCTACCACATTGGCCGATTTGTGTTTTTAAACGTATTTATCGTTTTTCTTTTTGATTTTAATTTAGTATTCTTTTATGTAGTATATTTTTAATTATCTTGTAATGAATTTATTTTGCGCTGTTAAAATTACTTTACTTTAGTTCAATAACCTTTAGATTTTAACGTAAACTAATAATCCATTAAACTTTTCCTCCTCCGAATTATTTTAAATTTGAGTGCGCACCCTGACATTTTATGAAAACTAGGAGTAGTTTCCCCACCGGCCCTTTTCCCTACAAAACGTTCTTCGCACTTAGAAAGAGGAGAATTCCGCATTTGAACTCCGTCGAATTCACCAGCCCTCTTGATCTGGTCATATTACAAATTCTAATATTGTAAAAGCGAAGCCCGTTTGTAATATTTTCACAGAACCCGTCAAAAAGTTTGAATAGTGTGAAAACGAAGTCCGTTAGTAATAATATTCTGAAAGTTTAGAATTATGAGATTGTTTTTAATTGAGCTTTCGAGTTGATCACTGCCCTTTGAAACAATGTTCAGAGCGTTATTTTGGGAGACCTCAGAGTTGAGCTCTGGGTCCTGCAATTAAGTCACAAAGTCAGTTTTATATAAGAGATACCCGAATAGAAAGGTTCTCCAAGGCCCCCGAAGCCCTATATCAGGCATTCAATGTTGTCCCATTTGACTCTTTCCTTAAGATTTGTCTTCAGTTGCATTGGACTTTATAGGGGTTTCTGCTGGAACACAACTGGCGATAACGGGACGAAAGTTTGACTCCAGCAGCACCCTCATGACGTTCCACGTAACTGCAGAGCACACAAAGGTTTGTTGTCTTAGACTTAAACACAAAGGCTACTTAAACACAACGGTCACGAATTTCGCGCCACGTCACGCCACGGTCTAGTGGACACAACGGCCACCTTAAACACAACGACCACCGACATGACGCCGTTGTCTTCAAGGCGGCCATTGTGTCTAGAGAAAGTCGTAGCGTAGATGTCCGTTATGTCCGTCTGAATGTGTGGTCGTTGAGTTCAAAGTGACCTTTGTATCCACTAGACCAATGTGGCCGATATGAGTACGCGAAATACCAAGTGGCTGAAGTTTTGAGGTGGCAAGTGTGTCTTTGTAGCATCCACTGGCCAACTAAAGGTGTTGGCGTTGTGTTCAGTCGACCAATGTGGCAGTTGTGCCCACCTGAAAATGTGGCCGTTATGTCCAAGGTGGCTGGTCTGGCCACTAGACCATTATGACATAGGCACGAGAAATATCAAGTATTCGTTGTATCGAGGTGGCCTTTGTATCCAGTAGCCGTTGTGTCCTAGACACGTTGCCTTAGCCCGACGCACGCGGCGTTGTTTCAGTGCGGCAAAATGTCATTAACCACGGCCTTCAGCTTAGATTTCAAGGTAAAATTAAAGAAGATTTAATTACAATAATTTTATTTCACAACCCTTTTCTGTAACAGAATAAGAATATTCTAAAAGTTAGTCAGAATTTTTTTACAACCAAATACGAGAACAAATAGCATTAAATTCTATGTAAATCAAAACAATAAACAATTTACAGTTTCATCTAAAAGTCAAATTAAACTAAATTTATTTACTGGTTTTGATATGTAAAATTGTAATATGAAAAGCTTTCAAATATGTAAAAATTATAAGGCATTCGAGCGCTTCTAGATCTATTAAGAATATCATCAAACCTGAATTTACAATAAAAATTCCTGCAAACGGTAATATTTAATATTAGAATCATCACGTATTTCGATATTGCTTGCTGAGAACGTATAAACGAACATTTCTGTGCAATTATCTCCACGCTTCGCAACTTTACAAGTTATTTAAGACCCCGTATACAACGTTGTATCTTGGAAACCGGCAAAATATTGCGTCTAAATCTTACATCGCAGTTGTTATCTCAATCTGGCCTTGAAACTTTAAGGGCAAGTAACAACCATATTCCAGTCCCTATCACGTAGTAGGGAACGACTAAAACTAAGCAATAGCCTTGCCATTTGCTCCGCAGATTGCTTCCGTCCTCCGCTGTTCGACTGTCGGTATCGGGTGGCAAAATATCGAGTTCTCGGCCCGATAAAATGAGCCTTTCCTCCCCATATTGCATCTTTCCAGAGGTTATCTTTTGTCCATCTAAAACCGGGTTACTCGGGAATTGCCAATACGGTTTTATGCAAATTGAATCGCTTACAAGAGATATTTCAAGCGAATAAGAAGTAGTTTAGAACCTAAGCTTCCATCAAAAGCAGAATTTTAAACTGTTTGCTCGACAAATAATGTCGGCTTTATACAGAAGTTTTACAATTACATGCGTGCTTTCAAAAACACTTAAAGAGATTACTCTCGTAGCGGAAACTAAGTTGTGGGGAAAGCTTTCGTGAACAATTTCAACTAAGAATGTATGAGTACTTCCTACGCTTACCAGAGACAATGCACACATTGTTACGAATAAAAGATTTTTGTGCTAACATTGCAGTGAACGTCGTTATTCCAACACTTACCGAAGTACACGAAAATAAAATAGCAAAACATTCCTCCCGCAGAAATAAGACTTCGCTATAAATATTTACGTCAATTAATATAATTTTTTCTACTTCTTTTTTAATTTCCATGTAGACTTGAAATTTTCGTAATAAAATACTTTTGATATTCTGGTAACGGTGGTAAAGTTAAAAGCAAAACGCTGGCTTGATATAGGCATCTTTTAAACACCAAGACCTCTAACAAATATTAAATATAATTTAGTGAAGATAACTGGGAGTCCATACGTCCCTATGACATTAAGTCAAGCAAAACAAAGAATACTTGCTCCTATTAAGACAATAACAGAAAATAGGCTCGTATTTGTTTAATAATTATCAAGTTCTCACTGTATCCAACTAAACATAATAAACAGTAGGTAATAACCGAAAAGGAAAGATGGAGGTGATAAAGAACAAAACGAAAATGAAGGAGAGTAGAACACGGAAAATATACTTACATCACGATTTAACATTCAACGAAAGAAAGATACTATACAGGCTATCAAAAGCTCTGGGTTAATGACAAACAGTTCGTCTGGTACAATAAGAACAGAGACCCACAGAACAAAAAGAACCGCCTTCAAGGATAAAAATAGTCAAGAATTCCATCGAAGGATTAGGATTAATTACGATAACCAGGCATGCTAAGGTTGCGTAATAGAAACACTTATGATAATAAGAATGATGATGAATACAACTATAGTAGAGGGAAAAAGAACACGAGAGAGATAGGAACATGAAACGAAAAGGGTTTAGATGGTAAAGAAAAGGAGTTAACTAAAGAGATGGAAAAGACCAATGTAAAAGTGACGGTAACTAAGAAAAAGGGACAGGGATTCGAAATAATACCGAAAAGATACTTGCTATATTACTCGAAAATAGCACGAGATACACAGTGTAGGTGTGGAACTAATAACATCCAACAAGATTATATGAAATTACGCATTGGAAGTATGTGAACGAGAAGATATTGGTGTCAAGGATGCAGTTTACAGGAAGAAAATAAGTTAATGTAGATATAATTGTGTACGAGCCAAGCCAAATCAGAAAGCACCAGCAGAGTTAATTGAAGAGCTACATTTTCTAATAGATGGGCAAGGAAATATGTTAATAGTAATGGGAGATTTGAACGAAGGAGTAGGCAACAGAACAGAGTGTACAGATGAAATTGCACGAAAAAGTTAGGAGAAAAAGAGCTAAATAATAGTGGAAACAGATTAAGAGGTCTATTCGTAGCACATGGCTTAACTATTGCAATTATAAAGCGTGAACAAAAAGATATACACAAGTACATCAGAGAGGCAGCGGGTAGTAACGAAAGGTTGGTAAAGGATCACTTTTTAATAACCAGAGGTGTGAGGAAGGTCAAAGATGCGAGCGTAAAACGAGGTCTAGGAATCAACAGTGACCACTATATACTTTCACTCGAGAATAAAGCAAAAATCAGAAGATAAAATTAAGATTATCAGGAAAGTGGCAACAATAAAAATTAATAAAGATTGAAAGCTACTGGACGAGAATACAAAAAAAGAAATGCCAAGTGGAAGAAAAAATAAAGCAATTAAAAGACGACGCTGAGTGCTGAGTGCTGCGGAACAAGGTCCGTAGAAATCAACTTTGCTTAGCAAAATTGACTTCTACTGGCCTCGAAAAGGGATAGAGGCACCAAAGACAAAAAACTGCATGGTGGACACCAGCGATAAAACAACAAGTAAGGGGGAAAACGCTTGGAAAAGAGTATTGAGCCAGTAAAACAGCACGAAAATATGAGGAGTGGAAAGTAAAGAGAGAGGTAACAAACGCAAATCAGAAAGCCTGGAAAAACTTAGAACATAAGATGGAAAATATTTATAAGAATAGAAAGCACGTTTAGAAAATACTAAAAAATCTAAGAAAAGGACAAAATCTCCGCTAGACTCAGTTTTAAACAAATAAGAAAAATTACTAACAAAAGATGACAATAGAAAGACAGAAAGAACACAAGGAGCTGCTGATAAATCCGACACAACAAGAATTATGATAGAATACAGGACGAAAGAGATATGAGACATGTTATGGGTAGAGCTGGAAATAAAAATATACCTAGAACTGCTCGGGTAAAGCGCTCTTTGCCCAGCCGCTTCGGGTAAGTTATATTAAAATTTTAATAACATAAGGCTTTGCCCGGGTAAAGCCTTATAGTATTAAAATAAATAATAATAAAGTGCGAAATACCCACACGCCTTTGGGTAAAGCCGGTTGCTTTGTTTTGTAAGAGTTAGGTTACATTTGTTCAAGATAGGTTAGGTAGAGTAGTAAAATATTACTAATTTCTGCCATATTCATTTTTACCTAATCTAACGCAACACCTGCTTCACTCTTGGCAGCCATTGTAAACTGATCACCTGCGACGTATGCTTGAAATCCTTAAAAAACAAAGCCCCAGAGGCGTGTGTGTAGTTCGAAAATTAGTAGGGAAAAGATAGTATTTACATTTTATTTCAGATATACCCAAGACCTTTTGGCGAGACGCACTTTCCCAGGTAATGCTAGGTTTTCCCCGATTCCCGCCTCTGTCCGTAACAGAAGAATAATTGAGCATAACACCAGAAGAATTGGCCAGTTATAGCGTAAATAAAGCCGACTAAAGCTGCAGGATGGAATGAGATTACCCGAGAGATGATACAACTGGGATATGAAAAAGAAATTTACTTCTTAAGGATGATAAATGAGATTTTGAAAAGGAAAAAAGTGTCCAGGGATTGAAAGTATCTATCATAGTGCAAATATACAAGAAAGCTGGCAGATAAGAGTGCAGAAATCACAGAGGTCATCAGTACTGAGCGTGCCTGTGAAGCTTTGCGCTAGAAATCTGGAAAACATGCCAAATAGAAGTACGCAAGTTTAATATCACCAACACTTTTCAATATATATTCAGAGGAAATCATGAAAAAGCAGACGAAACAATCGGAGTTAAAGTAAATGGAATACCTATCAACAATATAAGATATGCTGATGACACAGTACTAATAGCCACTAGTCTAGAAGAGTTACAGACAATAGTGAATAAAATAACAGAAACAAGTGAAGAATATGGACTAACCCTCAACATCAAGAAAACTAAATTTATGATAATAACTAAAGGGATACAAAATA
This sequence comes from Ctenicera cuprea, assembly GCA_958336395.1. Lineage (NCBI taxonomy): Eukaryota > Metazoa > Arthropoda > Insecta > Coleoptera > Elateridae > Ctenicera > Ctenicera cuprea. The sequence continues at coordinate 34,946,345 of OY284488.1, forward strand.
ATGGAAACATCTATATACATGATGAACCTATAGAGAAAGTGGAGAAATACATCTACCTAGGTACAATTATTAACAACAACAATAACTGCTCAGACGAAATAAAAGCACGGATAGCAAAAGCGAGGTCAACTTTTATCAAAATGAAAAAAGTTTTATGCGGAAGGGACCTCAATCTCGAACTAAAGATAAGATTAATCAGATGCTATGTAATATCAGTGCTATTCTATGGAATGGAGACGTGGACATTAAAGAAAAGAGACTGCAAAAAGTTAGAAGCGTTTGAATTATGGATGTATAGAAGAGTATTAAAAATAGCATGGGTAGACCGAATAACGAATGTAGAAGTAATGAGAAGAATACACAAAGAAAAAGAATTATCATTACCATCAAGAAAAGAAAACTACAATACCTGGGACACATTATGAGGGGAGAGAGATACCATTTGCTTCAAGTAATAATACAAGGAAAGATCCAAGGGAAAAGAAGCGTTGGAAGAAGACGCCACTCATGGCTAAGAAATTTAAGAGAATGGTTCGACTGTAATACAAACCAACTATTTAGATCGGCTATCTCAAAAGTTCGCATAGCAATGATGATTGCCAACCTTCGAGACGGAGACGGCACCTGAAGAAGAAGAAGTTTAATATCTTTTATACTATTTACACTCAGACAATTGGCAATAAAGCATAAGAAGGCAAAACGCTAAGGATTCCAAGATATAGAAAAAAACATTTGATAAAGTGGAAAGACATACGGTATGGCAGAATTTGAAAGAGAAGAAAGTAGGAGCGGGACTAGTAGAAGCAATAAAAAGTTTAAGCATAAGTAGTGCAAAAACGATATGAGAGCAAGACACAGTTTTGCAACTTAAGTAAACCTGAGCCAAGGTTGCATACTAGGCCCACTGTTCTTCATATTAAAAATTAACAAAATAACAAAAGTATGGCAAAGCATGAAGAAAACAGTAATCATTGAAAATTTTAGAATTACTTAGGTTAAGTGCACGTTCTTATTGTATGCGGACGATAGTATTTAGAAGTACAGTGAGCGAACGCGATCTACAATCTAGAAGTGTACATTAGCGAGTGACAAAATAAAAATATGAAAATAAACATCGACAAAATTTAAATCATTGTAATAAGCGAAACGGACAAACATTACGAATAAAACTAGAGGACAATAAAGCGGAAAACACTTTCAAGTACTTGGGGGCAATTTTGAGTGAAAATGGAGAAATAGATCAATGCAAGGATAGACACAACAGCAAAATTAAATTGTTTCACATGCTAAAAAGGAGTTTAGTAGGGAAAAACGAAGTTCCAGATGAAACCGAAGTAACAGTTTTTGAGAGAGTCGTGCTACCTACTCTAATAGACTCTTGTGAATTATGGGAATTATGCACTAAACTAGAAAGAAAGAAAAATAGTAGGTAAAACAACAAATGGATAGGTGCAGGAACCAAGACATAAGAGAAGAGGTAAGTAGCAAGCCAGTGCAAATCATGGTACAGAAAGCTCAATTGAGATGGCTTGGGCATTTGTATAGAATAAGAGAGGAGCTTTTGTGAAGGTAAACCACAACTGGGAAGAGACGTAGAAGCAGACAGACTAGATCTTGGGAGGAGGACATTAGAAAAGCTTAGATAAAAGAGATGGACAGCGGAAAAGAGCGAAAGTGACAGTGTACGACAGAAAAATGTGCCTAAGAAGAATAGTACCATATTAACATTGACACCGAAAGGTACAAAAGGATCGAAGTGAGTATGGAGGTAAACATGCACAGATTCTAGATAATGGGTTGTCAAATGTAATTACAGTAATTTTGATTTAGTAGTGTCTCGTATCTGGACAAAATTGAATTTGACAGTTTACAGACAAAAACGGGAAAATTGAATGAAAACGTGCAGACTGAAGTAAATTCCGCTTGTCATTTGCGATTTCGTTTTTTTTCAACGCGTTGCTTTGTGTTATTTGTTTTATCAATGTCGAAGTGTCGTTTGATTGACGGTTGTGTTGAAAAAATAATCTATAAAAGGTTGAAATGATACCCTTAAATGTCACTCACTCGATTGTGTCTGGAATGAAAGTGCAACAAATAGGCAAATTCGATAGATGCTTTTAAGCTTTGCACCTCATTGGTTGCATTAGTGTGTTTCATGCGAGGTTGTCTGTCATTCTGTTATCACTCAACGTAGACTACTGTAATATTTCATTAAAACAAAGATCTTTTTTGCGGAAACTTTTTTCCCCAAACGTTTGTTATTATATACGTAGCTTTATAGCACTATTTTCGTGCAAAAGATACGGCGAAAATTAAAACCGACTAAACTTTGCTCATTAACTTAATTCCCACAAGAAATTAAACTAATACTGACGGTGTGGTCGCGATAATTTGATTTGTCGTGTGTGATGAACGTGTGAATTCGCGATAGTGACGGACCATCGGGAATAACATGTCGCTTCCGCCGCAACATAACCGCCATCAGTTGGTGGAGATGAAGCCGAGCCAGGCTTCAGCAAAATGAAAACCATTAATACATAATGAGGAGGCTATAAAATAATTACTCGTATGTAATAAATCACAGTCAATTCGCAGCCAAAATCCCGAATATATATATTCTCGTATCTCGGTGGGTTATGTGTTTACGCGTCTCTCCTTGTCACACCGAATTCCACAATTATGTCATGGAACGGAGTGCCTACTATTCATGTAAATAGCTAAAAGCTAGGAAACTAATAGGCGTTAAATTAACTTTGCGCGACGCCGGGTATGAAACGTAACATACACTTTATAATCAGAATTATAATAAGGGCTTCCCCTATGCGTATACATACATACACACAACATACGTGGAAATCCGCGATCGTTTCTCGCTAGCACGAAAATAGAGTACCTTTGAATACATAAAGGAAGGATTTAGGGCAACTTAATTCATTGTCAAGATTTATTCCAGAGTAATGTTAATGTATAACTTGACGTCACCTCGTTTTTAATTAAAATCAACCCATGGCGTTGTCACGAAATAAAAGCGAAATAAATTTCCCTGAAAATTTATTCGAACTGGGACACCTTCACAAGAACACCCAAACTAATGTTTAGTGGAGGTCCTATTCAAAATTCAATAGAAGCAGCACGTATAAAGGTTTTTGACCTTTGATGCCTAGACGGGATAGTCAACAATTCCCATAATTTTTAAAAGCGCGTCTAAACATTCACTGTGAGATTGCTGATTATTGCGTACAGTATTAAGAAAATCTCTCATTTTCAATGTTGTTTCGATACTATTCGCTTTAATTAGCAGTCTGATCGTCAGGACTCGGACGGCAGAAAGATCTTGTGCATCGCGTGGCCGTAAATTTCTCTACATTTTCAGTAGTTAAAGTACAGGTAGTAAAGTCATAAAGTTAAACTATACAGGGTGTCATGTGAGAACAAATGATAGGGTAGATTTCTCATGCGAAAACAAGACGATAAGCTAATTATAGTTATTTAAGTTACAAGGAATTTTCATCGAGAAAGGATAATATAAACCGAGGCGGAGCCGAGGTTTATGTTACCTCCGTAAATGTTAATTATATCCTTACATTAAATGTTGCTTATTATATTTCTCCCACTCCCGGCAGCGATTGGCATAAAATAATAAGAAAATATTTGTAAAATTTGATATCTGTCATTTTATTTTAATTATTTCTATGACGTAAGTAGTTAGCTATGCCCATTACTATAAATCTATATTACTATTATTTTCCTAGGCATGTAAGTGGCACTAGTAAGTTCCGTAGTCAAGTGAAACCAATAAACAAATGTTATGAGCAGTTATATGTTTTATAGTCATGAATGTGAGGCGTACTTACATTTCCGGTAGTGGGAAAATTACATACTTAATCTAAAGATTGCCAAGATACGCAGACTGTTGAAATTTTATTTTTATTTACATTTTTATGATTTTCTCAGAAACGGGTAGAGGGAAGTGGACGAATTTCTAGGCTAAATATTACTCAAAAGTAAGCATACGTCACAATAACTTTAATAAATGAATATAAAACTATTTTATTCCAGTGGCATATAAACTAAATTACGTGCGCCCTTTTCAGAAAAATTTGATATAGCTTGACGTTTTCAAAAATTTCGTTTAATTTTTTAAATCTCGATCAATCAGCCGTTTTCCTATAATGCAACATTTAAAAAAATGCCTGACTTGCAAAATCTTCAAATAATTAAGGAAGTTATGATCAAGATAAGACAATTTAAAATCAACAATAATCTACATTGTCTGTATTGTAGCCATTCATTGTGCCAATATTGTACCATATCAATGTCATTAATGAAAGCGTTTACCGAGTTGCATGTTTTGGTGAGATTCGTTAGTTTTTGTTCAGAAAATCTTTTTCCATTTAATAAATTCACTAATATGCAATTAATTTATGGCGACTTTGTAAAATCAAAATTTTTTCCTAATAGTAGAATTCCAAAGAAAACAATCTTTCAACAACTTCCAGTAAAAGGAAGTTTATTTCAGGGAAAAATGATTCCGGCAGATTCAGATACCCACGCGACGTACAGTAAATATAGAAATGCTGATATTAAACATTGTCGAAAATAATCCCAATGTAAGTATACCCCCTGTGGCAACTGAAGTCGGTATATCAATCCCTCTGAGAGGAGAACTCTCCATGAGCAACACCCAGACCCTTATTATATACAAAGCGTTCAAGGATTCCTACCACCAGCAACATAACACTATTAATCAATTTTTTTTGTTTTATGTATAATTCCCAGACGGGGTAACATTCACGCAAAGTGGAATAATTAATTTTCTTAACAACATGAATTGTCCATAAATATTTGGGTTGGTTTTTTACAAAGTACTTTTTTATATCTTCAATTTTTTTCTAAAGACGTTATATTTAGTGGAAGACGTTCCTCTCGATTTTGGAGAAACAACAAAAACAAACAACACGACGAAGCGCCGTTTTTTAGACGAGTTAAAAAAATTTTAAACAAAAAATTTCTAAATTGTTGGTTTGGTCGGGGTGGTCCTGTAAGTTGGCCACCTAGATCACCTGGTCTTAACCGCATAGATTGTAATGTTAGGCGCCACATACGACATATTTTGTTATGCGACTCATGTGAAGAGGTATACTCCAACGAGTTTGAATATCGCTACCACGTCGAGCATTAGCGCAGGTGGAAATCACTTTCACTATTTCCCCTAGGCTTTATTTGTTACCAGGTAGCTCTTTGTTTGTTCATTTTAAATGCAAATATTTGGTTGTAATAACAAACATCACCGAAATAAATTAGTTTGTTAAATGTTAAATTAATTACTGGAAAGCGGTCAATTCAATCATAATTGTAAAAGAGTGCTTTGTTATTAAACAATAAACAGATAACCCGACAATGGAAATGTAATTTTAGTATAAGTCGGCGTCGTATCAAGTATTTCTGAAAAAGGGAGCACGTTATTCAGTTTATACACCTGAATTACCATGCTTACATTAAAGTTGTTAAATCTGCCTGTTGTTGGGTATTATGTACACTGGAAATTTCATCAACTTTGCTCCAACCGTTTCTGAGAATACCAAAAAATGTAAATGAAATATAAAACTTCAATACTCTGTATCTGTGTGTGTGTGTGTGTCAGTAACCGTTAGGTTAAGTACACATGTTTCTATACTTTAGTTACACCCTGTATAATAAAAAAATAACTATTGCCTTAAATATTTTCAACATTATTATTGCCCCAGGCTTTTCTCAGTACAATTACAGAATTACCTTCGTTTCGTAAATTCAAACAAAATGAAAAGCAGTAAATTATAAGAGAAACTCCGTCTAAATTAATTCACAAAGAATTTGAGACACCATGACATGATGGAGATAAATTACTGTGACATGGAATTAATTTAACCAATGAGGAAACATTCATCGCAACAATCGATCAGAATGAATACTTGTATATAACCGTATAAATATGTTTGTTTACGCCGTAATATAGGCTGGTATTACATAATACATCTTAAAAATCCTGTATTTAACACTGAAGGTTCAAACTCTGTTTAACTACAAAATTATATCTACAAAATTTCAAAATAAAAAATAGATGAATACTTGTTGTATTTAAAGTGACTATTTATCGACAAAAACGATATTTCTTACTTCGTTCTAAAAGTGCAAACTGTTAAAGCTCTTAAGAATAGCAGGTTGTCCAAAAGGCACTTTACTAAACGGTGTAATATTGTTTCTACTCTGTGCTGTTCAATTTCTCCGCTCTCGAAATTAAACAGATCCTACAACAAAATCGTAGAATTACAAGACCTGAAAGAATTTAAAAAATATGCGAAACGCTTCTTCTGGACTTTCCCATACTTAAAAACATTTACTTTTCATAATTCAGTTTTATAAACTGTGGGTTGAGTCACCTACCGGGAACGTCCCTATGTGGCGGATAGGGGAACGGCCACCCCTTAACCGAGAACGGTTAGCATCGGTCATACGGGAGCGGCTTCTCTGGGAGTGATCTGGGTTCTGAGCCGCGGATTAGGTCACGGCACAAACTCAGAAGTCAGGTATAGTATCGACAGGAGGCACGAAAGTCTTGATACCAACCGCAAGCTATGGAACTTGAGGAGGCAAAGAGGCAAAACTTACCCTCTTGAAGGCTAAACATGTCCCTAAACCAGTGCGTGCGACGGGTTTGATGCCGATAACACCTATGGAACCGAACACCACACTACACAGATTCAGTGTACAGAACGCAGAGCTTTTCACGAAGACCTGGAATGTGGTGGCTACTAAGTTAGGCCCTAAGGGACAACAAGTAATCATCACCAAGGTTGAGATGCCCTGAATAAAAATCCACGAAATATAGTGCAGGCCATACGTCAACTTCATCAAGGTCACCTTTAAGACCCGGGGCAAAAAGAAGGAAGAGGTGGAGGAGAAGAACCTTCGCAGGCGATAGAGGTGAAGGGGTCCCCAGAACCTCCATTACCACAACCCCAATACGACTGAGCAACATAGGTCTAAGACTGCCTACGAATCCAGTTGCACCGCAACAAGACGTACTACTAGGAATGTTCGGTGCTGGAGCAGGAGTCTTTTACTAATGCGGGCGGCGACGAGAAGACTGTTTAATCAAGCAAATCGCTTAGAGAAGTGGTAATTCTAGAAAGAATCCTAACAAAGAACTATAAGGTAGCGAAGAAGGCAAAAAAGAAATCATGGAGGAAAAGCCAACTTATGCCCAGGCCAAATCCTACCGACCTATAAGTCTCACATCTTTTGTTCTGAAGACGGTAGAAAATTTTATTGATAGACGTATAAGAGACGAGGTATTGGACAGATTTCCACTCACCGATACCAGTACGCCCACCAATCAGAAAATCTTTCGAGCTGGCTGTTTACAAATTAACCATCAGAACAGAAAAGACCCATTAGGCCAAAGAATTTGAACTGGGGCCTTCCTGGGCAGTAAGGTATTACCTTCAATAACACATCGTTTGAGTCCATCCAGCGAGTAGCGGTGCACAGGGAAATTCACCCTGTACAGCTGGATTGTAAATAAGCTTAAGAGCAAAATAATAATTACCTCTCAACGAAGCAACCGTTAGAGTGTCAGTCAGTAGAGAATGTCCACAGGGAGGCGTTCTTCCACCCCTGATGTGGTGTCGCGTGGTTGACGGCCTTTTGCGGCTGTTAAATGAGAAAGAGGTGCAAGGATATGCAGATGCTATCACCATCTTTAGCCAAGGGAAATTCAAGGGCGTTGTATTCAGTAGAATGCAGTTAGCCCTGAAAACAGCAGAAAAGTGGTGCGAAGCGAATGAACAATCGAAAAACTTCGAAAAAAACCTCGCTTTTGGCAGTAACACAAAAGAGGACCCTTAACAACAGGGAACTTTTTCTGATCGGCAAACAATTATAGCTGATGTGGAGGTCAAATACCTGGGCGTCTTTATAGATGCCAGAGTAATCTTTAAAGGGCATCTAGAACGTGTCCAAAACTGCAAAAGGCAGCGTGGTATTCTGGAACTGCGCGTGAATGTTTGGGAAAATGTGGTAGCTGAAACCAAACATGGTACATTGGCTCCACACGAAAGTGATAGTCCCAACAGTCACATCATCTGCCTTGGTTAGGCTGCGGTGCTTGGGATAACCCAACCCCGGGAATGGAAAAAAACGTTCTACTTCCAATACTACGGTGCGTTTAGCCATAACCGCACCTGAGGTTCCCAATCTACAGGGGCTCCAAAAATGACAAATTTTTTGAGAACCGTTTACTTATTAAATTGGTGTCTATAGAACAAGAAGTACTGAAACAGCGTCCGTCACATTTTAATATTAACTATTGCTTGGGACAACATCGGAAAATGTTTGTTGTGTACTTCATTCATGCGCCCTTGGATCTATGCCTCGGTCTGCGGAGCATTTTTTAGAAGCTTCGGAGAGACATAAAATAAAGCGGTTGAGCCAATAAACTGGTCGTAGAGCTCACCGGTACTCTTACGTGAGATATACTATACATATAATAGTGCATTGTTGTTGGAAACTGCATCGAGGTAAGGCGCATGTACAAGAACACAATTTTACTGTTTATAGAATTGCAACGCATGTGGTATATGCATGGTAGTACTGCAATCTACACAGCATTTAAAAAATAGGTATAAATGATAAAACCCACATATAATTTTTTATTTTGTCACAGAATACGTTCCTATATTTTTGACACACAATATTAAAACACTTGAGTATAAAAACCTTCTTTCAATGCTTTTATAAATTCAAATTAAAGCACATTAACAACTCAATTCACTGAGAATTGTGCAACTGTTATATTTATTTTTAATGCGCTCTAGTGATTACGGGATTAAATTTCAATCCTTATGCGCTTTTAGCCTGCATGAAATAAAATACAGTTTAAATGGTTTTTAATGCAAATTCACAGTATGATTAACATTATTATTCTTTATTACTTTGCGACGCAAATAATGTTTTGTTTTGCACTAAAAATTAATATTACATATTAAAACTATTACATTCAACACAAAATAAAATAAAATAAACATTTTTAATTAGCTTTGGACTATACAAATTTCCATCACTAAATTAATACGTTACCTAAGTTGAAATGTCTAATTACGAGTTTTCGTAATCGTGGTTATTAGGGCGGACTCTAAAAAATTTACAACTTCAATTTCGCTCCCTGTTTCGCTACTCTGGAAAACGATTAACTTTGCAAAACTCCAAATGACTTTTCCACAGGTTGTTTCAGCTCCTGTCTATAATAAGTCTTCATTTACCCTTAAACCAACTATGATTATAATGATTGCTAACTTGCAAACTTGTAATTTCTATTCATGATTGCGTAGATAGCAATTTATGCACGTTCCTGTCAGGACTGTTAAGGTGTAAATAGGTGCGTGATGAAGGCACGATAATTTAATAAACGCACTGCTCTAGTTTAAAACGTTTTAATTAATTCCTGTCTGCAGCAATTAATTAACAATACATACACATTTTTTGTATTGAACTTATAACGTTTCCTCCCAGGTCAAATTTAGTTTCAAAACAGTACAGTTTACTTATGCAGAAGTTCTATTATAAAAGTTAAACAGAAACTCATTTTTGTGAAATCCAAGCATATATGAGGAATGAGCAATCCATCTCGTTGGGTAAATAAAAACCAGAAAATCTCCAATTGGTTTCAAGATATAAAGAATACTCAAAAGTTTCGATTTCAGAGCTTACAATAAATTATTGTCCTCTTACAATTTGTAAAATTAAACCTTGGTAAATAATGCAAAATTGCATAGCAAAAATTTTTAAATGAAGCTCCAGAAATAAATGTTACCGTAGGCATAAATATTACTCCACGAAAATTACACGTTGTAAAATAAACAATGAAGCCCCAAACTCTGTGTTATTATTTTAAACATACAAAGTTTTCTGTGTTACCCTACAAATTAGTTCGTATATAATTACTACCTCGTTACTGTGTGTACTCGATTGTACGTGCCTCTAGTGCTACTGAATGGTAAATTGTCGAACAGACACTGCTACCGTTAAATTTATGTATAAAATTAAATTAATTCCTAAATATAGCAGGATAATTTTTACTTTTACCCAATAGGAAGAACTATTTTATTTTCGATGTGTCGAGAAAAAGGCATTCTGTATAAAAAGATTGCCCGCCCTTGCTGATATAATTACAAATTTTAGTAATTGAGCGTTCATAGTAAGTTTGTAATATTATTCAGACATCAAAGATTGAGTTTGTTTCTAAAATAACTATAGAGAAGATTACTGTTCCTTGGAAACTATACTTAGAATGAATAGCAATACAGCTAATCACGAGCTCTGGAAATTGAAATTCACAAAATAAACCCAAAACAAAAGTTTAACCCCAAGTTCCTGAGGTATTCATTTAGAATTTAAATGTTTATACAAACCCGTGAGAAAATTGAGAAAGTTGGTTCGCCTACACGGTTTGTTTAAACTTGTGATCAATAAAGCGAAGTTAATTTCGAAAAGTAAAGAAGCATTTGTTTTTTTGCAAAATCTCGGCGAGAGAGCGTTCCTCAAAATATCGTACCATTTGTAATAAAACGAGAATATTGAAATTAAGGTGTACAGCCCACAACGTAATATGCAGACTAAATATACAGTTAAAAGATAGCCTTATCACCTGAATGCATAAAATAACCAAGATGTTGGAAGGAACGTTGAACTTTGTTAGAATATAATTTTGCTTACATTGACAGTTATTATTATCGTTTTAATTCCCCGAGGTTTACTGATTACGCAATCATATATTACTTTAGTTCAAAAATCAGGGATTCAACACCTGTCCGTGTCGGCAGCTGCTGATGCCGCAGAAAATTCAGTCAGTATTTATTGTTTATTTCTTGTAGGTACATCAAATATTTAGTTTAAATTAAATACCGTATTTTAATAGTTATTTAAGTAACAAGGAATGTAAAGAAGTAATAACATTCGAGGTAGGTAAATACGAGCCGAGGCGAAGCCGAGGCTTGTGGCCTGCCGAGAATGTTAATAGTCGATACATTCCGCGTTACTTATTACATTTTTCACGCTACAGGTAGAAATTTTATCATAGTTTTAAAAATTCGTTTTGACTGCTGTCATCGGAATTATTTTTTAAAAGCCCCATTATTCTAAGTTGCCTGTGCTTGTTACCATATCAACGAACAGTTAAAATCAACATTTTAGTATTCTGTTTGAAATAAAATATTGGAATCTGTACCTTGTTGCTTTAATTATTATCCTAGGAATGTAAATGACACTATTAAGTTCCGTGGTCAAGGGCAAAAAGTAAACGAATGTTATTGGCCATTTTCATCTTTTGTAGCTATGGATGTATCGTCTATTTACCTAGCCTGTAGCGTGAAAATGTAGTTAAAACGTCAAAATATTGTGTTCCGTTTTTAGCCGTAGGTACACTTTATGAGAGCTCAGCTGTTACCTGTTGGCGCGCGAAGAGGTAGTTTTAAAAATGCGAAGCAATATTACGTCAATTTCCGTTTAATTATTATTTATTCTGAAATGTTTTGCACCTAAAGTTTAAGCCTGGCTCCTCCGCCACAATTCAAGCCAATACAAGATTAGCACTTTAATAAAATCACATGCTTTGGCTACGAAAGCATAAGAAAGCATAAAGACTATGTTGTAGGTTGTTGTAACAAATTATAAAACTACAATTTTAATTTTATTTAAAGTCAAATAAATCTTTGCAAAACAGTAAGTGATGTAAAGAATAATAAAAATGAACAAAAGGTTTAAAATGGGTATATAAAACGTATGCAAATCCAAATCTGTTACGAATTACTTTTTGCATCTGCTCCACATCTCCCTAAAGCCGATTATTTTATGTTTTTGGAAACCCTCACATATATCTACTCGTATTTGAGGGTTGAAATATATGACCGCTAAAATTATTTGTCAGTCAACAAGACCGCACTTGAAGGGCACTTTTTGTGGTTTTGGAGACATCTCTCAAGGTTGCTGTGGTATCTAGTGATACTAATTAACTCTGTAATTCCTGCAAGAGTTACCGGATACACCATTAGCACGCAACACCGCAAGACTTCGCCCCGAGTAAGCAACTTTACCTGATCTTAACTAATTTTAAAGTTGACTGCGAGGCTAACTACTGTAACTTATATAAGAAACACGAGCTGCTTCAGCTCAATTTATTAAATAAAACTTATTTGGTTAAATTAGCAGCTATTCAAGCTGAAACAAGAAATTCAACAGGTTTCCTTTCACTCACAATATAAGTGTGTATTGGGTTTTAAAATTATTAAATGAACGAAGTAATACTTCGCCTGGATTTATCTAAAGGTACTTCTAAAAATAATTACGCTTCATATATTCGAAAACATTTTATATTAAATTCTCTACGCAACTACACAAAATCCTAATGTACTCCTGCCTAAAGCGGCTGTCAGTTTCTTACTCGTTACACCCTCTTTTATAGTTGGCAGGAACATTAAAATACAAATTTAGTTAGAAGCCGGAAAGTTCCTCTCTCAACCAAAATTAAGATATGTTGGGTTTTACGTAAACTTTTTGCAATAGTCAGCCAAAAAGTGGAAGACGAGCGTTGGCGCTACTAACTATTACAGGATCTAAAAATAAACAATAAAGACGATCACTGATGAACAATTAAGTCTCAACGGGAATGTTTAAGTAAAAGAGCATTATTTCAAAAAATCATAGAACACGTAAAAATGATGTATTGGGAAAAACTCCCTCAGCCTATAAAATTTTAAAGGAAATCGTGTGAGCAGTTTTCAAGAACCAAAATTATGAAAATTTTTATTTGTAGCAGTTTTGAACTGTTTTTAATTTCTCATACATCTATCTACTAGAAGATTTCATGCAAATATTCGAATCTTAGATTTTAACGGAAATATAGGTTTTAGAGTCCAAGGAACCCAAAAAAGTAGTTTTTAAAAATTGTTTGTGTGTAGGTGGGTGCAGGGATGCAAAAGATAAATTACTCGCGGTAATTTTACGGTAAATAATTAATTTCTTTCCAGATATTCGGCGAATAGAAAAATAACCCGTTTACACAGAACCAGAGATATAATTTACCAAGTTTATTGCCGTATTTTATATGGTAAATTACAGTAAAATACCATTTAACCATTTAATATAATAACTATTATTAGTCATAAATATACACTACCATAAATTACGAGTTTATAATAATTGAACTGATAATTTATCATAGATTTTAAATTACCGTCCTTGGTAGATTACAATTTTTTTTTGTACATTACTAGGTAACAAAAAAATATTGCCCGATTTGTACCAAATTTGGTATGTGGATGTTTTTGTTGTATAGATAGTGCTTTGTAAGGTTTTTAACCGGAACCGGAATCAGAATTTTGACATGTTTTTTTGATATCGAATTATTTTAAAAACTGTTTTACAATATTGAAAACACGGCGTTGTAGTGAATCGAAAAGCAATCAAATGTTTCTTCCGAATGCTGTACATTCAAAACGAAGACCGCTACGGTTTATTTAATGTTGATTTTGATGCTCTATCTCAAAGAGAAATTATCCAATCGATAAAAATGATCATAGCATTTAATAGCCCCCAACAACTCATGTGACATAAAAATATTTTTGGAAATATGAAAATTGTAAAAATGACACGTTCTCAAAATCTTAGAAATTTTATTTAAAACTATGTGAGCCGATGGAGCTTGCAGTGAACAACAAATTTATTTTTTGATAATCTCCCAAATTTTACTATGGAGCCCTCTAGGATTTTTTATAAAATTTAAAATTGATGAATAATTTAATGAAAAACGCAGATGGCAATCGTTATAAACTTTAAATAGTTCAATTTATTAAGATAAAAAGAATTTTAAACTTAATAAAAAATTAAGACAAAATGCGATATTTTTTAATATCAACGCGTTTTCGGAATATTACAATTTTTTCATTCTTTGCATATTTTGATAACTTTTTAAATGTATTTATAAGCATTTTTGGTCCGAAGTCGGGAACGCAATATCTAGCTAACACCCTGCGTGAGTAGTGCCAGTTTCGTGCCAACGCCTTGGTTGGAGTTGGCAGACGAGTGGCTCCCCTTTTTAAATCTCTTGTACCAGCTGGCTGTTGGTAAATGTAAATTTTAATCACTTATTGGCGCGAGAATATTTAAAACGTTAACAGTACGGGAAAGCACCAGACATGTGTTTTGTCCATATCTCAGAATGCTGTTAAGCCCCGAAATTTTTTTCGCTAAAAACTCAAAATCGAGATTCAATAGATATTTAAAAAAAACAAAATCAAAGAAATCGATTTTTCTAATTGGAATCGAATTTTATATAATTAAAATCGATTTTATGAGATTTTAAATAAATATCCTTTACTAGAAATTTTTGAATGGTGGCAAGGACCTAGTTTTCGGTTGATTTAAATCATTTTTACTATTAAATTTTAAGGATTTAAATGAATATGTTACTTCTACTATTTTTTAAAGGGCTTATTATGTATAGTGACGGATAGCTAGTAAGATTTAAATTACGATTTAAATCACGATTTAGAGGAAGGTGAATTTCTCTTTTATGAATTTTGTAATTAATTTTATCTATTATACACATATTTAATCTAATTTTCTGGTTTTTCTAACATTTGCATTTTACAGTGTATTTCAAATACCGCATAATGCGTATGTAGAATATTGTAAACTACAATCATTTAAATATAATACAATTTAAGTTATAATACATCTATTGTTTTAAGTATTTAGAAATTTTTTAATAATATTTTATTTTGGGTATTACAAAGTTAAGTGTTAGCTGAAATAGGTTAATCTTATAGCTACGTTAATACGCGATCTATCAAAATACTGTTTTATTTAGTCAACACGCAACATATCTAAGATTGTAATGAAGTGATAAAATATTCAATAACCTAAGATTAAATTATCGATAAAAATTGCGAAAGAAGTACCAAATGGGGTAAAAGCAATCTAAGTTTATCTAAATAAGTTAGTGAATCACTTTTCACCTTGTTATAAGCCAACATTTTTTAATAACGAGTAAGGACTGCATACCCTTGACACAAAGCACATAACCTCACGCAAAAAGTTCAGTTAATTAGTTATAATTATAGTCCGGATTTCTAGTCCAGTATTTAAATTATGCGGCAATCAATAAATAATCATTTCTGGCATATTTTTTTTAAATATATAATTTGCGCATATTTTAAATTGTAAACGAATTATCTACGAGCTTAGAATGGTAACACATCCATATGTTTGACCTTATGCAAGTTTGTGTGGATAGTTACTATTTATTTGGTCAGCTGGAATTGATTCTTGTGTAATAGTAAAATAAAATAAAACAGGGTTCATAAGCGTAGAATATGAATGGTCATGAGTTTCAAAAGGACTTTACTAAACAAAAAACCTGCAGTAATATTTTTTTTATTGTAATGTAAAATTGGAACTACGAAAGAAAAGTTTGGACTATCAACACTCATAAATTTTATCGAAATTTTTTGCTCTTCTGCGAGTAAAAGTCCGATCTTTAGTTATAATCAAAAAATGGTTGAGATTTCAAACCGAATCATTTCATAATTCTGTTTACTAGGGCTAGGCAATACCGCAAAATGGAAAACGAATAACGATACCAATTTGGAATCGATACTCTACAACAGTATCGAAGTATCGCAGTATCGAGAGTAGATACTGAATGTATCGAAATATCGAAAATTAAAACCACGCGATTTCGTTCAAAAGGCAGAAAATAGAACACAATTATTTAAAAAAAATTCACTGCGGGTTGATTCAATTTGAGCTTCGATTTAAAATCTCATTCTTAATTATTATTAAAGAAAGCATTTTAAACTTTTGCAGAAGTTTCGCCGAAAGTAATGTCAACTTCATCTTTTTAAATATAACACCATAGTTTTTCCCATCCTATACTTTCAGTATGGGGAAGTATTGATTTCACGAAAATTTTCGAAATCACGATTTTGATAGAAATACATGTTTTGGACCTCCATAAAACCAAAAAATTGGCTTAAAAAAATATCTTTCTGTGGGTGGGTGGATATGTATGTGGGTATGTCTGTGGTGCATCATAACTACCGAACGGATGGTCAACTTTCGATGAGCTTTGGAATCTGGAGGTATATCAAGAGTTCATCTAAAAAATAAGCTTTTGAAAAAAATCCGGAACCGGAAGCGGAAGTTATAAATATCTTTTTGGCAGCATTTTTTCTGCAATAAGCAAAATTTATAAACTTTAAAACGGAATCCAGTAAAAGACTTCAGGGCACGTTTTTTCCGAACTTTCTAGGTCCACAACGGTGGCCGCTACGATCTAATGAAATTTTTGACTTTAGCTCCTGATTATTCAAAAATAGGTTGAGAGGTCCAGTTTAAATATTTTATCGTAATAGCCCTATAGAGACACAATGTTACTTTGCATAAAATTTTTCGAATACTAAAGCAATAACGTAAAAAATATTTTTTTAATTTCGAAAATTTTCAAAACAATATTACTCAAAAACTGTCAACACGATTTTCTGTAAATTTTGTAAGCTCATAGAGCCAAAAATCAGCTACAACTTGGTTCATGTCTCAGCTCGCAAATTTTTCTTTGACAACTTCTAGTAATTTTTTAAAATTTAGTTTTACCATCTATTTACTCAAAAACAAGTAATCAAATTGGATTGAAATTTGATATTGGAAATCCTATAAAGAAACACAATATTACCAGCTACTGCAACTTTTGAAACTGCTAAAACTGTAAAGTAAAAAAATATCAAAATTTTCAGTTTTTCAAAAACATACTGCTCGAAATCTCACCATACGATGTTTTTTTTAAATTTTGTAGACTTATAGAGCTATAGATCAGCTACAATTTGGTTCGTTTCACAGTCCTCTAACTTTTTTGAATAACGAAAATTCCGTCACCCCGATTTAATAAACAGGGGCCGTAAAAAATTTCTGTTTGTGATAAATTGCTCATGAGTGATAGTAGAATAAAGTTCTCAACTTAATTTTTACATACGACAATATTTGGGGGAAGGGGTAATTTTCACGCTCCCATCCAATTTTTGGTCGACGAATTTGTCCTTCGTTTTTGGCCTTCTTTAAAAATTTACTAGCTTGTAATGAGTACGTTCAAAATCTCTCTATGGACTACTCCAAATCAGAATCCCGAAAGCACCGAAAGACCAACTTAACCTAATAATTTTAAGTGACATTATTATGTTTTGTTTCTTTAACTTCTAAAGCATGTAATTTTATTTGCCCTTGCCACTCCTTATGTATTTTTTATTTAAACATATAATATTATTACTATTATGCAGCTATACTCTTGGTACAGTGGTAGGAGTAGAGGGATGTTATTGTAGTCAGTGTTGGAGCGTAACACATTAATAATCAGATATTTTTGAATATAATTATGATAAGTAACAATATCTAAAGTATAGGAAAGTCCAGGCGAAGTGCTTTGCTTATTTTTGATTCAATATTTGAAATTAGTTTGTTTTCCCGATTGCATAAATGGGATACAAGTGGTTGAGATACTTCGATACTTTTGATACTTCAACATTTTCGATACTTTTGATACAAAATATCGAAAATTGCTATTCCTTTTTCAATCGCTTTTGCCAAATTTATTTCATTCAAGATCATAGGGTGTCTGTAGGATGTAAATTTCCGTTTTTTCCAAAGTAACGCACTGAGTTTACAGGATTTAAGATCCTGATTTCAAGTGACATTTTATTAAAATAAATCAAGCATACCCTGCGAGAAAGTAAAAAGCCGGGGCTTATACTATACTAGGTTGACGTAATTCATTAAACATTGAAACAAATGAAAAAAAATGCGTAGGTGATATTTTTAATTAAGAAACAGTTCAAAGAGAAAATCCACTTAAATTTTAATTTTCGGTTAAGAACGGAAATATAAATTATTATTTTAGTAGCCGAGGGTAGTTCGGTACTAGAAGCTGGCTCTGAGATCAAAGAGCATAGAAAATTACTCTAAATATTTATTTTATATAGATCAAGGGCAAGGAATAATTAGGAAGGGATTTCGAGGATTATATTTCGTTACAGGTGCAACAAGTACAGACGAGCGGAGTTAATTATTATTTTTTCCAGCTGAAAGTAATCTCCAGCAGGTCGAGTTCGTTGGGGATGAAGGTCGTGTGGGAATGGTTCGTAAATCCCTGTACCGAGGGTTTGTAGATTACCCGACATTTAGTTGGATGTTCGCGAAGTAATGCGTGCAGTACTGGAGAAATGGCCCGTGTTCCCAGCCTAGTATTTTCCAGGCGGTCTCTTCGCGTTTAGCTCAAGCTACCAACCCTATGAACGTTATTCACGGTGCCTGTGTCACTTCACGGATAATTATCTCTAATGGCAACGCAAAATCAGCAAGCGACTGTGACTTGCACGCACCGTTTTTGTTTGAAAACGTTGCCATGGAAACGTTGATGAGGACCCATTCAAGCTGCATAATGCAATTAACTTTTCCAAAAATTGTTGCAAAAGTGTGAAAAGAACGGCCGCCAGTTTTCGGGTGTGCTTTGTGATGCGGCCTCGTAATTTAAGCCCTCTTGGATGGCAGCTCTGCAGCATATCGATCTCGCGAATCACGAGCCAACTTTGAATAGATATTAAAGTCTAATGCGTTTGTAAGTAAAACTAAGAGGTTTGTGATGGTATCTGGAAATAGCGCGCCAGCTGTTCTCTCCATTTATCCAAAAGACGATCAGCAGCGTCGACTTGGTCGGGATGCAAAAATCTCTTCCCCCTACACAAAGTTTGAAATACAACCTCGTAATCATCACACCCCACATCCCAAATGAAACACCTGCTTCATCCAAAAGAGATTCGACACACCCAACACTCTAATCTATCACTTCAAAGGGGATCGAATTTCAATTATAACTTGAATCTTACGCTCACCTTGCTATAAAACAAAGATATTGACGCCAGAACACGATCGGCAAACTCAACTTCATGAACGGCCTAAAAGCTTAGAACCTCCTGCCTGCTACGCTCCACTTAAAGAATTTCAAAGAGGTGCGTGTAATTATACAAGAACAAAACAGCAAGTTTACCTTCGAGATTGGATTTAATTTGATTTATCGCAAACCCATTTTTCACTTTTCATTAGAATTCAATCTGTGCCTGTTTTGAAACAGAAATGTGATTAACACTAAGAAACGTTTGCTTTTATTACTGAGCATCTCTTGAGAATTCCAACTTTGGTTTAACATCATAGAACTCGCAAACAGATTTTAGCCGGAAACATTATTACTTCTGCCTTTTATTGTCATAAATCATAGTCAGGATTGTTATCATAATTAAAACTTCACAGTTTTCCTTTCAAATAAGGTTGGTGGTAAAACAAACCTTGAAAATTCGAATTTCCGATATGTATCGTAACACGTTAATGGTTGCATGTTGGTTAATGGTTAATTTCTGACTCTGCACTCTTTTCTATCATCAATCATTGTCAAAAATATTGTTATCATACTAGATTATGGTTTCTTCTCGGAATTAGGAATTGAAACGGGCATGGTCGTCGTAATAATTGATTTCGACACAAAGGTAGGTACATTTGAAATTTTTAGATAATACAAAGGTCTGATCATAAGATATATATTCGCTTTTGCTTTGACATTTGTTTTGAGATACTAAAATTGGCGTGTATTACGATACTGCACGCTCAAAACGTTAAAAAGTTCTAGATATAGGTACTTTTTTAAAGTTCATAATATTCTCATAATTATTCTCTGGTAACAAGTCAAAACCATAACAAATAATAAATAATATTAAAACATTTGTCAAAATGTAGAAAACGTAGTCACTGCTACACCATTTTATTTGCGAACGTCTGTTTTAATTAACAACGTTGAATCAAAACTCAATTTTCTATAAAATTCAAATTCTTGCAATGAAACGTTTACAAACGAGACCAAAACACGGTTTCCACTGGTTTCACTTATTAAATCCCGAATTTAATTTGATGAGGTGCACAAATTGAATGATATTTGGATGTTCAATAAAATCACAAAACTTTTATGACGATTGAACGGTTTCCATCATGCGAGTCATAAAGTTTGTCTGCAGCAGCTTTAGTAGGTGATGAACTTCACACTTTACGAGTTTTTAAAAGAGCGAACAGATCATGTCGGATTTTAACCCCATGTAGGAAAGTAAGTCGCGCCGTCTCTGGTAGACAGGAGGGTGGATCAAAGCCGCAGGCAACCGAAATGTAGATTCCCCATAAAGAAAGTGCGGTGGTGGCAGCAGCAGCACTATATATAGACTCACACCCTCGTAATTTTCCACCGGAACAGCGATATTGATACACAAGTACACAGCAGAGTGCACTTATAAAACAATGAAGTATGGACGTGGGTTCGTCCGGACTCCCGCAGAGAAAAAACCGGAGCGAAAGTCCGTTACAAGGAAGCACTCTCTTCGATTAGTTCGGCATTGTCAATGTCCCGCGGCATTAAGAACAGCCGTTGGAAATTCGAGGCACGACTGCATTTACACGTTGCTTTACCATTCCGTCTGTAAATAAATCTATGGGCCGACGTGGCGAGTGGCGCAAGCTTCCGTGCGTTAATCTCAAGACTGCGAGCTCGGGGGTTCAGGTACGGGCGCGGTGAATACAAAGCGAATACGCACACCCCATGGGGCCTGTGGTCTACAGGGTAGAACGAATATATCACCCACCATCTTTCCTACTATTCCTTCGAAAGACAAACAACTGCATATTCATATTAATTTTCTGAATCTCGAGAGAGAAAGCATTGGGTGTGCTATGCCGCACCACGCTAAGTTTTGCTTACAAACCCTTCCTGTTCTAGCCCCAGGCTGACGGGTTTAGCACGCCCTTCCTGCAAGGACCGAACCGAAAACCTACGGCTAAGCAAATTCCGGACATCACATTGAGACCCCCGGATGACCTCACCACAGAAAACCGATTGACCGATGGAGTTCATGAAATTTTAAACCACATTTGAAATGTACACATTTCAAAGATGCAGCTTTATATGAAGAAATGTTCACAACCTTCAAAAGAGAACATAAACAAATAATGTTTTCGATAAAGAAATACTACCAGATTTTTTATCATTCAGTTTTTAAAATTTCCTGCTTTTTTCATATTTATGGATTATTTAGTTAAAATTAATTTTTAAATTTTTTAGTTATACATAAATATAGATTTTACGCAAAAAAACTTTTTAATTACGTACTAGAAAATTAGGTAATCAATGTTTAATTATTGATTACGTGAAATTTTTTTATATTGAATTAGATAATATAATGGCATATTATTTCTGAGGCTCTTTTTTCTATAAATTTTTTTCGTAGCTTTTTCCCTTGGCATTTTTTCGCTTACTTAAACATACAAAGTTTTACACAAGCAATATTATCAAAATTAAAGAAATCATTTTTAATTTAAGCCAAACATCACTGAAAATAAAAGTTACTTAAAAAACAAGACTGAAAAACTATGTTTTACTAAAACAATATAACAATATTTTAGATTTCCCATGTAAGTATACAGTGCGTTTCTTTTTCAAGACTGGCCACATGCTAATATTTCGACCCCCTGTTAACTTACATTTTGATGAAAATATCCAACTCAGTTTTGCACTAAAAGTTGTAGAATTTAATACAGTATTGAAACGATTTAAATTTAATGTCTAAAAGCAAAGAAGAATCTACCCTAAATATTTTTTGGATTCCATCTAATTTTATTTTGTGCGACTTTAATTTTTAGTAGGCTGAATTTTTTGTCGACATCGAGATGCAAAGCTGCAAATGTTGCCGAAATTTCACAACTAGAAGCGCCTCTTATGTATGCCGTAATATTTGAAAATTGTGTTGAATTTTTATTCCTATCAACCAAAAATTACAAATGTCAGCGAAAAATCCAGGCTACTATAAATTAAAAAGTCGTATAAAATAAAATTTAAAAAATGTTTTTGGTAGCTTCTTCGCTGCTTCTAATGTCAAATTGAAATCATTTCAATAAAGTAAAAAATTCTACAACTTGTAGTGCAAAAATAACTCGATATTTTCATGAGAACGAAAGTTAACAGGGGGTCGAAATATTAGCATGTAAAATCCTATGGCCAGTCTTGAAAAAAACGCACTGTATATTAAATAATAACGAAGAAGTCAAAAACTCAGGAAAAAGATTAAAGTGCCTTCTTACATTCTATGTCAATGTTCTCTCATTCTTTTCCCTACCAAGGACTCCGTCTCCAGTCTGTCTTTCTATGAAATACGGGGGAGATAATAAGGGGTCAAACCGATCCTGGTTCCAGGGTAAGACTATCAAGAGGAGCCAAAAGCACCTGAGGTCCACTCATCCCAACTTAAGAGACCACTTGAGTTGGGTACACATCTGATTTTGTGCGTCAGATGAGCCTAACTTCAAAAGAAAATCCTAAGACAACTGACAAAGAGAGATGTCGCAGGTTGAAATTGTAATTTGAAATCGACAAAGATAAATTTCGCCATAAATTAAATGAAGGGGGAAAAAGAATATAAAAGTGCGAGATGTAGTAAAGGAAGTAAATATAAGTTTAGGTAGGTTCTTTTTGTAGCGGAAATAAGTTATTATTTTCATTTATTAAATGGAGAAAAATTGATTTTAGATAATAGTTATTTATTGTATGAGTGGATTATGAGGCAAATAAAACTCGCGAAAAACTTTAGGCACGAGGCCGCAAGGCCGAGTGTTTAAATTTTCACGAGTCTTATTTGCAGGTAATCCACAAATGCAATACAAAATTTTATTCACAACTTACAATATTGTAGAGGCATAATTATTTGGATCACTAATACCGACATTGATCATTTTGAAACATCGAATTAAATTATATGAAAGATCAGAGTAGCAAGTTGTCACTCATCAAAACTGTCAAAATTGTGATAATGATAAATTAAACGGCTTAAACCACATAAATACAAATAATATCAATGTGAATGTGAGTAAAAACCGACAATATTTTCTCTTTTAATGTGAATATAAATGTAAATGTTAACAAGGAAGTTTAAGTATAGTTTGATTTTGTTACGTGTCTTATGGCTTAATTATAAGACCCATGTGTTTTATTAATACCATAAGACGTCTCTCAATAGTAGAATTATGCCTCTATAATATGTAGGTTGTGGATAAAATAATTAATTTTCATAATTAAAAGTGGAAAATATTAACTGTAATCATCTTTGCGTGTTGGTAGATTCATTATCGGAGATAGTAACGGTGATAATGACTGACATTTTCCGTGTGCCGGCATTGCTATGGACAGAGTAATTTTGAAAAAGCAAAAGAACATAGCCCAAATTAATTCCGTAAAAAATTATGAGAACTTTGCCACATGGCAGGAAAATAAACGAGAACGTGCAATTAATTACATAAATGTCAAAATATTTATAAAACCCTTAATTTTCATCATTACCAGCATCATAATTAAAATGAATATTTAATAACCTTAAAATATACACAAAATAGTTATTTGCTGCTTTAGTCATAAAAATATACATATTTACAGAAAAATATTAAAACCCAACTGCTAATCTAAACGATTTTTTGAACAGTTTTTTTTATACAAATAACGAATAACCAGTAAAAAAACTAACCTCATTTCATAAAACATCGCAAAATTTGTTTGTGCTATTTTCTCAATTTTTTTAATCCCCGCCCCTTTGGAATCTCGAGAAGTCGCTTATTTGTTAAACACTTAATATGCAATATGGAAATAAAGAAAACTTTAATGCCTCTAAATACCATATTCGATTATTTCCTAGCCTTAAACAATTGTTTAACGTGATCGTGTCAGTATGCAGTCCGGTCAACCGTCCAGGAATTCAATTGTGTGTGGAATTCTGTTGAGCGAACCAGAATTGCTACTGATAGAAGAAGCGTTTTTGTAAATGTATAAAATATACGACCTCTTGGTTTGCTCTCACGCAGTTTTAGAATAATACAAGCCATTTATCAAGCCGGTATGTGGAAGAGTTCGAAAATATAGAGAAAACATGTTTATGTTTGACTCTGGACTCGAATAATAAATAAAACTTTGAAAGCCCGTAGTAACAAGAAAAAGAGACAGAGAGAGGAGAACAGGACTTCGTTACAAAAATTTCGAAATCTGCATACAAAAACATTTTCAATAAAAGCGGAAGTAGATTATAAACTGGAAAACCCTGTTTCCCTAATTTGAGACAGAAAATTCGGTGTAAGAGCTTTGTAGATCAAAACTTCCTTCTCTAACTACGAAGAAACCGATTCGATAAAGAAATATTCAAAGCTGTAGGGAAAAACTAAACTACTCTCTTGAGAAATAGAAAAAATTGTTCAAAAAGTTGCTGTTGCGGAAATAATTTTAGTTGTTACTTTCCCATACTTAAGTTACAGAAAAGAAAATAATACCGATGTTTAGATTTTAACAAATACGCTATATTTAGAGGCTCAGGGAACGAAGTGATGGTCCTATTTTGATGCAACTTGACATTTGGAAGCATATCATAAACTTACTGAGATAATAGATTTGAAAAATGGGCAAAACGGGTTGCTGGTACTTTCCCATATTTTTTACGTTTTAAATATTCTCGCGTCAAGAAGTGAAATTTTCATCTAGGCATCTCCAGTCGGTACAAGCAGCTCCCCGCAGCCCCAAGGTGTTGGTTACGTACAGCGTGCGCGGCGACTACGTAAAGGCGCTAGACAGGAGCTCACGACCTCGGATCAAAAATGGTTATAACAACTTTATTTATACAGTCATCAAAAATACGCTAAATGAACATTTTTCTAATTAGAACTAATTGATAGGCGTAGTTAGAATCATGTAACTTCCGGAAAAAAAGGCAATTTCACAATTTTCAAAAATTCCTGGAGGGCACCAAAGAAAAATTTGAGATATTAGTAAAAAAATATTTGTAGTTCATCGCAAGCTCTATCGGCTCAGAAAGTTTAATAACAACGGCGTGGGCAGTTTTTGAAGAGTAACTTTTTGAAAATGTCCAAAATTTTGAGCAGCTAGTATATTTACAATTTTCGTATTTCCAAAAATAGTTTTACATCACTTGATTATACTTACCAAGAGCTATCAAATAATATCACAGTTTGTATTGATTGGATAATTTGTTTTTGAGTACTCGGGCATTAAAGTTAAAACTTTCAAAAATTCGTAGCGGCCCTCATTTTAAAGACGCAGCATTTGCAAAAAAGCATTTGATTTGTCTTTAGATTCACTACAACGCCAACGCCATGTATTCAAAATTTAAAAACAGTTTTTAGAAAATAATCTATACCAAAAAACAGGTCTAATTTCCGTTTCCGGTTCCTGCTAACGACCTTACAAAAAACTACCTGCAACTAAAATCTTCCATACACCAAGTCTTATAGACAATTAGACAAGTAGTTCCGGAGATATAGGAAAATGAACGCACCCACCCACAGAAAGACATTTTTAAAAAACACCGTTTTGGGTTCCTTGGTCCCCAATACGCGTATTTCCGTTAAAATCTGAAATTTTAAAAATTTGTTTGAAATCAAATTTTACTTTCCTGACTTCAGTAGAAGTATGGGGAAGTAAAAAAGACTTAATAACAAACCAAATGCGTTTTCCGAACTCTCCAGCTCCAAAAACAGTGTTGCTAAATTTACATTCATATTTCCTATACAATATAAAAAGTTTTGTTTTTCATAAAAATTTTCGATTTAAATACATTAACGGAAATATATTTAAAACTTTCAGAAATTCAATTGAGTGGTTTTAAAAAATTTCTGTCTGTGTGTGAGTCTATAATTACGCCTCTTATCTCCTGAACGGATTGTCCGATTTCGATGAGCTTCGGAATGTGGAGGTATATCACAAATTCATCGACAAACTGTACTTTGAAAAAAAATACAAAGCCGGAAGTGAAAGTTACACGTTTTTGCCTTTTTGGTAGCATGCCTTTTAGAAATTGAATTATGTGAATCTGCATACGAAATTTGACAAAAGACTTTAAAGACTATAATTGACCTCAGCCAATAAAACCAGTGCATTTTAGACACGTAAGCTAATCCAAATCTGATGATACTCACAATTACCCTAGTAGGGCAATCGTCGATGCAATTAGCCCTAATAGTTTCTTGGTAGATACAAAAAAAAGATAATTAAAACCCATCAACCACTACTATCATAACATCGGTAGTTGATTACTAGGTACATCTTTTGCAAAATACATTTTTTTAATTTACTTTATTTAATGTCTTTGTTTCCTTCGACACTATTCGTTGTCACACTCCTGCGTGTTGCTTTAAAAAAATCGGCACTCGTGCTACATACTCGTGCAGATTTTTTTCATCAACAAGCAGTCGTGATCTCGACAGATTGCCGGAAAAATCCATATTGCCATGGTATTATGTATGAAAATTCAACGCTTCTTCAGTTTTAACTTTAAAGTAGCGGCTACTACGATTTTTGAAAATTTTTTGCTTAACGCTTTATTACTAACAAACAATGAGCTGCCACAGCGACATAAACTCTAATTAGTTGTTATAATAATAGCCTTGTATGAACACAATGCTACTATGTACGAGAAATTTCGAGAGAATAACTACCCATAAACTGAGCACGCGATTTTTTAAATTTTGTACGTTTGTAGAGCTTGCAATGACTTACAATTTAACTAAATTGTCTCAGTCCGTTAGTTTCTCAGTGACGAGTTGAATGAATATTTGAAAATCGAAAATTTATACCCCTTTATTTAATAACCGGGGACGGTCAACTATTTCTGTTCAAGCTAAAATGATCATGAGTGATGAAAGTAACAAAAAAAGAAAGAAGAAATAAAGAAAAATAAAATGTGCAACTTAATTTTTAGGTGCACCAATATCTAGCAGGGTTAATTTTCCCAATCCCATCCACGTTTAGAATGGCGAATTTTCTCTTTGGTCCCTGGTTTTCTTTAATCCCAAGAAAACTTTCAGTAAAAATTAATCAACATGTTTACTTCCAAAAACAAAATTCGGTTAGAGCAGTGTTTCTTAAATTGGGGTATTCGAAAATATTTTAAAGGTGCGTCGCGTCACCGGAAAATCGCACCAAAAAAGAAATGCAATATTAGTACAGTCTTAATTTTTAGAAATTTTTTCATGTCGGTGTATTATAATTGCCATAATTCGCTTGACATTTACACGATGTAAATAGGAAAAATACAGCAATTGGGAATTTCCTGAATCATTAACCATACTTTACAAATTACATATGGGGCCTAACAAGGACTATTTCCTGTTTTCCCGGAATTAACTGCTGTAACCGAGTAAAGAAGCATTTCCAGACCCGTGTTTATCGGAGCTATTTATTGAGAATCTATCCTCTAAGTCTGTACAAACTTTGATATCACCTATACAGGGTGTTCCGAAGTTCACTGACGACTGTCAGGCGGTGTTCTACCAAAAAATCTACATAAAAAGTTTCTCTGCGATTTTTAGAATTGTCCAATATATTTGGTGTTACTGAAGTTTTGAAAAATCTAAAAATGATAGGAAAAAACATACAGACCCACATTTAAGCATTTCTCTCTGTTGTGTCTTTTGGTCCGCTATCTGTCCGCAAAATACATACATCATTATAGATGTATAAAAATGTTTCGAGAAAAAAAACCTTATTTGAATAATGGGGTTCTTTAAAAAATGTATAACACAAAAGTTACTTTATGAAAAAAGATTCAGAAACACTAAACTAGAATGCGGCATGCAACTGACCTTTCCCGAGGATATGTGTCCCCAATGTCCCATACACTCCCACTAGAATGGTACGATGAGTGCGGTCTATAGCCATAAAACGTTGATACAAAAATACTTTTGACAATATGATAAGTAACAATTTCTAAAGGATAAGAAAGTTCAGGTGAAGTGATTCGCTCATTCTTTTGATAAATGCAAAGTATTTCTCAAAAACTGGCAAAACAATTTAAATAGTGTAAGCTAATAGAGTGGGGGTGATATATATTTTACTTTCATCCCAAGCCTCTAAGACGTCTGCTATACATTTTTGATATTTGTAAATACAATGTAACCATTGTTTTAAAATGGCAAAGGCCATTTTAAAAATGCACTAACTAATTTCCTGTGTTCTTATTACAATCCTTACCAAGAAATCGTTTCTTTCGGTGCTTTTTAAATACAGCGAAACTCATTACTTAGCAGGATTTCTTAATGATTGGACTTCTATTAGTAGAAATTCGTGCCTAAGAGATTTCTGCAGAGTCGATTCTTATTACCAGAAAAGTTTTTATCTTCAAATACACCACGGCATTATAGCTTTAATTATATTGGCAAAATTGTAGTTATCGGCGAAAGGCGAAATTGTTGTCTATAATATTTTAACTATAAGGTATTTATTCAGCATACACAATATATTCTTTGTCTTAGTTATAGCAAATTAATAATGTTATTTACGTTGCAAAAATAAATTTCGGATAAGCAGAAGCTTTTATGTAGTTTTTGCAAGCCCTTTGGACTTTTGAAATTGGATATGTCTAGGAACAGCCCATAAGAACTAACAAAAAAAAACTAAAACGACGCTTCAGCAGGTTGCTAAACAAAGGGCAGGGAAAACATAGATCAGCTAAACCTCAGAGCGTCTATCAAAGCGTTTACAGAACAAATACTTCAAGATTAACTTGATCTGCCACTACCCTACCATAAAGATTTGTGTAGACTTATGAGCATGTTCATCTAGGACAGGGTAAAATAGCAGAACGATCCGGAGTTAATGCTTCGTCATGTCGTAAACTAAATCACTACCGCACCCCAATAAAACTCCCTGCAAAGAAAGTGTTTGCGGAAAGTGCCAACCAAAATTGTTGGACGGCGCTACAAAAATATGAGCGTATCCAAAAGTTTAAAATTATAACTTGGCAGCTTTTGTGCACTTACTTGGTAAATATACGAGAAGCATAATTGAGTAAGTGGTACCTCTAACGGGCAATAGCGGCGTCGACCGACGCCGACGTCGAGATCATTCATTATTTTACGAACACAGGCGCGCGCTCACGTTTTACAAAAGGTCCTTGATTGCACTTTAAAATTGCCACACGATTGTTTGTAACGTCGCGTTTAGCTTTTTTTGTCAGGAAAACCTTTGATCCATCAAGAAGAAAGTCCACATTTCTCTCTGTTGCAGTGTTCTTGTTTTACTTTGGTACTTTTTCAAAACAGCCCCTTTTGCTCTAGTTAACTTCTGATCTCAGATTAAAATCCGAACGCAAACAATTAGGTCCGCTGCCTAAATTTTCTGCTGCCTTTTATCTTTAAATACCTTAGCGGGAAGTTTTTTCAAGGCTTTCACGTTTTTATACTTGCAAAGTTCGGTATTAACGCCTCTTTTAGAAACTTCCTCCTGAAAAGAGTTGTAACAACACTCCGCTATTCATCATTTATTTACAGTTTGCTTTACATTTTATACTCTTTTTTATACTTCTCATTAAAACTCGCGTTTGCCGTCCCTCATAATGAATGCAATTTAAATATGTGGAATTTAAAAATTATAATTGAAAACTTTCCTCGTTTTCTAGAGTTCTCGAAAACGCCAGAAAAAATATTTCAAATTATTAGAATTAAATAAAAATAAATAAAAATAAAATAAATCTCGTATCACATACTTTTATTTACAAGAACTACGTTGTAATATAATTAAAATAATAATTAGAAAAACATCCAACCTCCTTTGAGTATTTTTTGCAACGACTAATTCGGGTAAGTGAATACAAAACCTCTTACATATTCTATTGTAAAACAAAAACTTTTGGCAAAATTATTAGAAAAAATTTAATTTAATAATGACAACTCAACTAAGCTGAACAAAGAGTGAAAGCTTAAAAAATTAATCACACTTATAGTGAATTGCGAAGCCTTTTTCTTATAACAGTAATAGCTTTTTTACGCGTCTAGACAAATTACTGTTAATGAACATAACCTTTTAGCCCCCATATCGTAATTTCAGTAATAACTTTGAAGAACCTCAACGACTTTTATTTTATATGACATTAAACTTTCAATTGTTAAATCTTATCCTACTGCGCATGGTTTTATGATTTCTGCTGCGTCTACAATAGTGGCTCACATTTCATGAAGAACTAGCTGAATCCATACGCTTTTGTACTTTCCCATACTTCCAGTATGGAAATATATTGCAGTTGCGAAAATTTTCGAATATGACCTTTTGATGGAAATACATATTTTGGTCCTCCAGGAACACAAAAAAAGTGTTTTTTTTTAAATGACGGTTTGCAATGTGCGTGCATGTGTGTCATGCGAAATCTCAAGAATTATTGGACCGATTTTCATGAAATTTGGTACAACGAAACGTTGTTAAGCCATTACGTTTTATTTTACGAACTGGAAGCGTAAACGGAAGTTAGACATGTTTCTTTGTAGCATTTCATTCACAAACGAGATTTGATAAATGCAAAAACAGAATATGATAAAGAGCGTCAAGACAAATCTAAAATTTTTCCCAGCACTCTAGCTTTACAAAAGCTACCGCTACGGTGTTTATAAATATTTGGCTTTAACGCCTATTTATTCAAAGACGAGTAACTACATAAGAAGATGTTTTACAACGAAAACTGTGAAGTGAAAATGTTTTCTAAAGTACCGACATTGTCAAAAAAAACTCGTACTCAAACACTGGCCACACGATTTTTGTAAACTTTGTAAGCTTATAGAGCTGGGGCTGGGCTAGAATTTGTTTCGTGTCCCAGTCTACTAATTAATCTGTGACGCCTACTATGAATTTTTGAAAAACGTAAATTCATGCCCCTCTCTTTAATAAACGGAGAACGATGAAGAATTTCCGTGCTGACGAATAATAGTAGAAAAAGATTCAGAACTTAATATTTGGGGGGTGGGGGTAACTCCCCCTCCTAATTTTGGCAAACAAACTCATCAAAATCGAGTGCAGTTAAAATTAGGTCAAAAATAGGTGACAAAAGTGTAACAAAATAAATACAGATTTCACAACCAATAAATAAGAATTTTTACATTTATGAGAAAAGCTAAAAATAAACCCAAAACTAAATAAAAACAAAATGGCGCAGTGGCAACAGTTCTTTGCCAAATTAAATTATAATGTTTGCTGTGGCTATAGCACATAATGAGTTTCTCAAAATTGTCCGAGGTTAAGCTGTGGATATTGTCAGTTAATATAGTTTTATAAAGTAAAAAAGAACTTACCAATGCAAAAAAATTACTAGAATGTATTTATAACTTGGTGATCCACTAGCAGTAATGTTAAATAAAATTTATTTTATATTCTAAGCTTCTAACGAAAATGATGTTCTCATAAAATAAAGATAACAATTGCCAATGCAAAATGCATGGAAAATTATATTTTTCCAGATTGTATGTCCCCAAGATACTTTAGCTAAGAATTTCAACTGTATTATTGTTATTAGTCATTATTAATGACGTGTAGTCAAAAATTAATTAATTTTACAGTAAAAATTAGGCAAAAATCTAAATAAGTGTTGATAATTCTAGACGTGTCTTTTTAATTCGGGAGTAACAAGAAGACTTTCTAATGTTTCAGTAGCGACGCAGTTAAGAGTGCTGGCTTGTAAATAGAAGTTGCAGGTTCTAATCCTAGGCTAAACAAACTTTTCTTTTAAATTTATTTTTGTTATTTATTTAATTTTCAAAACAGTTTCACAATCAAATAATAAAAAGAAAACGCTTGATACAGTAAATTCTGATTTGAATACTCTAGGTAACAAAATAATTAAATTGATTCCTATTTCGTTAATATAACATAATTAAACAGTAAAACTTCAGTTATAACAATATGAAAACAGTTCAAAAATTAAATAAATGACGAAAAAAATATTTAAATCAATTTGTCCTACCCAGGACTAAAACCCAGAACTTCAATTTACAAGCCAGAACCCGTATCCTCGTCGCTACGGAAACATTATAAAGTGTTGTTGTTACTTTCGGATTAAAAGGCTAGAATTTATTAATATTTATTTAGATGTTTGCTTAATTTTACCCTGTATAACCCCATTTAATATGCACACAGATTTTACAGGCACCCTGCTCTGGACTCGAAGCAGAACATGTTTGATAGAGCAGTGCCAGCAGACAAAAATTTTTTAAAAGCGAACTGTTTCCATTTTTTTTAAGTAAGCGAAGAAATTCTTTATTGCATATTGTAAATAATGCTGGCAATACATAATCAAATCGATCACGTTTTTACGAATAATGTCGAAAAAGTTGAAAAACGTGTCGTAAGAATATAAAATAAATGTTTCACGCTACAGGCAAGGTAAATAGACGATACATCCATAGCTACAAAAGATGAAAATGGCCAATAACATTCGTTTACTTTTTGCCCTTGACTACGAAACTTAACAGTATCATTTACATTCCTAGGATAATAATTAAAGCAACAAGGTACAGATTCCAATATTTTATTTCAAACAGAATACTAAAATAACTAAGATGACAGCAGTCAAAACGAACTTTTAAAAATATGATTTTATTTCCACCTGTAGCGTGAAAAGTATAAGAAGTAACACGGAATGTATCGACTATTAACATTCTCGGCAGGCCACAAACCTAGGCTTCGCCTCGGCTCGTATTTACCTCGAATGTTATTACGTCTTTATATTCCTTGTTACTTAAATAACTATAACATAAAAGATTTTTATGGGAATGGAATCCGAGATCGCCCCATTGTAGTCCGAGTGCTCTATCTCAAGACGACTCCCACTAGTACATAACTAGCTCTTATTTCATTAACAGTGAAACACCTTGTAATGTGATAAGTTCTGTAGGCAACCTAGTTTGACTTTAACGCTAAGGCCCATATTGCATTAACCACCATGTGTACGTTAAATAAAGTTGAGACAACTCTATAAATTGCAAAATTCTCCGCGGAAAGGTTTCAATCTTAAAAGGACCGGGAAAACGTTCTATCCAAGTACTTTTCTAATAAAGTGCAGGTACAATGAGTGTAATTTGAAGTTATTTATTGGTCGTTCCGAACGACTTGTGCCTTCTTCGGTCAGTTTCAAACAAGGAATTAGCGTCCACTATAAACTCTGTAAAGAATTGTCCGAAAGAAAGCAGTTAAGATGACAATAACATCTGCAGACAATTTGGTACCGTCGTTTTTGGAGGCCTTGCAAACATCTTGTGAACAGAGTGGGTTTAAGGATTAGTAGGTTCTTGGAAAACATAAAATTTAAGGACGGTCGTAAACACGCCCCAAAATGAAATTACTACCCAGGAAATAAAATTAACAGAATCAAAATGTATTTGTTTGTAAACATTTCTTTTTCTGGATGACTTGATCTTGACGCTTTCGGATGCATATTGAAGTTGATTTTCTACATATATCAACTAGCGGTATCCGTGGACTATGCCCCACGATGTTTTTGTTTCTGGTGGTTTTAATAATAAATAAGGTAGCGGACCTCGGATCGAAGCCCCAGTTTTATGAATTATATAACACTTACTGTAATTGTTTCTATATTAAATCCGGATACCTTCGACCTGTCTCAACTTGAAAGGAATGTGGTTGAGGCAACTCAAGCGGTGCGCGATGGGTATTATTTTATTAATTTACCAAAAACTGAGCGAAGTTCTTCTCCTGGACTTTCCAATACTTTAGATAGTGTTACCTATCCTGCTATCATATATTCATATATATAATAGTCATATCGTAATAACACACTACATGATACTGACGCTTGCACATAAAAATATAAACTTTTTAAAAGCCAGATTTTTTCCCTTGGAATTAAAGAAAACTAAAAATGAGAGGACCAATTCGTCCGCCAAAAATTGGACAAGGGAAGACAATTAACTCTCTCATTTTTGCGACACCTACCAATTAACTTGTGAACCTTATGCTCATAATACTCATAAGCAATTTATCTTAAAAAAAATTTTTACATCGTCCCCCGTTTGTTAAATAAAAAAGCATAAATTTGAAAAATTCATAGAAGGCAATATTTGTCTAAAAATTTTTACGCAACAATTTTTTATTTTTAAAAGAATTCTTTTACATAGTGGCATTTTGCTTCCCTTGAGTTAAAACAGTGTCAAATTGCATCACTATCTTTCAACTCGTTTTTGAGTAACATAATAGCGGTAAAGCCATAATTTTACAAATTCGTAGCGGCTGCCATGTTAATGTTAGTACGTTCATAAAAAGCGATCACTTTGCCATAAGGTCTTCTCTCAAATTCCTATATACAATTTTAAAAAAATTCTTATTTCTTACCTCTAATAAACAAGCGAAAATGTATCATTTGAAACATGCAGAATTATTTACATTTCATTATAATAAATTGAGGATATATTACCATTTATTTGTTTATATTGTTCCGACGTCGACCTTCATTGGTATTTGAAACATCCAGTGTAAACAACTACAAAGTATTTTTGTCTTTTCTGAAGGCACATTTTATTACAACTTAAGAGGTTATCTTTAGTAACCATAAATAAAAAAATGAGCGAAACACTTCGCCTGGACTTTCCTATACTTATAAATTAACATTGTTTTATATTTTCCAACATTTTTGATGTACACCTGTCTAGACCCGGCTAGTAAAAGTAAACAGCGTTTATAAAAACTTCAAGCGTGAAGAGCGTAACTTAAACCTACCATTACCACGCTGGCTCCGCCGGCAACTGAGTACATGTAAAAAACCGAACTGAAATGAACCGGAGGCACGAGTAAGGAAGCGTGTTGATGTTTGAAAATGTATTAATAACTCGAGAAGTATTATTTTTTGCAAGAAATTACCTTTATTAATTTGTGTTTAGAATTTAGAAACCTTTCTGATTTTAAAGCCAAAATGTCACGTTTCCATTAAAAAAAAGTTATTTTTTACCGTGGCGGCCATATTAAAATTGGAAACTCAAGTTTTTTTTTTCTTAAATACAATCGAGAAGAATTTGCCCTACAACTTTGCTCTTGGGTTTGCGAGTCTATCTATTAAAATAAAAAAGTTAGCCTACACTGAACATTAAACGACTAGTACAAGAATACAACTGCTGTAGAAAGTATGTGAAATTTTTCCAAAGACAAAAAGATTATTAAGGGGCAAAAAATTCGATTTTTTGATTTTTTGTAAAAAGATTCTCCTAGAGCAAACAATAGAAGAAATCAATTTTTTAATTTTGTAGCGAAAATTTTGGGGGGGGGGGGGAGAGGGAACAGTAGCCCCCCTAAATATGAAATTATCAAAAAAATATTATGATATTTGGATTTTGCTATCAATGATGAGCTATATTGCTTTAACAGAAATATTTTATTGCCCCCCGTTAAATAAATAAAAGGGTACCAATTTTCAATTTTCAAAAATTCACAGAGGGCGTCACAGTGAAATTATAGCAATGAGCAAAAAACAAAATTGTAGCAGATGCCTATCTCTATCAGCTTAAAAAGTTTAAACAAAAACGTGTGGGCAGTTTTTGAGATTGTTTTTTTTTTGAAAATTTCAAAAATTTTGGAGTGGTGCCATTGAGATCGTTTTTCGATTTTCAAAATTAATGATATTTCATGGTATAGTACCCTTAAGGGGCTACCAAACAAGATGTAGTTGATCCCAATCAAACAACTGGTTTTTGAGTAAATGGGCGTTAAAGTCGAAATTTTCAAAAATTCGTAGCGGCCGCCATGTTGAAGCTAGAGAGTTCGGTAAAAAAACGTTTGATTTGTTCTAAGGCCTTCTATAATTTCCACTATTCCAATTTCCAAAATTCAGTTTCTGAAAAAAATGCTACCAAAAAAACATGTCTAACTTCCGCTTCCGGTTTCGGATTCTTTTTAAAAGCTTATTTTGTCGATGAATTTTTGATATACCTCCTCATTCCAAAGCACATCGAAATCGGTCCAGCCGTTCCAGAGATATGAGCGTTACCCACACACCCACCCACCCACACACCCACAGACAGACATTTTTTTAAAACCACTTTTTTAGGATCCTGGAAGCCCAAAACATGTATTTCCGTCAAAATCTCGATTTTGAAAATTTGCATGAAATCAATACTTCCATATACTGAAAGTATAGGAAAGTAAAAACGGCGGTGGTTCGCCATGCAGTTGCATTAATGCAGGCAACACTTTTATTTCTTACCTCTAATAAACAAACGAACATTGTTCAATTTAAACATGCTCAATTTTGTAAATTTCAATAGAATAAATTGATATATTACTGTTTATGTTTCCCGACCCCCCAGAATTAAAGTACTCCATAAATAACAAATAATAGTAATAGCAGCGACGGAAATATAAGTAATTGCCGTAAACAATCAATAAACTTGAGTGGAGTTGCAAGGATCCCCGTCATGTTAATTTGACGATATGCAAGAAACCGTTGTGTTGTTATGGTGAGACAGTTACAGTTGTATTACATAGATATGAAATTTAAAACAACTGATTTTAGTCTGTTTAGGTAACTTACTCCTTAAAACTTTCGCGGAAACATTCGGGCACGACCTATTTTTATAGTATTCTGTATCTCATAAAATGGGCAACAAGCAGACAGTTCTCTGTGAATCAACCATTCACAACATTTTATGTTAAAATTTAGTTACAAAGTTTTTCGTGCAAGACGGCAGAGGCTTCAAAAAGCGAACTTTCGAAACTTCATGTTACTACTCCATCAATAAATGGACGACATAATAAATTTTAGCTTGTGCACCTGACAACGTGAAGTTTGCTGCACTCTAGAGATGCAGTTTTCACGCGCAACAAGCACGTTAAACTTCTAAACTACTTCGAAGTCATTAAATGGAAGGCTAGTGGAATTTCCTAACCTAACATCCATCGCTTTCAAGTATCCTCGTTTAGGAGTTTAGACAAGCGAAAGGTCAGTTTTCTTCGCCCCAATAAAAACACTCGAGATTTTTCTCCCTTGAGAATGGACTTGATAAGTTCACGACGGTTCAAGCAATTTAAACAGTTTTGTTTATGGTTCTTAACATGGCTGTTAGACACAATTAAGGGAAAATGACGGTAATGATTGTAATGATGATGATGACGATGAAGATAATGATTATGCCGATGAAGGTGATGACATTAAGGTAATAAAAATGATTGTGATCAAATGTTAGTGATGAAGAACATAATAACATTATGTGAATCAGTTTATGATCATGATGATGATAATGATGAAATATGGGGATGGTGATGGTGATAATGATGTTAATGTTGCTGGGATGACTGTAATAATGACAATAGTGCTGATGAGTATGACTACACTGTCGTGATGATAATGGCGGTGACATAACAATAGATGATGATAGTGATGATATTATCGTGATGATGATGACAGTAATTCTGATAATACATGTTGGTTAAGGTTTGTGACTTATTTGCAAGCGAGGTCTTCTTTCGCCTAATAAAAATAATTATTCCCATGGTTGAAGTTAGAGGTTTCTATTGTTATATATTTTATTAAACACTGAATGATTGATAATGGAATGCATAACAGTGGACAAAATTACGTCGTACAAGGAAAGAAAGTTCGTAAATACTTCGACAACAAACAAGTGCAGAGCACGTCTAACATCTCATGGGAAAACAATATTTTATGTCAGGCGAGCCAAGCAGGTGCTTTTCGGAGTGAGTTCGATAAGAGTTTGGTTCGATCCTCCAGGGTTTCAATGGAAGTGATTACTTGGGCGAGAGAGCGGGTCTTTGGCATTTCCCGACCCAAAAATTATACCTGCAGTGTATTCTAATGGAGAGCGGGCCACACGCAAGTTTCTACCGCATTGTCACGCGTCAAGTACTCGTACATATTAATTAAAGGGACGAAAACACGACACCCACTCTGAATATTAACGTCAGTTGTAAAAGATTCACTTCAGCGCCCACGCGCTTTCATATTTGAAAACTAATGGCGTTGTCGTGTTCGGAATACAAAGATGGGAAAAGATACAGGTCATCGTCGTGTATTCCTCAAGTTTATCAATAAACCATTCAAACTTTTTTCATTTTGCCACCGATTGCGCTAGGGAACAAGTATCAATTTGTGCGCACAGTCACAGGTCAATTCCTTGAACTACATGGACTTTAAATAAGATTTTCGGCTTAGAAAAAGTATTATCCCCCGCGGAATACGCTTACGTATTATAAAAGTTTTAAGGGCTTAGCAAAAGGAAGCGCATAGATACGAACAAAGCAACAATGGAACCGCTTTCCCCCACGCGTATAACGAAGCCACATTAAGAAATTAACGATTTCCTGAAATCAGCGAGGTAGATCTCTTCGAGTCCCTCATGAATTGGAAAATGCTACCCCAAGATATTACTTTTTTATACCTTATTCTTTTCCGACCTTGCCTAATGTTAGCACCATTAAGTCTTTCTTCCACTTCGGGGATTTCCCTAGCTTTATAAGCCTTATTCAACCTCTCACAATCAGCAAAAGGATACATAAAGATCTGTAGATATTTTCACGAATTTTCTGCTAGTTTCGCTATTTACATTTTTAGGCTGCAAATAATAAAATTGTCATCATCGGGCCACAGTGCCCTTACAATTAGATACCTAATCTGCCAATCGTTAAAGTATTATAGTTCTACGCGATTATTATTTTTTAAGGAACTACCCTCTGGACCGATAATATTTCGTAGCCGCCATAACTGTTTCCCTTCGCATCACAAGAAAGCTGTTAGAGTCTCTCGAGTCTTTGTATTTTTTGTAAGTTTAACTGACGCGGTTACATTCCCATACATCCAGTATTATGGTAGGAAAAATGTTCGCTTCTGAGATTTTGACAAAAATACATGTTTTGAACCCCCCAGGAACCACAAAAGGTGGTTTTTAAGAAATTTCTGTTTGTGTGTAACTTCATGATGGTGGCCGCTATGATTTTTTGAAAATTTTATCTTTAACGCTATATTACACAAACAGATCGGAATCAAATTTGTTTCGTACTAGCTCTTAGGAATACAAAATTTTACTATGTACGAAAATTGTGAAGAAAATTATTTATTAATTTTAGAAATATTCAAAAAAATATTATTTAAAAATGGGCACATGATTTTTGTTAAATCTGGGAAGCTCATAGATGTGGAAATGAGCTACAATTTAGTTTGTGTTACGGCCCGCTAATTTCTCTGTGACGGCTTCTATGATTTTTTGAATATTTTATATTGACGCCTATTTACTCAAAAACGAGGTATCGGATCGGCATGAAATTTAATATTGTACATGTCCTAAGAGTGCACAATGTTACTAGCTATAAGATTTTTTGGAACTTTTTAAGTCTTTGTCCATAAAATAAATAATCAAATTTTTTCTCAAAAAGAACTTTTCAGTTTTAACTTAGTCAGGTACATTGGCGTATGCGTCAGGCATGTGCGCTGAATTAGACGAAGCTTATTCTTGATTAATGGACTGTATTTGAAATTAGTAATATAAACGTTTTTATTCTTGAATTTTAACAAATATTTGTACATGAAATATTGCAGTAGCAAAAACAAACACTTGTTTTTACAACTTGACAAACACATGGTTACTGGATTCCGGCGCTGCCACCAAAAATTATAATCGAAATTCTAAACTGCGGCCTAAGTTCTCATTACACAGCAACAATCGTTGAGATTTACGACACTGTAATATATAATGAGAGTTATTGCCTAATTTCGCTTTCAAAGAAATACGTTGTTTCATATTTCAAGTAAAAACGAGTTTTATACCAAAATAGTGAAAAAAAATAGATATTACATGCTTAACAAACAGCGCATTTTTTCGCCGATCAGGAAAATACGTAGAAGCTATTGATACAAACATTGATAAATAAATGGTTCTAAAAACAGAAAATTGGTGATCTGGCCGCAGTTATAAAAATAATAACTCCATTCGCATATTCATAAATTAGAAAATGTATAAACTGAAGCAAAAATTCCTCTTTCCATAAATTGAAAACTTGAGTTAGTCAACCCTCAATACATTTTTTTATTAGAAACTTACAAAATCAATAATCTTTCTTTCAACAAAAAAAAGAATAGAAATATAGAACATCGAACCTAGGACAGAAAATTCTTGAAAAAGATGAAGAGTTCATTTTGAATAGACTTTCCCCTACTAGATACTAACAGTGTAAACTTTATATAATTATAGGACTGTACAGTTTACAGACTATTCGATTTCTAAGAAAACAAGCTATATAGGCAACCTTCAATTCCATCCACAATTCAACCTTTATTAGTCAGTTCAGTTCGTGACGTCAGCAAAAACAATACCTATACAATAGCTATACTCTACTCCTAATAGCGAGGAAGGTAAAAAAATGCCAGCTTAATAATCATACCTGCTCGGATCCTAATTTGTTCAAGTTAAAAAATGTTTGTGAGATACTTTATTTTACTTATTGATATTTGGAATTAACATTTTCAGTAGTAGCCAACCAAATCCTAAATTCATCAGCCAAACAATTAAAGGAGGGGCGGGTAGCTCCCCGTAATACAAAATTTTCTAAAAACTAACATTAGTTTAGGATTCTACTAGTCAGGATGAGTCATTCTTCTTAAGCATGTTAATTACAGTGTCCCGTATAATAAATAAAAGGATACCAATTTTCGATTTTCAAAATTTCGGGGGTGCCACAGTGGAATTAATGGTATTCAGCAAAAAAACTAATTGTAGCCGATGTAAATTCATAGAAGGCACCACAGTGAAATTATAGCTTTCGCAAAAAATCCAATTGTACCCGAACTTCGGTTCTAACAGCCTAGAAAGTTTTGAAAAAATCGTGTAGGCAGTTTTTCCAAACTATTTTTTTGACAATTTTTAAAATTTAATGAAGCGTCATTACTATTGTTTTCCTATTTTCAAAATTTTGCAAAAAAACGGTACCAAAAAGCATGTTTAACTTTCGCTTCCGGTTTCAGATTTTTTTGAAAAGCTTAACCAGAACTACAATTTTCAATATACCTCTTGATTTAAAATTTCATCAAAATCGGTACAGACTACCCACCTTTAGAGGCGTCACTCACCCACACGTGGGAAAGTAAAAAACCACGGAAACGGAAAAAACTGTTATAACTTAGCTGCACTGACCCAGACACATCCCTGTTTACTACTGTGCCGGTACAATGTTAAACAAATCTACTTTTGCAAGTACGGGAAGTAACAATATCTAAAGTATGGGAAAGTCTAGACGAAGTACTTTGCCAATTTTTGTTTCACATCTCAATTCTATCTAGAATATCAATTTCCTAAAATTGGTGGGTGATCTGCTATTTTAACTATTCTATAAGCAATATTTGTAAAGTTGAATGGTTCATTTCGACCGTTTGCGACCTTTGGTTGCATTATTTACAATTCGACCTAAAATTAGTTTCTTGGGAGTAAGAAACTCGAATAAACACCAAAATGCCGATGCGTACTATTGTGGTTCTTGAATTTGCAAAGCTAAGCGTTTACTACGAAACTCAATTAGTACCTTGTCCTGCTCTTTGTTAGTCGATAGTGTTGATGAACCAACGTTTGCTGCTAACCAACAAACATAGTTGGCCAAAAATTCATATACAGAAACTTTCCCATTAGGACTTCGTGAAATTTTCAATGAAGGTAAGAACCACATTCTAAGAAATTTGAAATTGATAAAGTTTGTTTAAGAGCGATTACAAAATTTCTGCAATATAAAGATGAGTGATAGAACGGTCTACTTTGTTCTCGGGAGATTTTAAAGTAAACGTAACGAAAAAAATATTCTTCATTCTGAAAGTTTGTAACTTTTACAACCTATAGAGTTCGAAATTTGAGTCTTGTTTACTCTAATAATAGAAAACTCAAGACCAACTTCAGAAACTTTATATTCCCCGCAGTAATAAAATGGTACAACACAATATTTTAAACTCACATCATACATCAACTTTCAAACTTGCAACGCTCTTGTAAGCACTTAGTTTCAAAAAGTAAAATAGATTTGATATTTTTGTAATACTTCAGTAACTCAATTTCCATGAGAAAGATTTGAAACGAATTGAAAAAACATATAAGAAAAAAATTGAAAACACATCCACAAATACCAAACTTAATTAAGTATGTAATTTGTCTATCAATTAAATATATTCCCTTGAAATCAAGCGAGTTGTTCAAATAACAAAACAAATTAGACATCACAAACCGCAACGTGGCTTCAATGTGTCACATGTTAATTGCGTAATTAACGTCAATCTAATTTGTTTCATTTCTATTATTAAAGCACGTCTGATACAAATACTATATAGGGTGCTATAAATATTTAAAACATGTATGGACGGAAAATTCGAGTATGGTATATGTATGTTCGACCACACGAAAAATATTTTCGGGGTCCGCAAATAAACACACGGGTCAACGAGTCTTCATTGTGCCGAAATAAACAAACCACGTTTTTATTAATTTTCCACATTTATGGGTTTCTATAAAAGGATTCGTTTTCAGATGCTCCTACATTCAAAGTCAGAAGTTAATTTCCCCGGGACTATTGATGTCGTTCCAAGAGATTTCAATCTTTATTATACATTTTTTAGCTTCGCCCGCGAACAACTACATCAGCAGCGTAACCTATGATTTATGAATTTCGCCAAAAAAGAGAAAAACTGTCCTGTGAAAAATTACACTTATAAATAAATACATAAGGCAAAGTTAACTTGAAGACAAAAAGAAACGAAAACTCGTTATTTGAGGTTAATGCATTGAAGTGTTTTTTTAACTCTACAGTTCCGCCACTGAAGAATATTTTAATTGGAAAATATTCAATTTAAAATGCATTTTCAACACGAGTTGAAGTTGGAATATTTTTAAATATTACCTTTACAATTTTGAATTCTGGATCACAAAAGGTTGCTTCACGTACCTGAAAAAAAGAAGTCGAATTAGCACTACTTTTACTTAAAAATAATACAGCATTCAAAAATAAAATTGTAAAATACTATAAATTTCCACCTGGTAAATTAATCTGAACAATAGAAACGTTATTCCTCTCCAGAGAAAAAGAAAACTCTAAAATTTGCAATTCAAGGTATGGGAATTCCATGTTTCTTTCATGAAGATATCCAGTTTGGTTTTCCAAAATTTCCATTAAATTATTAAATAAACAAGTTTGAACTTTCACGTTGTGGCTTTCTTCTCTTCTATGTTACTTCTTCGCGTCAGCTTAAATTCTAAATATATCCATTTTACAATTTTCTCGAGAACTTTGCAAGTTGAAACAGAGCCCTTTTGTTCCAAGCATTTCAGGCGCAGCCCAGCCGTTCAGTATGAACAACAATAGACTGTGAGCAGAGCTTCAGGCCATAATTGTAATTGTATCCTTATTAAATGAAAGCATGTCTTTCAGAGTTACTTTGTTTTAGGTCAGGACAATCAAGGCTTTGCCAATCTAATTAGCTTTAAAACAACAATTTTTATTTTAGTGCTTAGGTATATATTCTTCTCCGACATACTCATTTAAAAGATAATGTTAAATGCGTCAGCTTTTAACCTGTTTTGTTGCAGAAGACACCACCAACTTATGTTTTGTTAATTACTGTGAATTAACAACAAAACCGAAATGTTGGCAGTACTAATGACGAAGACGCACATTTATACCAGGCCTTATCATATTAAAGAGATTGAAGGAAATGTGCCTTCATTAAAGTATTGTATTGTATTGTTTTGTAAATTAAATTTCAGTTTAAAGTTTTACTACATGCTAGCAGCAGCACATCATATTAAATTAAAGAGAAACTATACAGTGCTGCTTACCTTAAAAAAGTAAAATTGTAAAGTGTAATTTCTGTCACATCTTCTAGCCTTGATAGCACGGTTAATATTTGAGTAACTCAAACATAGTTAGAAAAAAAAAATACAGACAATTTACGTTAAACTTATTCATGTAACAAGAACAAAAATTTAAAAAATACAACATATTAAATTTACTGAAGTGCCTGTCTAGCTAAAGTATTACTGAAAATTTTGTAATGATCAGCAAACGATTAGATTTTTGAAAATATCTTGTGTAAAAAAAATTATAAACTAATTAAAAATGTTAGATATTACTAGCAGAACCCGTGGCTTACGCCCCTCTAATTTTTTTTCTAACTTCATACCAGCACTCGCTGCTTCGAATGTTTCCTCCGCTGAGTCGGTCTCGGGAATGAGAACTGTTCCCGGCAAGAAAAACAGTAAGAAAACAATATAGAAACCAAACAAACATCCCGGAAAAACAGACCCGGAAAAAAGGAATTAAAACAAAAAACCCTCGTAAAATCTCGAGGAAAGCATCCCCCAAAACAATTTCTATCACAACCCCAGAAACAATTCCTTAAAAAAGTGGGGAAAAAGTTAATAAAACCCATAAACTTATTACTTAT
Source organism: Ctenicera cuprea (assembly GCA_958336395.1). Taxonomy (NCBI): domain Eukaryota; kingdom Metazoa; phylum Arthropoda; class Insecta; order Coleoptera; family Elateridae; genus Ctenicera; species Ctenicera cuprea. The sequence continues at coordinate 34,990,750 of OY284488.1, forward strand.
CCTAACTATCAGGGGAGTGACTTAATGGAAATTTCCTCCTAGCAGTTTTTAGAAGTGATAAATACGCACTAAAGGAATCTTGTTAGACATTTGCATATATTTTACGAATCAAATTCCTGCTTGTTCATATAAATCGATCAGCTAGAAAAAAATTCTCGTATCTTTTTCAGAGAAATCTGTTTTCGCTATCGATTTTTTTTCCGAATGTGTTTCTTTTTTTCAGGCATGCTTTCACCGTAAACCGTAAATGGCTCCACAAACGAAAGCATTTTGTTTTTGGGTCGCATGTTATTTTTAGTGTGACCGCATTTCGGCGAAACTAGTGATGGGTAGAATTAAATATTCAACATTCGAATACTTTAAAGAACCGAATCTTTCATTCGAATTCATCACTCGCATGTGCAAGGTGAAATTTTACGTTGCGAAATGCATAATCCTATAACGAAATCGAATGGTGAGTCTTGTCACCTTTCCCAGCATTTTCTTTTCACTGATAACTGTTATTGCTTTATTTAGGTTAAATTTGTTACTGTCGTTTAACTATAGATATATAATAAAAGAAATATCTAACTCCCAAAAATGATTAGACTTGGAGAAGTTATGATTTGAGCATGATTACTAAACTGGCATCATGATCTCTGACGTCAGGAACTGACAGCGAAGTATGGATTGAACGGTGAAATGTACACTTTTGCAGGCTTTTTTAATTTATACTTAACGTATTGATTGATCTTATTTTTTACTCTATGAGATGACCCCACCCCCACTTACTCGTGTCCAAGAGGGTATGTTAACCACTGTACTAACTCTTAATATTTTAAGATCCCAGAATTAAATTTTTATTTTATGTATGTATTTGTGTACTAATAAAACTACTTTATAATGTATGCGGTTCAACTATACAATGATGGAGGTAACTTCCTTCTCTGAAGTTTTAAAAGAATTTCTTATTTTTGGTTTACAAGACCAGTATTTTATATTTAGATTATTAAAACAATGTTAAGCTTTAATTTAGGATTTCCTGTTTTTATATATTGTATTGGTATATCTATAACTGATTGTTTAACACCTTTATGAAACTCTAGTCTGTTCTAAGCTTACTCCCAGATTTGGCACATTATTGTATTAAATGGAAATTTCACATGGAAACAACAGATTGAAAGAGATTGAAAAGAGAGGAAAAGTACTGCTCGTGAGCGAACATCGTGAAACACCTTGTATAATGCTGTTCGCTTCTATTGAAAGTATTTTTAATCGCATTTAATACCTATCAATTTCACTCTTAGAAATGCGATTCGTATAAATTTAGCTTAATATCTAGGAATAGTAGAACACCAAGATGTTACACTAAAGTTTGGAACTCTCCCGGTAAGGGGGTTTCGATTTTCTTGTAAGCGAATCTCGTCCTTCTAGGTCAGGAAAATCGACTAGCTAGCAAATGAATTTCGACATTTTTGAAGTAACTAAGTTATTTTAATGTAGGTTTGAGTGCTTCGTGTGGTATATGTATATTTTTATTCGATAAAACATGTGAATTGGTCCTAAATAATAAAAACAGAAAAGAAAATGCGGAGATTGTGTTATCCTCGAGAATATTCATTTAACGCTGATATTACAATATGTTGATTTAAAGTTAAACCGAATTCTATAATTAGAATTTCCTGGTGTGGTAGGGCGCATATATTAAGAAAAATGTCGAGCATTCTTTTGTCCCTTCATTTGATATTTTACTCATGCAAGATATATTATACCTACTGAAATGGAACTGATACCATTGCTGAAATGGAACATTTGCATCACAAAACGATTTATATAAAAATCTCCTACAGCCAATCACGCAACCCATAAAACTGTACATTTACGTCCGCCGATTTATTGATATATAGTAGAGGAAGCGAAGAATCGATGTCGAACGACAAAAAGAAGTATCAACTCAATTTTGGAGAGAATTGTCAGGAGAAAATCACCTTGGAACAACAACAGCTAAGGATAAAAAGCTCTTTTGGAATGTCTTTTTCTTAAGCCTAACCAAATTCGACCCCCCAAAATACTACTAAACTTCCCAACGACAAAAAAGAATAAATGTAAATTAGAGCGTCGCGATGCCGTCTCACGACTCGTCCTAACTCACCCCTTATTTACACGCATTTAAAACTGCCTTGGTTTTCGTCAGAATGGGGTCTACGAAACTGCATGACCGGACAAGTCCTAGAGCTATACAGCGAAACGCTATATCGACTACAAGCTCGTCTAAAAGCTCATAAAGCTCCATCAACCGCTGCTGCGCATACGAAAGTCATTACCACTATTAACGTAATAGGAATATGTAAGCTAATCTGTTTAATGCAACCAATTTGTTTAACCTAAGCTGTTTTTAATATTAAAAAAAGTTACTTAGAGCGATCCTAATTGAATTTCGCACGAAAAATGGTAATTATATTAAAATTTTAATTAGCAAATTACATGGGATATTCGCGTGATTGTTGAAGATTCACACACAAAAATTTTATGATCTCCGAGATAAAACTGAGCAAAAGGAAATAAAGACGTATCGTACTGCTCTGTTTCAAAACTCATTTCCAAATAAATTATTCAATCCCGCAACTTATAATACAGATTATTGATAAAAGTCACGTTCAATTCTCAGCACCTACGGCTTGCGGTTTAAAAGCAAATGTTAGTTACTCTTGGTTTTTTTCTTTTGGTTTTAATTGACACGCTTTTGTCTCCTTTTCTCAATTCTCTTTATATCATCTCCTCGGGATACCAGACTACTTAAAATTTTAACATTTTCTAAAAACACTTTTTCTACTCCACTAATCTTCTTAACGTATCAAAATCGTGGTTTAATATTAACAAGAATCGACAGGTACGTCGATGCTTTCTTTTATACGTAAATTTTTTGAATTACTTAATTTTTATACCGTAAAGTCCTCACGAACTATTGGTATGGTAGATTAATAATTCTTAATTTTCAGACGTAACGCGTACTTTTATAAGAACTAATTAAAACAATTTTTATTTTCTAAAGCGTAAGGGTGCAATAGAAGCAGGTTTAAGAACTATAATTTACTGAGAAAGCTCGCCACAAAGTTGAAATTTGCTTGCCTTTCTTATCAATGATAGTTAAACGTCGTCTAAGTATTTAGATCACGATTTAAACTTATAAAGGTTCAAATTGCTTGATTTTAATTTGGCTAATAAATCGTATATAGGTGGTATACACGTGCGTCACGCTTCTCTTCTGTGCTTTCATTCTACCATAAACTTTTTGTCTTAATTATTATCTTTTTGCTAAGATATTTTATCGCTGGAACGGTACCACTAGATACACATACGAGCACACAGATACGAGAGGCACGACCATAAACAAAGTGTCAAATTAGAGAGGAAGTGGGAAATTAAATAAAAATTCAAATAAAAAAGATGAAAAAAAATAAAACAACGAAGACAAGAAAATTTGATGATGCTACAGATTTGTGCAGTGAACTTCAGACTTTTTCTAGACAACTTAAGAACAATTCGACTCCTGAAAAAGTACTGAAGTTTGTTTGTGAAAATACACTCACGGACAGCTTTCCAAACGTTTTTATGGCTTCATGCATTTTTTAACTTTGGCGGTTGTCGTATCTGGTGTAGAACGTAACTTTTCAAAGTTAAAATTGCAGAGACCACAAATCCATCGAATAAACCCATGATCGAAAAATAGATAAATTAGCTGTACAAAGTTTAAAACAATATAATAAGCTACAATTCCAAAGACAATAGACAATTTAGAAACTAATTTAACTAGGGTAACAATAAAACACTTATTTATTACAAAATTAAATACGTATTAAAACAGAAAAATTAAACAATATTCTCACAAGTAATATAACCCCGTTTATTCGACAGACTGGGGTTGGTTGTTAACAAGTGCTAGTTACGATAATAAATTCGCGGGTGAAATAATTCAAAATTAACTACCACGAGTTAACAACCAACCCAAGTTTGTCACAGAAAAAAGTCGGTCACGTGCTGTATTTTGAATGACTGTTCACACAAAACTAATAACGGCGTAATTTAAATTAACGGATCGCATCGGATATTATCGACGTTTTTCGCGTGCTGTCCATCTTAACTTGAAGCTCTTGTCGCTAACAAACGCAGCCACAGCAACGAGTGGCTTTATTGTAATTTTAACGTCGTTTTTTCACTTATTAAAATCCACTAGCGACTTTTTTATCTTCAAATTTGTTTGGTTCTTGACACGGATATCAAGCACTCTGATTGGCTAAATAAAACGTATGATTTTGTAAAAAAAATTCGTGTCTTAGATTTTGAGGGATATACACGTTTTGGGGCTGTAGAAACCGAAGAGTTATTTATTCGTTTTTGAAATTGTCGACTTCCATAAACACAGAAAAGTCATCTCAGTGCATACGAGAGCATTCCATAAAGTACTATACAAACACAAACAAAATTTTGTACGCAGAAAAAATATTCTCGGAAAAAAATCCATAGAAGGTATATGTATAAATTGGCATTATATAGGCCGAGTCAAAAGATACGTATTTTACAATATTACTGCTATTTGAGAAGATAGGTAAAAAAGTTAGTTGAGCGAACCGACTCATACTATAATATATAAACTGGCATACAAAAATCTTATACCGGGTGTCCCATAAAAAATGTTTCATAAATAATACTTTTCTTTAATGGAATGCCCCATATTTTTTTATCTTAATGGACAAAGCATTTAATTCCCAACAAAACGTCTAGATAACTTTTTTCTTTCAAATGTCATAGTTTTTTTTTTAATTTTGTAGATGTCATACAGCTCGCGTACTCAGGTACACGCACCAACAAAAGAATCGTGTTGCGCGATGAAAAACAAATAAAATCGACAGGTATGTTTTTCAGTATTATTACATAAATTTCGTATTTTTGCTTTATCAGTTCGTGCATTTGTGTTTTTTTTAAATATTAATAGTAATAGTTAGTTAATTAAAATGCCACACTAAATATGTGTAAAATATGACATTTATGTAATAAAAGTGAATAACAGACTTCCCAACTTTATTTGTTTTCCATCGCGCCCCACGATTCCCACATTTGAGCGTGGATCTAAGCGCACGAGCTGTAACTATAATTTTTTCCTCAAAAACTATGGCAGTTACAGCAAAAATTATTTATATTTTTTTGTAAAAATTAAATGTTCTTTTCCGACATTCCACTTAAGAAAAGTATTATTTTATATTTTATTATGGAACACCCTGCAAAAGATTTTCGTATATGCCAGTTTATAGTGCGGGTCGGTCCGCACAACCTTTAATGCTAACTTCTTTACCTATCTTCTCAAATACTAAATAGCAGTAATATTTTAAAACCCGTATTATTTTACTCGGTCTGTTTAAGGTATTTTTGCTAATTTTCCAATTGTATTATACTCATGAGTGCTGTAAGCAAAAATAAAAATATTTTTGTTGAGCACACATTTTACTCTAGTAAAATTAGTAATAAATTTAATCAAAACTAAATTAACAATTTAATTTAAATTTTCTTCTATACCTTTAAAGTAAATGGTTTAAATGGAATTTTTCGAAAAAAAGAATATTTGATGTTGAGCACGTTGGTTAGGGATGTTACTACAAAATAATAAATACTCGAATAATTACTTAGTAACGTATGGTTAGTTCAGTCGCTGATTTTGCGTATTTGAGCATATACAATACTGCAGGATACATTCGGTATATTTTACTGCATTTCGACTTAGTTATTACAATTTAAAAAAAGTTACCACAAAAAGCGTGGGGCGTCGCGTCGTTGGCCACGGGTTTGGCTCGTTTTATTTAATATGCTATAATAATACGAAATTGTATTTTACTTGAAATTCTACCTCTGCAGTATGTTTTCTACTAACATTAGTATCTATACTATAATTCAAATTAAACATAGTTTGTTACTGTGAAAATATTCTCGCCAAATGTTTAGAGAGAGTTATTTTGCTTAGGAACATTCTAGAGCTTAAGATTGTTGTTAAAAGTGATTCATCAAAACTGGAAATTCTTAGCGGCTTGCTAACCGAGGGTAGATTTTCTAAGATTCCCTATTAAACATATCTGTCACTTTCCATTATTACGACATTCTTAGCACTGGAAAGGGTTTTAATTCTGATGTACTATATTTTTCAAAGAGACACGTTTTACCCCTTTTCGTGGTTGGCAAACAAACTTTAGGTCTACAGATAAGTAGGCTATACTATAACGACCCTCAGCCAGCAAGTGAAAACCTTTGTGCTTGTAGTACCAATTTCCTTTGTGTTTGTAGATAATAATTTTCAAGAACATTTGACTGTAAACATGTATGAATGCTGTGTGTGATCAAAAGTCCTTTTGCATTTTCAACGCCTTGTCCAACATATAACTTTTCACTGGTCTCATTCTTGGCAGCTCCGTATTAAAATAATTATGCGTACATTATTTGATGGCATTGTACTATTTTCAGGTTCAGAATGTGGTGACGGCGCAGAACTGGTGCCTTTGCTATTCAAAGAGGATGCAAGTTAAAAAAAAATATTATTATGTCTGCGTGCGTACCCTGGCTCTGGTGTGGCCAGTGGTCCCACCAGAGGCAGTATTGCCGCAAAATTAATCAACATACGCAAGTTGCAAAATTTCACACAACAGTTGCTCCAGCGTAGCAAACATTGTTTTGGCAATATTTCTACTTTTCAGGAACCTGGATTTTCAAAGTTACCATTAGTTACCTAATAGCATACATAATAGTTAACTATGTCCGACTTAATCCCTCTATAGGATAACCTCAAGACCGGAGTATACGAGTTTCCCAAAATCCGTTAGGGCAAATCCGCTCCCTTGCAAAACAGGGTTTAGCATTTGTAGGTATACACTGTGTTAAATTACTGGATCGTTCTATGAAAATAAATTCCTCAACTTAAATGTAAAATAAAAACTAAATTTAATACTAATAAAATAAGTTGCTTATAAGAAAAATTTAATAGTTGCTTTGAAGATAAAAACAAATAAAAAAATAAAATAGTTTGTTTTTATTTTATTCCTGTTTTTATTATCATACTACGACACAACTATCAAATTAATAATTAATAATTAAAAATAGTTTCCTTGTAAGAGAAATTTTATTTATAAAATACTTATACTTAATCTAACCTACGTTTTAATACTATAAACATGCACATAAAAAGAACAATATAAATATATACATATATTAAACAAGTATTAAATGATATTGTAATAGGTACATATAACATTATACATAACTCAAATTTTGTTTCTGTATGACAGTGTTTCAACATGTTCAAACCTAGTTAATTGATTGTTAGAATATAGATTGAATTTTTCGATTAAAAACTGATCCCTCTTTTGTACTACCCTGCGGAAAACAGATTTTGAACCTTGATTGTTTGCACTGTTTATTTTAAAATAACTGCGTGCCCCTTTGAAAATTAAGCAGTGTTCTAACAAAATTAAAAACATCAGGATGGGAATGATAAAAACTTGAATTAAAAGGCAAATGAATAGACTGGCAAGCGTTTGTAATATGAGCCATCAAACTACACACCAATTGAAACAAATATAATTTTTAGATAACCATTTACTTTTTATGAGTAACTTAACAGACTTGTGATAAGTGGATTAGTATTATGGGGAACTCGACCTACGACTTAAACCTTAATCCTGTCACTAGCGGAATTCTGTTGCGCCCCTCTAGACAACCCTAGAGTTGAGTATTAGTTAACTTTCAGAGTCAATAAAAAATTAATCGCAAGAGTAACTTAAGTTGGCTTTAAAAAGACGCCTAAAAGATAACTGATGGTGATTATTTTAAAGTTAACTTTTAAGTGTTGTCAAAAGTTGACCATAAAAGGCAACTAAAATTAAACCTTCCATTTATAAGTACACCAAAAGGTAGTCAAAAAGCTAACTTTTGGGCATTTACAAAGTTACGTTTAGTTATCCACAAGCATACATAATAGTTAACTACGTCTCACTTATTAAACCCTCCATAATATAACCTCGATACAATCGTACGGTTGAATACTAAGCAACTTCTCAAGTCCATTACAAGTTAATGGCCAAAGCAACTTAAAACGTAACTCCAAACAGATGCCTTAAAAGTAATCAACGGTGATTACCTTACAGTTAACTTTAAAATGTTGTCAAAAGTTACCATAAAACATAAATAATATAAAACCTGGTATATTGATTAATACGCCCATAACTCATATACAAATGCTGGATTTAAAAGATGTTAAAACGTTGCTAAGATCATGCTACCTTAATGTTAAATTTTTTATTTGATAATGGAATACAAACTTTAATACCATATAATCAAATAGGTATCCGGTTAGTCGCATTTGGAATTTCATTTATACATAAACACAGGAAATTGTTAATACCACTCTGATAATTATGTTGATGTATAATTAAATGATATCACAAAAGCGACTTTAATCCGATTTGTTTTGATCATGTTGTACTAATCTGTGATAATTAATGGAATATTTATTAAAATGAGTATACTTAACTATTATATAAATAAATACAAATATTATCAGCAATGTATGCTTCTAATCTTATCCAAACTTTTGTGGCATTTACAATCTCCATATCTGTTGCAATGGGTATGATGGTTTCAACTGCAACTAAAAATATAAAAAGAAACTTTGTTTGTAGAAGTAAAATTTAGTTTGTATATATAGAATACACAAATTGTTTTTTCACAAGCGCATTCATTGTATGTAGTATAATGCGCGGTTGGTAAACTTTACAATTTTCTTCTTCCTTTGAAAATTATAATTAAATATTATTCTGTACACAAATGCAAATTGTCGAAATAATGTTTCGTAACAACGCAGCCTTCAAAACTTTAAAATTTATACTTTGCTTGTCGTGTTTTTGAATTAACTTGTATTTATTCAAAATGGAATTATTTAAAATTAAAATATAATAAACACAAGATTAAAAAAAATTGCTTACTAATTAATTACAACGATTTATCGCTGCAATATGTATTTTTCGTTGGCCCCTATCCAGTTCAGTTGGTTACTTACTGAATCAGTATTCCAGAATTTGCAATGTTTTTTGTCTAATAAGCCTTTAATAATTAAAGACAAACCCATAGAGAGGGTGCATACATACAATTACTTAGGAACCTCTTTAAATAGTAATTGGGATCACTCCATTGAAATAAAATGCAAAATAGAAAAAGCGCGAGTTGCGTTTGTTAAAATGAAAGCCTTATTCATAAGTCATGACTTGGATATACACATGAAAATAAAACTACTGCGCTGTTACATCTTTCCTTTTTTATTATATGGCGCAGAATCATGGACCCTCAATGAAACAACAACAAAAAAGCTTGAAGCATTCGAAATGTGGCTCTATAGGCGTATATTAAAAATCTCCTGGACACAACATATTACCAATACCACCGTGTTACAAAAGAGAGAGAAATAATAAAAACCATAAAAACTAGGAAACTTGAATATTTAGGCTACATAATGAGAAATGGAGAGAGATATCGATTGCTTCAGCTGGTATTGCAGGGAAAAGTATTAGGAAAGAGAGGTCCAGGAATGAGAAGGATATCGTGGCTCAAAAATTTAAGAACATGGTACAATACCACAACAACGGGACTATTTAGAGCCGCAGTAAATAAAGTACAAATTGCCAGAATGATCGCTAAAATCCGTTAACGGATCGGCACTAACAGAAGAAGAAGCCTTTTTCAATATACCGTACGAAGCATATCTGTAATTGAGTATGCAGTAAGAAAAATGCTTACCTTGAGTTTAAGATGGGTGCGCTATATTAGAATATAGAACGGACTTACACTTGTTTTCGGTGTTTCTGCCGCAATATATACAACGGAAATGACAAGTACTAAAAAAAGGAATTTGGTATTGGTATTGGTGTTGGTAAGGGGCGGGCCGCTATAGGGGTACTCCGCACCGGAGTCCTAAGCCCCTCTTCAGCCGTGAAAGGGTGGTAAGAATGAGTTAGAATAAGGAATTTGGATAAAGGAGGTTGTTCCGCGGAAAGTACTGTCCCACCTTTTCGCGTAGGAAAATCGCGGAAAACCCTAAGCGAGAACAGTCGGCCGCGCCGGGATTCGAACCTAGGCCTCCCGAATGTAAGGCGGACGCGTTAATCGCGGAACCACCTCTCTGGGTACACGTACCTAGCTTAAATCGCCATAAAATACTTTTAACTTGCTTCCTGTTTTCACAATCGGTGACGTAAATTTCGTAAAGTGGTTTTTCCCATTGCACCCTAATGCGTGGCTAAAGTTCCTAAATATTCAAATTAAAATGCAGATTATAGACAGTGTTAGGAATTGACATTTAAATACAATGCAATTTTCTAGATATTTATAAGAGCGGCGAGAACTTTAAGCTAAATCTTTAAATCTTGAAGATTGAGCGTGAACAAAGAAGATGCAACCATGTTTAGAATTTTCCGTAAAGGTAGTTATCTAAATGCAAGATGTTTAAGTAACTTTTAGCACACAGCATCCTATGTACAGCCACATATAAGCACATTATGAAAAACTATTTGAGTTACTTTTTGAATAATTCTGTTAGATTTTGTATAATACGTAAATAAATACAACAGTAATCTAAATGCAAGATATTTAAGTTCCTTTTAGTAAACAGCATCCCGTTTAAAAACTCATGTAGGCACATAATAAACAACTGTTCCGTGTTTGATCGCGTGCAACAAATTCGTTACTTAGTAATAAAATAGCAATGTTTCAAGAATGAAATAACGGACATCGTCCTTGTGTATGGTGAAGTGGGTCGGAATGCTGCCAGAGCTAGAGCACTTTACATGGAACGTTTTCCCAATCGCCGAATAACTAATGCAAGAACCTTTACAAATGCGGTTCAACATTCACGTGACCATAAATCGTTAAAACGCAACATTGAGAGAGAGCACAAACCTCTCTAATTTTGGATGCCGAACTGCAAATTTTAGAAGCAGTAGATTGTTTTGTAGATGGCATTTGAGAAAATTCGATTGATTTACAGCCAAGTTTTTAAAATTTGTCTGCTGTTCACCGACGAAGCAAGAATTTTACGAGATGGAGTTTTCAACGTCCACAACACCCACATCTGATCAGATACAAATCCGAATGCATTTCGGCAACACCGCCATCAACAGAAATTGTGTGTAAATGTGTGGGCTGGCAAGAGCGGCCGTGGTTCTGCGGTAAGCGCGCACGCAAACAAATCCAGCGGATCAGGGTTCGACTCCCGGCCCCGCCATTCTCCATCGCAAGACAACGGGAAACCAGCGAGGTAGATATTTTCCCCCGGAAAACTTCTTTGGAGAAGAATTGCGTGCACTTCCTGTGGTTCGAAGCCCACGTTAAACTGTAGGTCCTGAAGAAAATCAATCTTACACACAATATGTTATAATTCATATCTCTTGCATGATATACTGTTCATTTTCTGGGTATACAAGCAAATCCACAAAAGACATTCATTTGGAGGTGTGTCTGTGATGGCACAACTTAACATTTGTCGCTTCAGTTTGCATCAAGGCAGATCTGCTTAGTAGGTTAGCGGGGTAAAGTGGTTACGCCCCGCACTTCCTTTCCATCAATTCCGTTCTAGCATTTGCGTGGTTATTCCTGCCGGCAAAGAAGTTTCACTTCAAAAACATTTCCCAGGTCTGTCCTTAGGATTTGGGGGTTACGCGTCAATTGCTGGTAATTAGTCTAGGGCCGCTCCTATATCACAAACACACCCAGAGAACACAATTTAGTGAACTTTTACCTCTTTCACATTTTTTCGACGATATCCTACAAACAATACACAAAGAGCCTCGTATAAAAGAAAATCTGAAATGCGTAACAACAGGAAAATTTATGTAAATGTTTCTATTGGGCAGACTTCAAGCTCTATTATGCTAATCAGTAATGATTTAGTAAAAGCAGATTGAATATCTAGGACTATAAGGTCATAAATCACAATCAAGTTTGCTGATAACCGAACGATTCATGAATAATAGCCGTTTCATCGTTACATTCATAAATACCACGTTCAATAAGTGAAAGGCTGATAGAAATAAGTTTACATGAAGTATTCGACGTTAGATGTTATTCAATGTCTTGTCGTAAAAGTTTTATACATGTATCTACTTCACTCCCCTTCGAGATACAAATGAATTCCTACGTCTCGACATAAAAAATCCATCAATTTTTTTGTATGCCGTTTGTGTCGGACATAAACAAAAGAAAATAAAAATTTTTAGCACTTAAATTTGCTAGTGTAAGCTTTTAATATTTTATTCTGCTTTGGGTATTTTTAGTGCTAAAATAAAATTAAAAATATTTAATTACATCATTATTCATTAGAGCTTTTAGCATTTTATTATAAATTTTCTTAACTATTTATCCGCGATTCGTTTTTTTTTCTTTCACTATGGTTTGAAATACATCAGTAAGGTATTAAAGAGCTTCAATCCAGCATTAAGCAATACAGGGTGTCATAATTAGGCAAAACAACAACGTAATTTTAATGAAGTCAATTCGCCACAAATGACTATCCAACGCGTTACCATATTACCATACAAACGTATTAAGTACACCGGGCAATATTTGCAGCTCTTAACATAACAACTAAGGTGTAAGGATCATGATGTTCGCTAAATGAAGGCTTTATGTAAATTTGATATAGGTACATATGAGTGGTAAGGTTGGATGTTGTAAATTACAGCAGAATGCCAACTGAAGCCGACAGTAACAACCTCTGTCATTATGACACCCCTACCTTATAACGATTACACTAGAAGTTGCGGTAATAGACTTGTACTTAAATGGAAAGCTTCGTGCGTATATAAAAAAAAATTACCTTTTGATTTATATTAGCAGAAAATATCGAGAAATAAGTAAATAACAACTACCTATCTAATCTCATTTCCACACCATCATTAAAATACGCAATTAAAAAAAACTACCAAATACTTCCTTATACCCCTCGATTTAAAACAAATAGTAAAGTCAAAATAGTTTTATAATTGAAAAAAGTTGCCCTACAATATGCTGTAACATTGCCTCAACCTAACATAGGCAATATGTACCCAAAATGGCACATTTTGGTGGAAATGAGCCCAACTTTTGAGTTTGAATTGGGAAACCCCGTATATTTTGACCTGATCCTAAGACAATTCTAAGTGCACCAGCACTATTTTTAAAAATTTTTGAGCCTACTTGATTATTATTTTAACACTAAAGTGTTATGACAGAGCTCAAATCATTCTAAGGAGCGAAGATAATAGCCAGGAAACACAAACATGATTTCTTTACGAGTATTCTGGTAGGTACATGCATTAATGTTTAAAGAAATCACTTTTTTGCAAATTAAACGTTTTTCGTCAAGTGGCACTATTCTATAGACACTAGGTACGTAATTGCAGATTTTCACCACAAATCCAATGACGTCCTCAAATCCAAAATCGGATTGATATTATTCAAAAACCACCAATTTCTTTGTGTATGAAGTTTAAAAAAAACAGGAAATACTTTGTTTCAAGTGTGTCATGGAAAAGAAGAAATTAATAAATAAATCACCAATTATAACTGTTCTTCGCTAATTTATACGCTTAATGCAATTTTCTATTATTTATCAAACATTATATTTTTCCATGACACACTTTAAATACGTATTTCCTTGATTTTTTAATCTTCATACAAAAAGAACTTGGTGGGTTTAGATTAATACCAATCGGATATTGTATTTGAAGACATCCTTGGATTTGAGGTGAAAATTTGCATTTAGATACGTATTGTCTATAGAATAGTGCCATTCGAAAAAATGACTAATTTACAAAAAAGTTATTTCTTCAAATATGAATGCCGAAATACTCGTAAAAAATGTTGTTTGCATTGTTTGATTATCGTCTTCGTCCCTTACAATGATTTGATCCCGGTCATAGCACTTCAGCTTTTAAATAAAAACTAGTGTTACCCCAGCGCACAATGCACTGACAGACTGAGCGTTGACTGAGCCGGCTAAATGCTAAGTCACGTGATGCATTAGTTCCATGAGGAAGCGCAACGTTGGTGTAGATGTCGCCTCAAGTAAAGCGCGTTTAGCAGACTTTCATATATAAATTAAAATAACTATTATTGAAAAATCGACGTAGAATAAAAATATAAAAATGTTTCATGTTCCATCTGTGGATAGAGACCTTTCATTTTAAAAAAATGGTCCAAATTGGTGAAGCGGTAGCCCCCTGAGGAACCGGAGAAAAATACCCTTTCGAGCTTTTATATATGTATGGATGGATTGGATCTTTAAAAATCTAGTAGGCTTAAAAAATTACAGTGCAAGTATACTCAGAATTGGCTCAAGATTCCAGAAATGTCAAAATATACAAGATGTCCCCTTTGAAATTCACAAGTTGGGGTATATTTGAGGGTACCTATTATATATCGTCAGTTTCGTTGCCACATCTCAAAAAATACTAATGATTCCGTTGACACTCGGTAAAGAGAAACAAAATTAAAAGGAATGAATTTTTTAGCCTTGAACTTTTACCATCCTCGTTTCTGTATTTTATTTTTTAGCTTTCTAAATACAACTGTAGCCAGGGGCAATACATACGCTTTCCCACACAATGTGGGTGCAATGTAAATAAATACAAAAACATCAATTTCAGAACATTGTGAATTTACGAACTCTTAAACCAATTCTTATGAATAATTTATAAGCCACGTCGTTGTAGTACGACTGTGGAATGATTATTTCAATTTTATAATAAAGATATATTGACTCCGATAAAGTTGCTATTAATGTTTAATACATTTCTAAATGTAAATATAAGATGCCATTGACTATAAATAAAGAATACAAATGAACAGTAACCATACCGATGTTAACATTGAATGAGTATTCTAAAATTTTCCTCGTATACAGAAATGTTCATTTGATGAAAAATCGATGTTGATATAACTATGAATTTTTAAATTATAAATTTGAATTTGAGATTTGTAACTTGTAAAAAATTTTTTAATTTAAATTGAAATTGGGTAATATAACTCGTCATAAATTTCACTAAAACTTTCGATTATTATTATTGTACAGCATGTTCGGTCAGTAATAATAATGAGTGTATTTGTAAATATCATTACTGACTATACATGTTGTACGATAACAATAAAAAGTTTCAGTGAAATTTATGACGAGTTTTATTATATAATTTAAATTTAATTTTAAAACTATCAAAAAAATGTTGAAATACGGTAGTAATATTTAAAATTGTAAATTTTAGGGAAAAAAAGATAATTGAAAAATCTTCTGGGAAATTAACGTTCACCGTTTCGCTACCACTGGGTGATATATGTCCCAGTAGTTCTTCATATAAATCTGTTGCTTTGCTATCCGTATATGTTTATTAGCATTGTTATTTGTTCCAGTATAATACCGTATCCAGCTTCATGTATGTCGCAAGAAACTGTCATGTATTAGTCACATATGCTTGGAAACTATAGCTATACTTATTGTTATGTTGTTTTTGTGTGTTTCCATTCTTACTTTTGTTTAAAAGTAGCTTGTAATGACCAACAATGGCAAATTAAGTAAACATTATGAATTTGTAGTTTGCTGGTAATTGTTACAACCCCAATTATTTCAATATTTGGGACACAGGTGTCCCAGTAGTAGTTTATAGTGGGTGAAATTTGCACCAACAGTAATGGTTGTAAAAATATTATTTTTCAGGAAACAAAAGTTGACAGAAGCAGAGTTGGAAGAATTAGTACGGAATTTATCAGATAGTAACAAGTCATTCCACGAATCCTTTGAGGGAGTTGTTCTGAATAGCTTGCTTCGTCGTGTGAAGAATTCGGAGAAGAAGCACATACCAAAAATGAGTTAGATGATGAAAGATCTAATAATGAAGATATTGAAACCGATGAAAATATCTAGTGTACTACTAAATATAAATCGTGGTTCTTCGGAGTTGGATGTATTTTTGAAATTTTTGAAAAAGCCTGTTTCTTGTAATCGTTCAACAACAAAAAGCTAGAAATTCTACAAAAGACTAGAAAGACGAAAGTACTACTTACAGACCCTTACAGGATCATGATTGTTGTCGGTTGCTACATGATCATAATAAAGTACCGGCTTATCATCACTATTGGTCAAGCAATGGGAAATGAAGCAATAAAACGTGCAATATCCAGAGATTGGTTACAGTTATTATCTTTAAAAATGTATTTTAACACGCCACAAAATCGAGCCAATGCTCATAAATTATATTATATGCAAGAAATTATTTCTTGCTTGAAACACACCTTACCAAAAGCAAGGACAGAAAGTGCTTTTCAGTCGATTGATAAATTTATGACAAAATCCATAGGTAACTGTGGGACAGTACCTTTCTTTAAAACCTATAAAAACAGAAAAAAAATTGGCTAAGGTGTGAATAGAAATTTAGATATGCATACGACTTCAACGTCTACTGCGGCAAGAAAAAAACGGGCAAAACTACTCTTGGAAAACGAGCTGTTACGAAGTTAGCAAGCACGATCAGAAATCCTTAAGTTGCTCTTTGCATTGACAGATTTTTTACGTCTGTAAAACTAATAAACACGATTCCATTTGTTTCTGTGGGTTCTACCTACATTAGTAATTTCAAAGATATATTCAAATTTGAAAAGAAGAAAAGGGAAAAGGAAAATTTATGCGCAATCAGCGTGGAACTATTACAATGCTGTGAAAAGACACAAAAGATGTTTGCCTTCTTAGTAAATGTCATAAAGGTGACACAAGACTAGCAAAACGGAAGCAAAAAGATGGAACTAAAGCGCAAATACCTTGTCCCAATGAAATTATATTTTATAATAGCTTTATGGAACGCGTCAACTTGTCGAACCAATTTATCAGTTTATATGATATAGACCGAAGATCGCAAAGGGGTGGAAAACGGTTTGTTTACAGGCTACTTATAGTGGCATTAGCAAACCGGTAGATTCTTTATAAAAGCAACCGTGAAAAAAGATCTTTAGCGAATTTCCATAGCAGTTGCAGAATCATTAACAATAAATGGCAGAAACCATGCTGGAATTGTAAGAAAACGTTCATACGAGAGGGATATAGAGGCCCTCAAAATCTTCACAAGTTGTTTTCAATGTTGGTGGCCATGTTCCATATGGAACAACAGGGGTAAAAAACAGAAGCGAACAAGAAACTTGTGCACTGCTTGAAACATACCGTTATGTATGAAGTGTTTTAGTCGTTTCCATGCACAATTTTCATTTATATTTTTGATTTTTATCTGCATATTACACTTGTTCTATAACAATTTTGAATCAAGACAATAGCACACAACATTCATTGCTATTGGGTCATATATGTCCCATCAAAGAAATCTAATGGGCCGTATGCGCGTTTCGAGAAATGTCTTATTTAACACCATATTAAAGCAAAATCGCAAAAAACCGATACTACAACGCAAAAATGACGCAGTGAAAGGGTTAAACAAACATATTGACCAGAAAATTCTCAATTAACGTTAAATGCTGGACCAATCCATAAAACTCTGGCAGAGTATGAAAAAACGAATAAAATCCTCAAAAGGTATATTTTCTTCATTTAAATCGATTTTACGATTTTTTTAAATTAAAATCCGCTATTTCCACTATTTTTCTTATGGTGTAAGATGCATTTTAACCATTTAGCTATTAAATTGTAAGGATTTATATCAATATGTCAGTACTGCATTTTAAGCTTTAAAGGGCTGATATATACTGACGGATTGCGATAGCAAAGTAATTGGAACTTCAAAGCAAGCTAACTCGGGTCATTTAATCGTTTTATTCCAGAACTGGCACGATTTCAATCATTCGATATAAATCATGATTTAAATAAAGGTGATGTGATTTCTCAATGATGTGATATAAATCATTTTTAAATAATACGCACAATTTGTGGTAAATCAAGTTTCTGTTTTTTTGAAGATGTATATAAAATTTTCCTATTTTTTTAATTTTAAGTATTTCATTTATTTTTTACGGTTTCGTGCAAAAGCTTATATTAGGGCCCTTAATTTTCATTGTTAAACGAAAAAAACACAAAAAGCCATAATTATTTTGATTTGTTCAAAGTAAATTGATGATTTGTGATTTTTTTAATCGTGGTTTTTTTCAACCCTGCATTCAGTGTCGTGGAGTGTCTATACCGACAGTGCAAATTTCTGATTTTCAACAGTAACGCGGTTAGTTGTACGGTTTTAAAACATTGATTTAAATTATGATGTTTTTTTAATCACTTCCTTTAAGTTGCGAATTCAATAGCTAATTTAAATCAAGTCATGTAAACCAAAATTACCCTTATTCATACATATTACAACCAATCAAAATGCAGTACCTACATGGTATTCTGGTATTGCCCTGACAATTGTTCAGCAATTTATAACGCAGCCTTATTAACAACCCAAAAACAAGCGTTTAGCAATGTCTAAGCAACACCTCAGTTACGTAAATAAACCGACAAATTCTAGAGTCATAAATTAGCAGTTCTTCACGTTTTACAATAAGTAAAAGACTTTGTTTACCAACAAACTCACGCGCTTCTCACTTGTATTTTTAGCTGACAAATTGACACTCTTTGTAGCTATGCAACAAGTATTCGTTATATAACCCGCAATCTTAAAGCTCTTATAATATTATCGCAGATGATATGAAAATAAGCCGCGGTGCTAAAACTCCTAATTTAATTTCGAAAGACAAATGTCAAATTTTACTTTTAAAGACGGTATTCTAAGAAACATAGTTTACCTTTAAATAAGATATTTTCAAGTATTCAATTTATTATTTGTAATATTGGAGATAAATAAAATATTTAGATCTAGTAAAAGATAAATCTATCAAAATTCAAGCTTCGCGTTTGTTTAAAAATTAATTATGCACATTTAAAACATGCTTTTATTTTCCCAAAAATAAATAATTCATTGAAGAATAATTTTCCATTTTTTCATTGTTTTTGAATACCGAACACAGAATTAAAAATTACAAAATTAAAATAAAACTTCTACATAGATTAAGATAAATGAACACGCGATTCAAAACACTTCTTCAGTACAGCTTGATAAAATAACTCTAATAAATTATCCGTCAAAAAGAGCGCTTGAATAAATAAATTATACAAATTTAATGTACAGGTACATGTACTTGCATGTTCGTTTCCGGACTTTAATGAATACAATACGAATCCCTACTGAATACTGAAATACTCGACCAAAAAGAATCCCCTTTGAAAACAATCAATAAACAACAGTAACGGAACCGAAGAAAAAAAATGTGACTACTGCTGATCCTTCTAAACGCAATGAATGTGGTAGCATCAAGATATCATCAATCTCCCCGAAGAGAACATGTCCTCAAAGGGCTTAGGAATACAGCCGGTTACAGGACCATTAATAAAAACATTGCCTTTTTGAAAGAAATATGAGCCAGACTACCTCTCAAATTAATCAAGAGTTCTCTACATGGCTGCCATTATAGGTCTTCAGGCAATCGCGTGCCGTCCTGCGGTAAACGTGTGTATCCTGCGTGTTTCACCCCCGTAGTATATCAACCCCCTAGCGAGTGAGCCATCATAATACCCCTAACACGTGCCTTCTGTCTCAGACGGGTCTACATAATGCTATCTTATCCTTTCCTTCCTATGCTAAATCCTGAATGATTTTGCTTACATTTGAAATTCTGGAAGAAAGAAAGATCCGGGCGAAAGTTTTCGAAAACTTTTGTTAGCCTACAAACCAATTTCCCAGCGTATTTTATTTTTATAACCTGGTAATATGAGTTTTTAAATCTTGGCCGAACTTCTCCGCTTTCGGTATTAATTTATTGTTTCGCGTACCCCAACCAAGTTTTCTTTGACGAGGAGCTTTACCCCATACTTTACTTATTTATTTTTTCCCAACACTGCTTATGTAGATACCTGTAGCTATATGGATAAATAGTTCAAAACCCAACATTTATTTTGTTTATTTTACTACCAAAGAAAAACAAAACATCCCAGTTTTATGAACACCTTTTACTCCACGTTATCTTTAAAGTAAGTTAAGCCGGGTGAGTAATTAGCTTACATTTACTTAATAAACAAGATTTCCATCTCATTACTAAATTATGATGCCAAAAAATTTAAATCTTGGGCAATAATCCGTGTTAACCTCAAGTTGTAAATTTTTCTGTTTATTCTCCCTTGAGGGAAATTACTTCCTATTGCATTACCCACCTTTACTGCTTCTTTCTTTCCGGTTGTTCGTTTTCTTGTAATTTTTAACAGGGAATAGGAAACATGTTAAAAATTTTAGGGATCCTCTTTATATGGTGCGTTAAAAGAAATTTATAGGCGCGTGAAATCGGTAGATCAATACAGCAGCACTAATGGCGCAAGGACGGAGAAATTTAACGTTTCCGTGCCTTAATTAGAAATATTATTTAAGAATTAATAAAAAACGATTGTTACTATTCTTATTAACAACTTGTAGAAATGAAAAGTGATTTTTACAAACGGATAATTATATATTAATGTTCACTAGCATAATCTTCGTATGAGTAATCACATTAAATTCCAGAAAGGGCAATATATGCAGCTCTAAACCTTACAACTTTTATATCGAAAATTGCATACAATATTTCCTTGAAATTTTCTTATGGCGTCCGTTGAAAATGCGATAAAAAATATTTTGATATTTACTAACAAATGTTAAATCTAATCAGCGCACATATTCTTTGGGCGTTGTTGTTTTTATGGTAAACTAACAAGCGCGAGCCCACGCCGCTCCAAATGTTTCCTCCGCTGATTTGGGCTCGAAAATGAGGGCTGCTCTTGAAAAGAAAAACCCGTGAAAAAAAACCCTGCAAAAAGGCTCCAGGAAAAAGATCCCTAGAAAAAAAAGTCCTATTGAAGCCCCAGAAAAAAAGCGGGAAAATGAGTCAAACTTTGTACTTTTCTACATTTCCAGGGGAAAGTGCCTTAACGGTGGTTTTCACGATGTTTTTGCAACTAGTAAATACGCACTAAAAAAATTTTGCAGTTAACCCTTAATCGTATAAATCGATCAGCAAGTAAAAAACATAGATTTTTAGGGTTTAGGGGATGTTTTCTCCGGAAAATGTTTTTACCGGGGGGATTTTTTTTACCTGAACTTTTTCTCAGATAATTTTGGCCGGGGGCTTTTCCATCGATGTTTTCTCCCAACGAATTTCTTCTGGGCTACTTTCACGGAAGTAAACTGAAATTAGACCCTATAAGCAAAAACACAATTAGGCGCCACTAATAATATTCATACAGCAAACGCACATAACTCAATGATGCTGTTTATACCTTCCAATAATTATTTAGTTCATTACAGCGATTAACAAACGTGTGCGATCATCATTCTTAAGAATTACGGTTTGTGCATCATAGTACTTTTACTTAAGGCGTTAAATGTATTACACAACTTACGCAATTGTCTATTTTACTCGTTTTAGTGAGGTGGTACTTTAGTATTATATTCTTATAATTAAATATTAGCCGTATTGACTGTACAACTTAATGAAAGCTAAAGCAACTTTGTAATACAGAACCTGTCGCCGAGCCGGCTTGTTTGCATCTGGCAATGCGACGTATGCACAGACAGCTTATCAATAACCCAAACAACCAGTATAAATCTAAATTTTCTTATCTGCATCGAAAACTGTAGCGGTGCAATGTACAAATAAATATGTGCTTTATATAATGGATGCGCAAATATGTGGCTTCTAGTAGCGGGAACCCCTCACCACTAAAACATGAGAGAGGTGGAAAATATAGGGATCTGGATTTAATACACGGAATTATACAAGTACAAAAAAAAATCTTTAAACATTATCAGTAACAGCACTGCTTGAGCCTCTAGACACTTCTTCCTGTTCTGTTATAACTTACTTAATGAATCAGTTTTGTGTTTATGTTACCGACCGTCGTAAACGCAGTAGGCTACACTAAAGCCCTTTGTTGTCTATATATTTTTAAGGTATTCCCCTATACTGAGATGAGAGAATTTTGCAAGCGGAAAGTTTTCCTAAAAATTTCTCAATGCAAAACATTTTACTCGATTAACTTTCCACCCCACATCGCTGCTAAAGTGTACTAGTGATTTTTAGAAACAGGCCGGAGAAATATAAAAACAGACCATTACGTATTATTTTACAGGTAGCAAAATCTACATCCGAGTAAAACCACTACAGTAAAGCAAACCCTACTTCGATTACTTCAGTAGGTTATTAAAGTAACATCAAGTTAGTCAGTCAGAAACATAAAGTCACTATTAGTGCTCTAACCCAACTAAAACAAGTACATCTTGCGATTAGTAATCAACTACAATATAATATAGGCATTTTCTTTGAGTGATTTTATTAGTGAATGTCAGTGCTGTATATCAGAAAAGTCGAAATATGCAAAGCAAAGAAACACGCAGAGACATATATTACGATATCACAAACACATTAGTTTTTAATGAAACTCTAGATTAAAAGTAATATAGTATTAAGCTAATCAAAGCTAACATCGCAACGCGACGGTCGTATTTCAAATATTGACAATAAAGGTATTTAGAATATTGGTGCCTTATTACAGAACCCTAGTAAATTAAACCAGAAGTGAGACAACAAGCAGAGTTGAGTAACTGCTAAAATCAAAATTAGCTTTTTGTGTCATAATGTTATCTAGCTAAACTTGAGCGGTACTCACAATAGTCATATGATCAAGTTAGTGTCTTATTAGTGATTCTTACTTGTGAAACCTGCAGGCAGATAAGACTGAGCACAAACATTGAGTAACTAAAAAGCGGGAAATAAGCGGGTTAGTTCACCTAACCGCCAACGAAGCACCTTAAGCCGTATATCTTCAATAGCAGCATCAAAGTAATACTTTATTAGCGGTTGTTAGATGATACACCAGACATTTTATACATTACCGCAGGCCTTGACCAACTTGCGTGTCACGTCTTAGCTATATTCAGAAAACAATCACAAATATTAATCTTAACTGTAGTTTTCCGAATACATCTACGACGTGAAGTAGCTCGTTAAGGTCTGCTCTAATATGCTCTTTTGTGGATAGCTCGGCATGTTTCCGATAAAATAGTGGCTAAATTATACAGTTTGTTTCACGTAGTACGGGCCATAGCATGTTAACCATGTTGTAGCTTGGTTGGAATCACAGTTGGTTGTCTACAGAATTTCATCACATTACATCATTGTCTTAATATCCATGAAATAAGGGTAAATAACGTGTTTGGTAGCAGTGATCGTAGTAGCACTCGCTGGATAATGCGAGGGTCGCAATTTAAATTTCCACATGTATATTTTTGTAGAATTATTTATTTACATCCCTACATTTCCATTAAATAGAAAGTGGTCCAATGTCTTTAATACATAATGTAAACAACACCGCCAATACGAAATAAAAACATTAAATATTTTAGGAACAATTTTATATAATTAAAAAAAACTGCTTTGATCACTTTGTATTTAAAACAACAACAAAAAATAAAAAACCATTTAAAAAAAATTGAATTTTATGAGAATTAAACCCGAGATCCTGACATTTGTAAGCGAATACTCTACCTCAAGACCACTGCCACCGTGTACAGTTCTTATTTAATAAATATCGAGATAAGCATGTAATAATATACAGTGAGTTTTTCTTTTTTGTATACATACCAGCTATGTATACTTTTATAAAAAAACATATCAATGCATTGTTTTACTGCAATCTGTAGGCAACCAACTACACACTACATTTCGAAGTTTCAATTTTTGAAAAGAATAGTCTGCTGTGGAAACAGTTACCAAATTGTTTAATGTCAAATTAATAGCAATTAGTTTTTTTTTTAATTTAGCATAAAATTTGTGTATTGTTGATATTTTATGTTTTTAAAATAATAGTTTTATTAAAAAAATTTTGGTATTCAAATAATTTTGCGTTTATTCATAAACATACTCATTGAACATAACCTCACACTATGAGGAACAACCTGTCTCTCTCTCTATTATTTTGTGTACAGTTGGTTGCCTATAGATTGCAGTAAAACAATGCATTGACATGTTTTTTATAAAAGTATACATAGCTGATATGTATACATAAAAGAAAAACTCACTGTATGATAAAATTCTGTAGACGACCTACCATGAGTCTAAATCAAATTACAGTATGGTTAAAATACTTAATTTACAATTTTCATTGTCAATAACGTGACCAATAAACTATACATATCTACGTCATAATGTACACAGTATTTCTTGTTTTCTGTTTTGATCTGAATTTTCGCTTCACTTTCACAAAATTTATTCCGAAACCCTAGAATTAAAGTAAGCCATAAATAACAATATCATACCAACCAGAAAAGACACCAAGATAAACTTTTGCTGAAAACAATCAATAAACTGAACCGACATGCAAGTGCCCGCCGTCGTGGGCTCATTCCAAGCTGCAAGATTTAATCGTCTTGTTATGTTGCGACAGTTAGAGATTTAGTACATATATAGATACCCAAGTCTAAATTATTATCTGATTATCTGTATATGCTTATATGTGTATTAGTTTATTAAGTATTCATTTAAACAAATATGCACTTTAAAAATACCAAAATAACACACTTTTCTACAGAATACCTAATTCAAATTATTATTATTAGTAGGCGCGTGCATTTGCTCGTACACCATCGCCGAGTAGTCCTGATTTACCACCAAATAATTAAAATACAGCACAACTTACTAAAAGATGTTCGCCTAAATTGGTTTGGAAATGAGAATTATTCTGAATTAGTAAAAATGTACTAAATTCATTCGTTCCATTAGAATAGTTTTCTACTGTCGAATAATTCGAATATTTTTCTACTATCAAATAATTCGAACGATATCGAATAACTCGATAGTTCTCATCAGTAAGCTATCAGGAAGTTCATAACGTCAGAAGCATAGGCTCGTAACCCATGGAAACCGTGGGTGCCGTGGTCATGTCAACAAATATTTTGTGCTTAAAATTGCAATGCAGTCTGCATAAAGATGTCGCGCTTTGCGTACATCCCTATTAGGTATATTTAACAATTGAGTGGCCTAAACTGTGTTTTTGAAGCAAATAAATACGCACTAAAACATCTCGGGAGACGTTTGCAAATAATTCCAAAATACAAATTGCCCCATTTTAGGAAAACTCGTATCGTTTTCACCTAAACCGAAACAAAAACAATGTCGAACGCAACGAATTAACTATTTGTTATGTTTATAATCTCCAATGTTGATGTAAATTAGAGCCTCGACGTTGAAGAATAGGGCCTATATCACCTATCACTGACGCGTACTATTACTTGCTATATTTTCCATGCAACATATTATGAAAGTAGAGTGGATGGGTAGTATTTCTTAGGCATACAATATTTAATATTGGTCTGCAATGCTAAACTTTAATAGTTTACTAACCGTAGAGTTCAAGTCTAAACATTACGGGATTGAAAGGTTAGTGTTTAGACAGACTTTGAATTATAGTTGTTATTGACATTCCGGTAACTAAAATTAGACAAATAAAGCGCGCTAACTCAAAAAGAGATCTCTGCTTCATATTTGCTTGGAAAAATTACCAGGCGGAATGTGGATACGATTATAGCACTTACGAACAGCTAACAAAGATCCATTTTTAATCATATAAATGTTAGACACTCAACGCGTTTAATTATTACATGCATTATTGACTTAACTCCATTAATGTGTTCAAAGTGGCCGTTTAAAAAACAATGCAGGAGAAGAAGATTTTAATAGTATGTGTACCTTGAATAGAAGACATCATAAAAATGAAATATTTAAACCTTATTTAGCTTGAAGCTTAAAAGGTTTCCAAACCCTCTAAATTTGATATAAAAATTTTATGCCTTTCCAAGCGTGATGCCAACATACATGGACATATTCGATTGACAAAAAGCTCTGTTTAATAAAAAAAATAATAAACACACAGAAAGCTTTCGTAGTATACACACAGATAAAACCGGTTTACATATTTTTTTGATCATTCTACAATCAATTGCAACTATACTTGTAGTTGGCTTGCAGTAAATAGCGTCAAATAAAGTTCAGACTAAACACTTTAGCAAAAATGCACCTCTACTTTATTAAAAGTTTTAATTAAAATGTTAAAAGTAGAAGTATGAACACTGTAATAAAACGCAATAGGTTCATATAAAAAAACCTAGCAATTAAAACTACAAAAGAAAAGCACAGGATTTTGTAATTAAGTCGTTTCATTATGAAGGTAGTTCATAAATTGCTGTAAAATATTGACTTTCCCAACTAAATAAAATAGAATTTCTTCTTCTCTTTATTAAACAGAGTAAAATTCTTGTTTTTATTCAATATTAAATACTCGAAACACAATAAAATTGATGTTTTATAAACTAATAGTGAATTTAAATTATTGCGACGCAATTGTCTTCTGAACAAGTGGCAATCTCTCTTTATAACAGCTGGGATTAAAATTTTGTATTAGAAATCTGCAAATATTAGTCGAAAAACACATTAGACTGATTAAAATTTGGACCACTCAGGAGATGAGCTGTGATGTCGCCACACTTGAACCGTAAAAAACCTGCACAAAAACCCAATCAATCAATTTCAGACAGAAAACGAATTTTGCCAATATATAAAAAGCAATAGGTCTAGTCGCGCCGTCATTCACCCAAAAAATATCTTAATTTACACACTCAATTTTTTAAGATACTGCAAAGAACCAAATAGACAATTGAAAAACTATAACAACATTAAGTTATTTATAAATTTAATTATGATGTTGCAATTTCTAGCAAATCAACATAAATCAATTTGTCGGAGAATTTTCACATGTATGTATTAAAGCATAAACATTTGTAGGTTTTTGACAAAAGACCCTGTATATAATTTCATTAAAGGCTACAAGCCCTACTATCGTTCTGTTAAAACTAATTACATCGCTTCCGTGTTTCACCACAACGTCACTTAGTTCCGACTAAACGTATCAGTTGTCATCCGATCCATCACGGATAGGATGTCGTTCGACAGAAATCAATACCCCGGCAGCCTCAAGTTAAGTTATATTCGTTAAATCGTTATAGCCAAAAGCCTCGGCTATAGCGGAAAACACACAAAAAATAACCCGTATCCGCCATCGTTCTATTTGATGATATTTCAAGACTAATGTAATTTTCAGCCTTGACGAGAAAGCAACGAAAACCAAGTCAGTCAACGAGTTGATAGAACTTCGAGAATGAACTGTGATAGTTCTTTTATCTGTAATAGATGAAGAAAAAGAAATCCCCAATAAGCCGAGCTTCTGCTATTTATAAGGACGGTTCGCCAAGGGACATATTAAAAACGTTGTTTCGAGAGAACAACTAATTTAAAAAAATTTTAAAGGCTTTAAGAAAGAAATAACATGGACAGTTTTACTATTTTTAGCTGCCACCAGAGTGAAACCCAAACTCAACAGACACTAAAAATAGTATTTAATCGATGAGGGGTTTAGAGTTACACAACTTTAATGAAGCTTCCGCGAACAATGAACACAACATAACAATATATTTGCTTTATGGAAGACTTTACAAGAAACAGTTCTAAATTTCACAGAAATTGTTCCGCAATGTAGGTTTTGGTTAATAAAAGATGTAGGTCAAGGTTTTGCTCGCAATTTTTATATTTCCGAACTCCATACAGAATTATCTTTCATTTTATATTTTTAATTGAACGGGTATTGGTTATTCGCCTAACAATAACGTGTTCGTTTCCAGCTCAATCGCGTATTGTTTATTGAAGCTTTTATTTATTCGGTTTCAGGCACGTATGCCGGCTATTCATTAAATAGAGAGCTGTTTTTATACAATACATATTGATAGTTCGGTCATAATACAACGTGGTAGGAAAATTCTACATTGAGAAAAACGTAACTTTCCTATCTACTTAAAATAAGCATTTCGCGCGGACTTTCCTAATAATTTAGAAACTTTAGCATTTCATATTATCAAAAGTATTTCTGTACAAAGTTGTAGCTAAGATATTAGTTGCAGCAGATACAATACCAACACTGCAACAATGTATTATACACAATTTTTTAGGCAGTAAAAGCACGCCCAAAATCGCATATACATAACGGGCGTTTTATAGTAGTACAACAAACTACACTTGTGTCGATTACTTCGCAAATGTATCCTATTTGTGTGCTGCCCGCTGCATATGGATTCTACTAGTCTACTAACAATTCAGAGAATTTAACTTAAATTGATAGGTATATTTTATAGTCCCTTGTTCATTAAATAATGGGGCATAATATTCGATTTTCAAAATTGCATGCTATCAAAAAGACACTTCCGCTTCCGGTTTCGGTCTTTGATGTACCGCCACATTCCAAAGCTCATCGAAATCAGCCCGTCTTCAGAAGATAGGAAAAGCTGCCCTCATACATCCACCCACGTACAAACATTTTAAAAAAATTCGAACATTTTCATAAAAATCAATACTGAAAGTATAGAATAGTAAAAAACAGTTATCATGATCAAGTGATGTTTAGACTAATAGTTGTATTGTATAGAAAACTACGGACGCAAAGTAAAAATAAAATTCGCTGGATGGTAGCTTAGTGAAGTCGTCATCAAAAAACTAACAATAAAAGTAAAACAAGAAGAGTCACAAAGTTACAAATCTGATAAAGTAGAAAATACAGACACTAAAAGCAATATTTTTGAGAGGTCGTAATTTCATTCCAGCGTAAATTGGATTTGTTTAAATAACAATCTGACCAAACAAACAGAAAACCAATTACGTTCCACAGAAAGAAATAAGAGAAACTGGAAGAAAGTTTACCTAAGCCAGAAACGACAAAAATAAAAGATCGCAATACATAACAGTACAAAGTTAATGGATCTTTCGAAACAAAAAGGCAAAACTAATACGCTTACAGTGAATTTGCGTTTCACCTGTTAATTCGGATTTGTTGCTCAAAAGTACTGTTTGAAAACAACTGCTTGTATTTATCTGTATCTATATACTAAATCCGGATCCCTTCCACCTGTCTCACCATTTAGACCGCATCTTCACGCATAAATTATGTAAGGCGCAAATTCCTCAACAATAGAAAGCAGAGCACCAGTGCTGTTTTCGTGGCAAATATGATCAATGCGGAAACAGTGAACGACTGGACGATAAGAAACAGCAGCGCCTTTTTTAGTCAACCGGTCTTTGTGATGGCCAGTCGCATATTCGTAAAACCTAGAAGCATAGCCAAATCAGATATTTCAGACTGACATGACAGTCTGTATATCTTAGACGAGATTGCTTAATCCACCGTGTTAGCAGTTTAAGCAATTTTTAACTAAGGAATGCACATCGGAAACTATTTTACAGCGCAGCGGTGCTTGACAAAGATTCATATAATTTATTAACTTTATCGGATACGTATATTTACACTAGCAAACATTTGCTGGCATTATTATACGGCGAAAGCAAAGAATATGCACATATCCACGGTCTACTACTATTTGTGTCTTAGTATTTAATTAGATCAAACAAATATTAAAGAAATCTATTTTATCAAATTATGTCTAATAAAAGTAGATATTTATTCAGTAAGAACAAGTTTGCCTACTATTAACTTTTGAATTATGTGTACTTACTAATGTAATGTAATTATTAAAACAGTTCAGTAAAAGTCCCGCACAAGCATATCAAAAATATGCTGAACAATCTATTAACAATTTAAGAGTAGACTTTCAGAATCTTTATATTAAATCCGGAACTCTCTCAAGTTTAAGCGACGACGGGTTATGTTCTTACGTTTTGAAGCGACTCATTTATTATTCTGTATGCCGGTTCCGATGTTTATGTGTTACAGTCATGTAACAAGACGCGGCATTTGATTTCAAGAGCTTGCATGTGTTAAAAAAGTTATCAAAAAATGCGTGCGGCGTAGGCCACGACTTCTGTTAGTATTTACTTAAATGCACGTAATACAGTCCATAACAGTATCTTCATTGCATTGAAGCAGCTGTATATAAATATATTTTTCATCTACAAGTAGACATATAAATCAATTTTAATACACGTGTAATTTAGTAGTTTGGACGTTGGTTAAAAAAATATGTCTATTACATACTTATAACTCTAAGAAAACTATATAACATGCAACAAAGTCAGACATTAAGTTAGAAATAACCTAAACGCTATTAATATTGAAGAACTACTTAGAGAATCATTTAACAACAAAATTAGTTCCCGGGATGTACACGCAGTTTGCGTGGATGACGGGTTGTAACTCAAAGTAGGACAATCGATGCAATTAATATTAAGTGAGCAGGCTTACAAGCTATCAATTTCGAATATTCAAGTTTAATGTGTTCAAATACCGTTTCTTATTTAACATTTATTGACGTTATACTCGCTACAGTTAAATGTTACGGCATTATTCGAGTTATTATAGAAACACAAGCAGAAATTGAAAGTGGCACAGTGGAAAGCTTTAATTGAGTTCTGTAAATTTGTGTTATGACTGGGAAGAATGGGATTTAAAATTAACAAAAACGAACAATATTATTGTTGGGTCTTTCTATGCAAAATATGAAATACGTGGATAACTTTAAACACAAAAGAATTTAAAGCAAAAAGGGGGAATTAGGTTTGAAAAAACGCAAAAAGAAATAGAATTCTTGCAGTAAATAGAAACAGAATATGAAGAATTTCAGATACCACGGAAAATTTTTCAGCAGGAGAAACATGCGATTTTATGAAAAAAGACGAGGTGAGGATTGTGAGAAACCGCAAAAGTGCAAACTAATTTTTTTCATATTATTTCATGTTTTGTTTTCAAAAACAAACCCTGTTTTGATGCTTGGCGTAAAACTTTTCTTCGGATTATCTCAAAATGACATTATCCACAAACGCTTCAAAAAATAATTCGGATAGAATAATCTATTATAAAAAACAAACGACATCTTTCAAGAGGTTACTTTGAAAATATGTTTCAAAAATAATTTTTTCTGGAAGCTAAACCCTTACAGATGTTTTAAGGAGTATTTTCAACAAGTCGTTGTTTCCGAGATTTAATCACGAATATTTGATATAATTTACAAATTTTATGCCGCCGACCAGCCTTGATTCAATTCTACGATTTCCAGATAAATGTAATTTATATAAAATCAAAGTTTGTGAATACGTTAGACTGCTAAGTTAACTCATCGCATACATTTCCAATACAGCTGACAACTGAGGATCAAATATGGCCGACGTAAACTTTAAATAATGCTACGACCAACTGTCTTTGGGAAATGTAAATAATCGACATCCATTTTTAACCTTCTATTGCAACAGTATTTCGCACAACTTTTACTTTGGAGAGAAGTTTAAGTTACTTTCGTTATTAAATTTGGCTCAGGATGGAGCATTAGGTTCCGGCCAGGACAAACCTGGTAGAGCCCTGTTCTTAAACCAAGCGCACGTTTCCTGTACGAAGCAATCCACCACGCACCAGGCTCCTTCTAGAACCCTTCCGGTTCAAAGCAGCCCCGCACGGTGAGTTCCTTCTAGAGCTTAACAGTGCCCCGCAAGTTATTCCTCGGGGTCGAAGCAAACATAACCTAACGGCCCAAACACTAACGCTTGAGAATCTGCTTCAAGATTCAGCATTAGCTTCCGGTCCAAGAAAAGCCATCTGGTCAGGCCTATTTTAGAGGCTTATAATCAAGCGCAAGCGTCAGGTCCGACGTAACACGAAACCCTGCACAGCAAGCTCCTTATAGACTCCCGCAGCAGCCCGATAGAACCAAGTTTGCACAAGCCATCTTCCATCCATAAATTCTGGGTCTCGACGCCCGTTAGATCCCTACAGCAGTTATAACGTTCATCCGAGGAAGCTTCCCAGTGCGTTACAAAGCGCACTCGTGATTATCTCTTTAGAAGTGGGTTTGTCTCTTTTGTGCAAAGTAATTAATTAACAGTCTTTTACTTGTTCACCGTTTTTTATTGTTATAATAGTTTATTGTGACTGTTCATGTTATATTATATTTAAATATACTTTTTAATTATTGAGGAAGACTTTTTTGTCCAAAGTAATATTTACTTTTTCGGAAAATTTTTCCTAAACATCCGAGTGTGTTTTGGAAAAGATTTTTCGGTGAAATAGTTTTCCAAACGACTTATCTCTATTATCAAAAGTTTGCGTAGTTTGCAGCAGTATTGACAGAAAAGTTAGTTTCGTCCGAAAAAAAGCTCTTGAAATACAGCAGGAAATAGTCAGAGCACAATAATTGTAATTAGTTTTCAAGTTTCAAGTGACCATCTAAACGACCATATAACTATGACTCAGTCAATTGGTTGAAAGAGTTTGGGTCTTTGCAATCAGCGATTTCATTAGCTATTGTTGCATGTTCATGCGTTAACTTTGCGTAAGTTTCGGCGAGCGTTTGGTTTGCACCAGAGGTATGTGACACTTCATCTGTGATGCGTTAATCGCAAAGTTGGCATCCATTGCGTCATTAATCGCCAAGTTTCCGTTCGTCACCGCGGCTGTAATTAATTAAGCTTCGTGCGTACCTCTTCCAGGCTAAACGGATGTTTGCCTTTGACAAACCCGAGACGAAATTCTCGACTGATAAAAACCCAGCAGTAATTAAGGCACTTGAAGCGCGTAATAAGCAGGAGGAATGAGGTCGAGTAATGACTCCGTTGCAAAGCTCTCTAGAGTTATAATAATTTGATACACGGCGCAGCAAATCTAATAAGCGTCCTCTTTTAAAAGTTATTGTCTTGGAACGGAAACTTAACCCGCTCCGGAGGAGACGGAACGAGACCACCGCGATATTGATTGAGACTCTAATACCGGTTGATTTAATAGATGTCTGATAAATCACGTAACGTATCAACGTTTCTGAGTGAACCTATTGCTCCCTCTAGACTATGGAAAGTTGCCTGCGCTCCACTTTGTGTTTTCTTTCTTGATTTTACGCACATCTCAAAACATGCGTGAAATCCATCAAAGGGTCTCCAAAGAGCAAGCCCTGCTACCTTCAACCATTCTTGAAACAATGCCCTGCTTTCGGGAACATGAACCGGAAACCCTCGCACTGCCTTTCCTCGTTTTTTATGTAACACTTGAACATGTTCCGATTCCTGTTACTCAAAGCCGGATTTACCAAAAATATATAGACTGGAAAATCGAGGTCGGTTAAAGTTCAAACACGAGCTGATGTTCTTTAAATATCTACAGCTTTCTCATCATACAAATTTAATTAAAATACAAAACTGTAATTTTGCTTAATTATGAAGATTATGCTTTTTGAAGAGGCGAATTACTTTATTATATTGTACTCTTTGCGCCTCCTCATATTAAGATATAGAATTTTATTGAAGTAAATGCAGCACTTTCTTAAGAATATGTCAAAGTTTAATTAATGCTTTGGGCGTCTTTAATTAAAATAGCATCGCTGTGGAGGCGGGAGATCAGCTTCTAGTGACACAGTGGAAAATGCGCATGTCAGTAATGAGAAATAATTGTGAATGTTTTTAGTTGTTATATATTATCATATACTATAATTATAAAACTACTAATGTTGTGTTTACTGTATTTAATTGTTAATAATAAACTCTTGATACCGGTGTAAAGAGAATGGTAAATACAATGTAGTGATGTTGTGTTTATGATTTATTAATTATATCATCATCATTATTTAGTGTGTTTAAAATACATTCACAAAATTTCACCTTTTTGGGCTGGGCCAACTGGCAGCAAATCGTGAGCCCCAGACAGTCGATAGGGAAATAAATGCAGATCCTTCTTTAATATTGTGCGGTTTCCTACAGAAAGCTGCAGTTGTTGCTATAGGTGACGAATATATGTTTTAGACTCATTTTCCATAACTTCTCTTGCAGCGATTCATCAAACTTTTATTATTAAGTTCTAGCTTTACTTCATTGAAGTTCATATTAATATATTGTAAATAAAACTATTATTATTAACTTCAACCAGTTTTTTGTAGCCTTTTACGCATTTTGATGTGTTTATCTTTAGTCTTATCGTTTACTTTTAATCTTGGCTCTGATAATAACAGTAAACATCTCGAAATACGCATAAAGCTAAAATTAAAACCTCTTCAAGTTAATAAATGTTTCAGTAACAATATATTCACATACAGATTTTGACAAACTTCGGGAGGTCGATGCTTTCAACACTACGCGTTGGTGATCGTCGACTATATGTTGGTGATCGTTCGCTACCCTGTTTTCTGCCGATGCTTCCTGTCTCACGAAAAAGTTTAAGGCACCTCCAGGCAGTTATTTATGTACGGAATATGTCCAAACCTCGCCCGCTTTAGGTCCGTTAAAAAAAAAGATAAAAAACACAAAACGAACCATGAAACAACAAATTTGACAACACAACTGTCAAACCTGCGCGTATCTTATGCGCTCGAATATGCCCACCCGTAAACAAAATTGAACGCAAACCCTTTTTTTATTATTTTTATCACTCATTATATGTTCTTTTTTTATGTTAATACTGGTGCTATACTTTTTTTTTTGAGAAAGTATATTTCTTTTTGCAATCTGTTATACAACAATAAGCAAAGTTTAGGTTAGTAATTTGAATGACATGAAACATGGTGCTATACTAAATGCTGAATATTTGACGTGTCTAAGATCAACATATTTACGAAAGATGCGTTAATGTAGTAAACCTTCGCCGAGTTTTTTCGAGAATGCAACCCAACTGCATCAGCCGATCTTTGACGACCTTCATTCAGAGAACATTAATTTTTGCGTTTACGTTATGCCATAGACTAAAAACTTCTTAGATATCTGACTAATTGTGAAAGATATTTGCTTAGTATTAGAACACCCCACAATGCGTCGCCGTCATCTTTTGAAACTGAAACTCATAACCTCGCTACATTGCCGTTCGCCGCCGTTTGGAGTGAAATGCAAACAGCTACGTGTTTTTAAAATTTGTGAGATACTAGTTCCTAATCTGCAAAGTCCGGCTTTTTAGTCGCAAAACATCAAGAAAATTCGTTAAAATTCAATAAGTAAACAAAAATCATTGCCGTACTCAAATCCATGAAGTGATACGTGAAACATGTTGCACGATTTTGCTATAACTACATCTGCAATATTTGAGATGCATCGTTTGTTCAGTTTTACCTCATTATTGAGCTAAGCCAGAGAGGTTTTGCACTCCGTATCTTGAGATGAAGGAAAAAACAAAGCATCGTGAAATGGAGGAAGAAATGGTGTTAGACGAAGAAAGTAGATAGATTAAAATTGTTTCGTGCAGTACTTTTAAAACCCGTGACCATTCATATTATACGCTTATAAACCCTGTAATTAATTCAATCGAAATTATACAACCATCATTGCAGCTGACCAACTAAACAATAAGTAAGCAACCGAGGCGTGATACTGTTATAATTACGTGTACAATTCGTTTAAAATTTCATAGAAGCGACAACTATATATTTGCAGGAATTATGCGGGAATTTATGATTAATTGATTGCCTAATACTTTCAATGCTGACTAAATACTCGACTAAAAGTCCGAACATTGCTAATCTGCGAAGGGTAAATTTGATTACCCGAGATTTACCTACTCTTTATTCCTTTTCTATATGTTCAGACAATAAATCATGGGAATTTCTTTAAAGAACAAACATGATTAATAGTGATATGACGGTGTGCTAATAAGTGATTTTAAAAATATTGTTTTTTTTATAGAAAATCACTGCTTCTAAATTTCAAGAAATCATATTGTACCATATTGCTTCACTTCACTTTAGTTAAGTAAATTTTTTGCAAGGTTTGCACCAAAAAATACAGTATTTTTTTATCAAAAAGCAGGATTGTAGTATACGTAAGATTATTTCATAGTATTATAAATTATAAAAATATAAACATATGTACAAAAAATTCCCAACTTTTGTTGTTGATTTAGATTGTCTGTTTTTCAGGCGATGTTATGCTAACAATGTTTAACAAGGCATTTATATTGGAAGAGTGTAGTATAATTTCCTGAAATAAAATTTTAGAAACATTTCCGGATATATTTCCAGATATATTGGAAATACGTATATGGAAATATTGGAAACATTAGAATATTGACTAGTAACGACTTTTATTTTACAAACAATACAGAAGCACAAATTTATACATAAAACTCACGATATTCACCAATAGATACATTATTTCCTTTACTGTCACCTGTAAATTTACTCTTGATTTCAGCAGGACACTTGCGGCATTTATTTTGCCAAATGTGTTTTCATTCTGAAGGCATTTTAAAAAAATGTTTTGTGCAATATTCACACTGGTATATGTTATTCTCTTTTTGAATACAGTATTTCCATACTGAGTCTATAATTTTTCCCATTTTACATACCATACAAAAAATTAGTAAATTACACTCGAAAACACAAAGCAGCGAGCGCACACCACGTTTGATAACTAACTTTCCTGAGGCAAGTTATAGTGTCAAATACCACAATTTCCAATATTTCCACTTTACATCACTATCCGGGAACTGAAGGTAAACAAGTCTGAAAATACATGATTGGTTAATACTTTCTATTAGGTTATCAGTGCCGTCTTTATAGTTTCGGCGGCCCGGGGCACCAAAACATGTTTGAGGTTTCCACTATACAGGGTGATCATGGGAACCGAGCAACCATTGCCAACTTGTTTTTATTTCAAAAA
Source organism: Ctenicera cuprea (assembly GCA_958336395.1). NCBI lineage: Eukaryota > Metazoa > Arthropoda > Insecta > Coleoptera > Elateridae > Ctenicera > Ctenicera cuprea. The sequence goes on from OY284488.1 coordinate 35,027,503, forward strand.
AAAGTCGGTTGAATTTGCAAAGAATTGTAACTTTTTCTTGCGAATGCGGTGGTAACAACGATAAAACAATTTTGTATTACGTTTTGGAGCTATTCAAAAAGTTGCCTTTTTAATGGAACACCTTGTATAATTTGAAGTATTCTCAAACAAGAGACTATAAAAGTTCAAATATAGTGGTAACCTAAAGTGAATAAAAAAAGGTTATTTCAACAAATAATTAGAAAACGCGATGCTGAATGGTTTTTCGGTTTTATTGTCGTAATTAGAAAAAAAGTTACGTTACCTTATTTGCTAATTTAACCGACTTTGTTGGCAAGAATCGCCCGGTTCCTATAATCACCTTGTATTTGATAAATAAATAATAAAAATTAATTAAAAAATAATACTAATCTCTTAATATGTATATAAATACATGAATGTGTCATGAGTAAGTTATAGATAATTACGGGAACTGCCACCATGGGCAGTGTTCTGTCACGGTTTTGACCAAAACCACTACACCATTATGATCAGAGGTCTAAGAAGTATTTAGTGTATGGTTATGCGTCCTTTATTTTCCAAAATTACATTAAATTTTACCATACTACAAAATGAACATAAAAGTTTATCACATTTCTGCGTTGTTTGGTGAGTTTGTCTAAATAAAGAATGTTTTCCTCGCTGTTTGGGTATCCCGTTCGATTGTGGTTGACTGAGCTTTTTGTAGAAAGGCCTCAACCTGGATCCGTTTTCCGCACATTTTGGTATGTTTGTATCATCTAAGATGCGGGTTGCATCTGGTAAACGCAATGACCTGAATGAATTTCGGACAGCGTTCCCGCTGGTGGGTCCTTAACGCCGCATGCGGTTTATTCGTCCTCAAAGGTCGTAAGGTGGGTATCTGTTCTATATTTTCTTCCCAAAGTGAACGTTTCGGTTCATTTATTTACATATGTACTATTTAAGCGATGTCAATGAGTCCAGGATTACCCGAGAGCTATTTGAGAGCACTTAACTGAATAAACAATGCTTACATGTTTCTCTTTTAGTGTGAGTAGTTTTACATCACTTAAGCTTCTAGTTAATTCTTCGGCTAACACTCCCCATGTGGGTGATATTTATATTCTATTCAGCAAATAAAAATCCCGCTTCACGGATTATGACCCTTTAGCATTATACTATCAGAACCCGTGGGCTACACGTCACGTTTTGTTTTTGTGATTTCTTTTAACATAATAACAAATAAGTTGTTTTGAGCTGTAAGGCATGTATAGTTAACGCGTGCACAGTGGGGTAACTGCCCCAATGCAGCCAATGCAATTGCATTGGCGCCCGTGATTGGGAGGGTCCCAAGTTCATAATATATATTTGTTGTAATAATAGAAGCAAATGTATTCAATAGAAGAAAATATAAAAATTGTTTTTGAAATTAGTGAGTGCACTTAGTCTTAGATTATAATACTAATGTTGAATGTAAAATTTGTTCAATGCACTCACTAATTTAAAAAAATGTTTAAATTTTTCTAGTATTGAATACTTAATTCTAATTACATTTGCTTTTATTGTAAAAAAAAAACAACTTGGACCTCAGGCCCCAATGCAACAACATTGGCGCAGTTACGCCACTGTGCGCCGATTAAGTACACGTGTTGCATGTCGAAACAGCTTAGTTTTTTAAAAGAATATGCTAAAAAATAATGGAGCGTAGTCCACGGGTTCCGCGTGTTTATTTTAAATGAAACAATTATTTCTAGTCTCCCAATATGTAATAAATTTTAATATGTTTATATAAACGTAACCCTTTGGTTTCGTTTCTCGCATTAGCTCAAAGCTGAACACAAATGCCATTTAAAGATGAAATGTTTTTATACTTACAGATATCTATTTTTTTTAACATATAGCAAGCAAACAGAAATGTAATATACCAATACATCACCTTCAAAAGGGGATTTCGTAAAATGATGAAGCGTTCATTAAACAAATTAACAGACTCGTCTAACATATACAAAATATCAGTTGGCTATAACTATAACGGATACTTCTGGTAATATTATTTCTTAATAAACAAACAAAAATGTATCAATTTAAAGATGCAGGTTTTATTTAAATTTCATTTCAATAAATTGAGAATATGCGTATAAATGTTTATTTGTTCCGACGACGTCGACCTTCATAGTTATTTGAAACGTCCAGTCTAAACACTACAACACATTTCTTTTTTGTCTGAAGGCACATTTTATTACAACTCAAGAGTTTATCGTTACGAAACCATAATAACCAAATTATAGCAACAGCGGTGGCAGCAATTGCAATTAATTACCCTAAACCATCAATAAACTCAGTGGAGTTGCAAGAGACCGCCATGGTATTATCGTGATTAATTTTGTCGAAAATCAAGATCCTGTCGTGTTGTTATGGTGAGACAGTTAGGGATTTACTATAGATATATGTGCCATTTAAAAAAACATTTTGAGTACCTTCAATTAAAAAAATAGTTTTAAATAAAACACGTATTGATCATTGATGTGCGAAAATTCTTGCTAGTACACATTCCAATTTATTTATTTATAAGTGAGAAAATAAATATGTCTATAAAAGATATAGATGTCATTTCAAATTATGTATAAAACATGAGGTCCCGTAACTCTGAACCAATCCGATCTAGTTTATTTTCTACGACTTCTGAAGCGAAATTTGAAAAAAATACTGCAACGCAATACTCGCCAGCGTTCATACAAAATGTAGCATAGGTAATGGTGCTTGATAAAACTTTCCAAATAAAAATTGGAACAATAACTTAACTTGGCTCTAAATTTGCACAAAAAAGTGCTGTCGAAATTTTCCCTATAGGTAATGAATAGATTTTCCAAATTACCAACTGAAGTTATTAACATTTTTTGAAACAATCGCAACGAAACGCGTGTAAAGTATTATGAGAGAACGGTAACTGTTGCTCACATTTAATTTCCGCTTGGTAAGCATATACAAATGGAGTGCAATCCTTCACTCAAATCTTTCAGCGAAAGAATGAAATGTGCGTTTTGTTTCTGCTCCGTTTGTTTGATGGTCATTTTTCAAAACAAGTCTGGAACTTGTTCTTTTTTCTCGGGGCAGGAGTTAATTTAACGCATGAAGTAATCCATATTTCCGTTTGCGTACCCCATGCGCAACTCTTGTAATTAAATAAACTAACTTCTAATTAACACGTCATAATCGAGCAGCCGGTTTGCACTCCCGTTGGTTATTATTAAATGGCACATCTCGAGAAAGCAGATATTTCCCTCCGCATTGTTTGTACTAACTTGTGGGTATAAAGCTCAAAATGAAAACTTGTTCGTGCGGCCTGTACGTTGGTGTTGCAAGGTAATCTAGCGGGAATATTAATAACCCCTCCCTTATTAGTTGGCTGCTATTCTGACCCGTCCTAATTATCCCCTCATCTCGCCTTCCCTCGGGTTTTGTATCTATTTCAAAGGTTTCAAGCGTTCAGGCGCAATAATGACCTTATTTTGATACACGAATCTATCAGTTCTCGCTTCTGTTACTTCCCTGTTTTCGCTTTTCCGAGGAAACTCCGTAAAACTCAATGCTGATCACTTTTCGCCTATACGAGCTTTCACTTTCTGGACACAGATTGACTTTAAACCTCTCCCAAATAGCCCATTGACCCAACTAGCCTTTGTAAATCTGCAATCTGCACTACTTTTTAGTAAACTGCGCATTTATTTCTCATTATCCAGATTATTTGTTCATTATTATTTGGGAAATTTGTTGCGTTAAACCGTTAATTAAAGTCGACTTACTCGTGTAGTGAATACTTCATCAACACCCTTTAAATTCTTGATAACCTGAGACTATGACGTCAGGCCCAAGACACAATAGCCAGTTTTCAGGTTCCACCCTTCACGGTGACTACAATGCGCCCTTCTTGAATTATTTAACGTTATCTAAAGAATGGACTTTTGCTCTGTACTGTTTTAACCAGCATCACGAACAACGACGAATCTGTGTGGTAACCGACTGTTAATTAGATACTGAGGCCGCCCCTCACCTTACCCTAATTTTACCTCAATCTTGGGGTTGATGCTGGGCGGTTTCAAAATGGATCACTTTTCACTTAAAAATGTTACGGTCTCACCTTCACTAATTTTATAATTAAAACCCTTTACGAAAATTTCTGGAGTTTAAAACTGCACTTTTAATTAGTATTTTAACCAGTGCTGCTTTGTCACCTACCAGAATTTAATAGCCAATTATACAGACTCTTTAATGTACAGATCGGCTATTGTTAACCAAAAAATCTCAATATCAATTATAATCAAGAAGAAAGAAAGGATGATTTAGCTATACATCACAAAACTAACGACTATTCTGAACTGGAATAACATGCAATGTTCATCAATCTTATCATTTTTATATTAAACGTCAACATCAATACTAGTAGTGCATTTCCAAGAAGTAAAACAAATAAAAAAGACTTAAGTTCAAGAAAAGAATCGTTAAAGTTTCTCCACAACACGCCAGACTTACCAATAAATAGACAAGTCGAAAAGCTTCGTACTAATCATGTACAGGGTAGAACGTAAAAAATGACCTCGTTAGTGCAGTCAAAAGAGCTCCAGCTAGTACGTAATTTTACATCCAGGACTCACCTGCAATTAAAAAAAACTTTTTATACACTTAATATATAGATTTAGACATGCATCAAAAAGGTCGATAAAAGAATATATCCAGTCCTTCTTTAGAATTTTCCTAGTGAGCGCAGCCGCACGTTTCTGTAGGTTGAGGGGTCAAAATATTGCCTCCATAATATTGCGGCCAAAAATAGCGCCAGCAATAATAGCGCCGGGCAATAATGTCGCCTGCAAAAATAGAGCTTTTGAAAATGTCGCCGCCTAAAACACCGTCTATCAATACTGTCGCCAGGCAATAATGTCGACGGCAAAAATCGCGCCGCTCAAAACTGTCACCGGTAAAACAGCGCTGTCAAAAATGTCGCGAGCTAAACTAGCTCCCGTAAAAATGTCGCTGACAGCTCTTAAAAGTGTCGCCGGTAAAAATAACACCGTTGAAAATGCTGTCATCAAAAATAGCGCCTCAAAATGGACGCCATGAGAAACATCACCGTACAAATACTTTGCTTTTTGATGAAAGTTTGTTTTATTGGTTACAAAAATTAAATCAAACTTGTATCAAAATCCAAAATTATTGTACGGCGACGTCTCCCAAAGCGTTAATTGTGAGTCGCTATTTTTGACGGCGACATTTTTGACCAGCGACATTTTGCCGGCGCTAGTTTTGCAGGCGACATTTTTGAAAAGTGCTATTTTTACCGGCGAGATTTATACGGCGCTATTTTTTGCGGCAAAATTTTTGCAGCGCTATTTTTTTCGATAACATACTTGACCAGCGCTATTTTTGCCGACGACATTTTTGACCAGCGCTATTTTTTCCGGTGATATTTTTAACGGCGCTATTTTTTGCCGGCTAAATTTTTAAAGCCGCTATTTTTGCCGGTGACATTTGTGACACCGTTACTTTTCAAGGCGGCATTTTTGCCTGCCGCTATTTATACTGGACGCTATTTTTGATGGCGTTATTTATGGAGGCGCTATTATTAGCGTATAACCGTTTCTACAACGCCCCACCTTGTAACGAGTAACACGTACAACGCTCTTAGTGCTACATTTTGCAGAAGATTTGACGATCATTAATAATTAAAAAAAATTAAATAAGTTCAAAAAATTTTGTACTGCTGGTAATCCAACAACTATATTAGCTGAGGCGGCAAAAATATTATTGAATACAGCGGCGGATGAGCCTAATCGGGTCCTGAGTCGAATATATTATAAATCATATGTCTCGCTGGAAGTGCTGATCTTAGACTGGTTATATAACCAACACATTGCACTCATTTAGAGTTGTTTGTGTGTGATGGCACAACTTTACATTGATCACTTCAGTTTGCATCTAAGGGACCTCACTTCCTTCACACTACTTCCGTCTCATTACTTCCGTTCCATCACTATATCAATATTTTTTAAATGTCAAAGTTTTAAGCTGTTGTTAATTTAATTTACTACACAGTTATAGTAGTTCTAATATTTTTCGTCGTTCGACACACTGTGTACCCCTAGGGTATTTACAATACCACCATTAATTCAGATCTACTGACTAGTTTTTGCATTAAAACCAAAATTTTCAAAAATTGATAGAAGGCGTCACACAGAATTTAGAAGGCTGAGACACTAAACCAAATTGTAGCTCATCCCTAACTCTATGAACCTACACAACTAAAGAAAAATCGTGTTGCCAGTTTATGAGCAATATTTTTTCAAATATTTCAAACATGTTGAAATAATTTTTATTTCGTTAATTTCACGATTTAAAAAATTCTTGTACACAATAATATTGTTTTTTCATCCCGATCTGTTAAATTCATTTTTGAGTAATAAGGCGTTAGCAAAATTAAACAAAAACTGTAGTGGCCGCCATTGGGCAGCTAGAAAATTGAAAAAAAGCATTCACTTTGCCCTAAGATCCTCTATCAGATTTCGTTTTCAGATTTAAAAAAATCAATTTCTGAAAAAATGCTACCAAACAAGAGGCATTAAAAAAAAACAGTTTTTCGTGTTCTGGCGGTTCAAAAAAAGTATTTCCGTCAATATCTCAAATTCGACAACTTTGATGAAATCAGTACTTCCCTATAAGTACTCAAGGTAAAAATAGATTACGCTTAAAAAACACCTATGACCAGATATAAAATTTATCATACACATGAAAGGGGGGCTGGGCTCCCCCCCCCCCCCAAATATTGCATATGAAAAATAAGATTAAAATTGCTTTTTACTGTCCTGGATCAGCAATTCCACTTGAATGTGAATTTTGTAGCAAGCCCCGTTTCGTCGAGGACGCCATTTTGAAGCTACATAATTCAGGAATATTATGTGCCTCAAAATTCTTTATCAACATTTACTTTTGGTACAATAAAATCGTAATTTTTACAGATCAAAAACTTGAATTATTATATTTAACTTGGATGTTTTTATTGAAGTCGTCTTTTTTTCATTTAAACCGATTTACTTATTTAAAAAAATAGTTTTCCAGAAACTAACAACGCATTGTTTACAGCATTTAATGTGTAAACAATTTATAGATAGGCGTTGTTTTGTTTAATATAAAATTTTCAGTAGCGTAAACATACTGTTTGAGTAAAATTTTTATTATGTACCTTATTTATTATCTATTTAGAATTGTTGTGCAGAATTAACTTTTTATTTTATGTAGGCATTTCATTTTCTGTACAAGTAAAAATTAATATTTAATCCTATTTACAAGGACTTTTAATCCCAAAACAGCAAAAAATTTCGTTAAAATCTAATAAGTACCTAAACAAAATCAAAATGGGCGTACTCAAATCCATTCGGTATGCGTGAAACATGTTGCACGATTTTGCAAGGTTCGTACAACTACAACTGCAATATGAGAAACATGGTTTCGTTTAGTGTTACTTTATTGTTGAGCCAAGCCAGAGGTTCTGCACTCAAAAATAGTTTTGGAAATATTCACAAAATTGTTTCGTGTATTACTTTTAAACCCCCCGACCATGTATATTCCACGCTTATCAACTCCGTTATAAAACAGCTGGCCAGATGAATAATCCTTATCTAAACAAGCTCCTACGGTCAAACATGTGGGTGTGTTGCTGTTTTAAGCCCGTAAAGAATTCGTCTGAAGATGACTATATGCGCCAACTATATATTTAACGAAATTATGCCAGAATTTATTATTAATTGATTGCTCCATAATTTAAATACTGACTAAATACTAGACTAGAAATCCGGAGGGAAAATACAGTAAATGGGGTTTAAACCCGCTCAGCTTTGGCAGAGTAGTTCCAAAGTCTGAAACTTACCACTAGTACACTACTCTACCGCCGGCGCCGACCCTTAAAAATTAATTTATAATGCATGCAGTTCAAATAAAGTATATAGTTCATTGTAAATAAAACAATTCATAACTTCCACAGTTTTTTTTTTATTTAAGCATTATACGTATTTCGACAAGTTGACATGTCATTTTCAAAGGCAAGATTAAAAGTGAAGAGTTGATGTTGCTATAGGAACAATAAATCTTCCTAACTAGATCTTGGTTTTTCTATATTTGCGTCCAGATGACTTGATTTCTGATTCCAAAACGTCCAATAACGGTCAATTTAATCATTCATTAAAGGTGCAGATTTTAAACGTCTGTGAATTTCAAATGCTTCTAGTATATTCAACTTACGTTTATCATCACAAAAGTGTAAAAATTTTATAGTGCTACCATATGTCATTGAATGATTATGTTCTAATAAGTGTTTAGCGTAATTTGATTTATGTGGATGTTTATAGTTGTAACAACGTACGTGTTTTATGTACCTAATATCAAAATTTCTAATTGTTGTCCTATATAAACCGAATTACAGTGCGAGCAACTTTATTTATAAATGACCAATTTTAGTAAATTGTCTGTTCTTTCTTAATATAATATAAAGTATGTAATTGTTTAACATGTTTTTGTATTTCTATTTTATTCTAAGCTTACTGCCACATTATGCACGTAATTGTACTAGTTGGAAAATTTTACATGAAAACGACATCCCACTCAAAAACTAATTGATTTAAGTCTATGTTTTTTTTATATAAAACGTTTGATTTAAATGATTAATTAAAATAACGGTATACATCAACTTGATTTAAATCATCGCACCCTAGTATGTACAAACTTCTATGTATGAAAAATACGATCCCAACTAAAGTCAATATAGGTAGATTCCGTTTCCGGTTCCCGATCGTTTTTAAAAACTTGTTTTACCGATGAAGTCTTGTTATACTTACACATTTTAAATTTCATTGAATCGGTTCAGTAGTAACCGAAATTTCATTGCGTTACACCAATTCAGACAGATATCTTTTTAAGATAATCTTTTGGTGTTGCTCGACTAAATTTCAAAATCGTAATTTTCATGATCACAGTACATTTCCATATTGAAAATATGGGCATTTAAAATAATTATTTCCCATCAGAAAATGCTCACGCAACAACTAACAATCACATTGGCATTAAAATTTAAGTGAATTAAAAAATTCATGACATGAAGTGAATATTAACTGTAAATAAAATTATTTGCGTGTGCAAATGAAAATCGGCAATTAGTCCAATGTTTTCAAACATGAGTTGGCACCAAAAGCAGCAAAGTTGTTTGATGATGATAATGTAATGAAATGCATTTATTAACTACTTTATATGTTACTCATACACGACAATTATTAAACATGGTAAGCACGTAATAATTCATAAACTACAATGTTTAAATTCCTGGGATTTAATGCCATTTACGTGCAGGTACTTTAATATTTCTATGAAGAAATTAGACCGCGAATGGAGAAATTATGTAGAGCAACGCTACTTCCGTGAATTACGGTGTTAACCTAACCACAGCAATTGTCATTGTAATTCGTGACTTAAGCACAAGACGTATGATGTGATTTTTGGTGAAAAAATATATACACATTTTTATAACTTCATATTTCTTAAGCAACATTTCAAAATTTCCCAAAACGAACCAAAAGATTGATGGATATTTTTGCAAATGTTGCAGGTTAGTCGCAGTTTTTTAGATAATTATCACAAATAAAATAATTAGAATTTTAATAACTTCAACGGGTATTTATTTCAGCCGTACACGTATTTTAAAGTGCTTACACGCCATTATCAAAGCCGAGATTTAAAGTAAACTGTTGGTGTTTATATAAGAACAATTTAACTTAATGATTTGATCTTGGTTATCTATGTCTGCAAGTGACATGATTTCTCCAAGACTTCTCCAAGATAGCGGTTGATAAAATAATAAAACATGTACGGCAAAATAAATACCCGTCGAAGTTATTATTTTATTTATAATATATAAATATTATGAACTTCAACTAAGTCAAGTTCGAACTTATTAAAGTGCAGTTTTTCATGTTTTTGTTATCAAATCAACCTGGAAACTTACACGTTCTTACAAAACTACAGCAATTCCTACTATTTCTAAATTGATATTGTCCTTAATTTTATATTTCAAATAATATTCATCTAGGCATCCAACTAGATCCGAAAATTAAACTAAAGTAAAAAATAAAACATATTCCTACTACTGAATCTCGCCTTGCGGTTGGATTCTGCCAGCTCCACTTTACCTTTAAATAAAATGTGTATTTGTCACGTAATGGTAGCATTCATTAAAGCTTATTATTATTATTATTATTATTTTCAAAGCAATATCTCTCTAACTCTATATGAAAAAGCTGCTGTTACAGAAAAGTCCTTAATGTACCAACCATATTTTCCCCTACTTTCAGCGTCGCACTGTCTATTAGGCTTCTCCATTTTTATAATCCCCAAGTAGTTTTTGAAGCGTCACAACATGCAATTCCCATCAATCTCTTCCCTCAAGTCCGTAACGTCGTCAGGATTGATCATTATATGAAATCAGGAGTGAGACGATAATCAGGCCCTAATGCGTGTAGATTTCTAAGCGGCGTTGAAGAATGCGAATGCTTTTGAGACGAGATAAATTTCAAATTCAAATTGAGTTCAGCTCGGTTTGTGTGTCAAGCGAGAAGGTCTGCGGTAGATAATATTTCAGAAAAGCAGACTTCCACTAAAACTTTCCAAATTTTAATGGGGGAGCGGGGTTGCGTAAAGACGCTTGTTGTTTACTGCTAATGCACTTTCCGCAGAACTGCTTCCATGCCACGAGTTTGCGCTAATAGATTTTGCGATCGCGATGATAAAAGCTCGTTTAGCATGTTAACTATATGCGTGCGGAAGTGCAGGGGAAGAGTTCTGAAGTACACATCAAGAGATAACAAACAACATGTTTGATATCAAAAATGCCCTACTTCATTTACCTTTCCCTCATTTTTTATGGATGTAATCTGCACCACCACGAATTCGTGCCCCTCAGGACCGGCAGATTGCTCGAGTCGTAGAGATTTTTCAGTGTGTTGGGATTTCTTGGCCGTTCTCCTATGAGAATAAGATGATGAAATGCCAATTTTTTTAGATAAATCGCTTTTAAGTAACTCCTTCCTACATCGAAACTGGCTCAAACATTCTCCCTATTACATTTGGATAAAACGTTTTTCGATAAATGTCCTTTCGGGTTTCAATTCGAACATAAGGAAAACGACTTCTTATTTTTTCCTCCGCCATATCATATGTCAACTTTTTTGGTTTAAATCTGCCGGCTTAAATTTTGATCTCGAACGTAAAGCTTTGAAAAAATAAGTAATTTCCTAGATAGATGAAACTGTAAGAAATTTCTAAATATTTGTTATTTATTTTTAGATTGACCATCGACTTGATTGCAGTAGAGCACGGTCCTGACGAAACGAGAAAAGAAATTCCGTATATGTATTGTGAATCCTCTTATGATTCCTATGATGAACGACTAACACAGATGGAAAGTCTGAGATATTCGGGTCACGAAAACAAAATACGTTGTAAAGAGCCGGACGAAAAAAGTAGTTGGCACAGATTGGTGATATATTAAAAGAAGCAGTCGAAATGAAAGGAAGAGGCGTTATTCATGAAGATGTATGGTGAAAAGGCCAACCGTGAACGAACCTGCTAGTTATCAAAGTCAGGAGATTTGGTGGTCCAAAGGTTATTGCCACACAAAATAACCCTTTAACGTTATTTACTTTCAGTTCAGCGAATTTCCCGACATGATCAAATGGTATTACCTATCCAGATCGTATCATACCGGTCGTCATAGAAAGAAGATAGGGAGAAACAAATAATTTTGCTGGTCATCCTTTCCCTAATCCTTTCGCATTAAATTGATATATCGGTAGGATAAAGAAAACTCCTCAGGTCAGTGAGAAGCGGCCATTTTATACAGTGTAATAGAAAAGGTAAAAAATTCATCTTGATAACGACTTTCTTTTCATAATGTTCCTTTCTTAATTTAAATTTCAAATATTGCCATTTTATCATTCAAAAAATACATCATCTAAGTACGCGATTTAAATTATTAATGAAGTCACAGTATGAAAAAATCGAGTTTTTTAAGGCAATAAATAAAATTATTTGCAAGAACGAACTTTGCGTTACATTGGAAAAACTTCCACCTACACATTTTCAAGGGCTAAAATTTATACGTACGCGATTTGTTCACACCCACGAACTTTCGACAACTTTTTATTAAATTGTTCAAGAGGTCAAGGATGCTAAAATAATGGCACTCGTGAAAAGTGTCTGACATTTAGCCACTTACAAAATATGAAAAGACTAATCCCGTTTTGAAAGCTTCCAGAGGATCAAAACTCATCAGAAAATAGAATACTCGCGAATTTCTCTGGGATTTTTCTAAAGGCCGTTCTCGAGTTTTTCTCTGGATAAAAGGCAGCAGGCGATATGGAGCCACTTCGGGCAATTTCACTCTGGGATTTGCGTCTTTCGTAATTTTATCAGTTATTGTTCTACTTCATCGCATTTCGTCGATATCAAAGCGACCGACCTTTATGCAGATTAATAGCGTCAAATTCTGAAGTTATCTTCGGCGTTGAAATTCATGAGCGGACACTGACGGTGGATTATCGAGTACGAATTATGCAGAACCTAGTCCTAGTGGCGCAATAATGATAATAAGCTTGATGTTCCCGCTCTGTGTAACTCAATCGTGCCAATTAGACGTATTTAATTGCCACATTTCTCGCAAGAGACCCATTTACATAATTACTAAAACCAGGCTGCTGTATATTGTGGTACATTTAATTAGCCTAATATTATAAAATCTCAAAACTTAATACGCTTTATATACAAAGACTAAGCTGCATCGCATTTCTACCACTAGCAACAACAAAACATAATTTATTTTACCCATTTACGTAAGCAGGTAGAATATATTATATCCTCTACCTCCAGTTCAAAAGCTACAAGAACATATATCGATTTCAGCTTCGTTAACCTACAGAATAGAGGAAAGGGTACGTGGCAACAGTAGCTCTCTGTTCATAACTATTTTACGGCTTACCACATTCGAAATATACTAAATTATTTTTCTATTCTATATTGTCAGAAAATTGTAACTAACCAAAAATTTATCTTTATTTAATTCGAAGCATACACTCAGTTGTTTGCTTAAAGTAGTTAAAAAATGTCATTGCCAATTTAAATATTAGTGACTATAAAGCCAAAAAGTATAGCCACCATGTAGTGTTTTTTGGTATAACAAAAAAAATTATATTTTTGAATTATTAATAAAGCCACACGCCCTCTATGTCTGTCTAATATGTGCAAGATTTATAATGGGCTAAAAACATGAAATACAGCATAATTAGTTATTCCTAATTTATTTAATATTATTCCAAGGAGTTGGAGCCTTCTCGAATTCCATTAGTATAAGGACTAGCTTTTCAAAATTTCAGAAAAAGACTATTACTTTCCTATAGCTTCAGTATACAGGGTGTCCAAGATAAGGACCTCATGCAAAGGGACCTCGTAAACGGTAAGGGCTTCGGTTAAATAAGAAGAATTATTCAACATCTCAAATACTATACTATGATCCACATTTAAATTATAGAATGATTGCTTAATTTTCAGTACAGACTGAAAAAAAATGAAATTTTCAGTTTTCGCTTTTTGTATATAATTTGGTTATTATGAAAGATAGCCCAAAGCGGTATTGCATTATTAAATAACTTTACACAAATTTCGAATCTAAAATTAAAATTTTTATAAGTCGTTAAATTTTCAAGATATTGACATTAACTTCGCTTTTTTCAATATGCGTCAAAGGCGGCCATGTTATCATTGGATAAAGCTCTTTTGACTCTTTTGTCCGATATAAGGTTTAATAGGTGAAACGAGTTCTAAGCGAAAAACTGAAAATTAACAAAGGAAAAAATAACAAAAGACAAAAGGCTGCATTTGTTCCTACTTTTCTATACCTTCAGTTTAGGGAAGTATTAAATTTTTAACGCTTATTTACTCAAAAACGAGTTATCAGAACGGGATGAAATTTGATATGGAAAATGGCCTAAAGGTGCACAATGTTAAAAGCTATTACAATTTTTGGAACTACTAAAACTGTGAAATAGGAGCTAGAATAGAGCTATGGATCAGCTACAATTTGGGTTTTGTTCCAGTTCGCTAACTTCTTTGTGACCCCTTCTATGAATTTTTGAAAATCGAAAACTCCAACCCCCTTATTTAAAAAACAAAGACCGATCAAATTTTTTGTTTAGGTGAAAGTGCTCATGACTGATAGTAAAATAAAGTTCTCAACTTAACGCTTACATACGGCAATGTTTGAGGGGCTTTATTTTCCCCCTCCCACCTAATTTTTGGTGGACGAATTTGGCCTTCTGTTTGATGGGTTTCTTTAACTTCAAGGAATGTTGTTCAATCAAAAAATCGATTTTCTTTAGAAAAAACTTGAAAAAATTCAGCGTACTATCAGTTTACTTTACAATATCACTCGCTCTCTTTCCTTATCTGACTTCCATGCGTTGACCGAAGTCTTACGGTCAACAATATTCTCGGTACAGTGGTAACAGTAGAAGGATGTTATTGTAGTCAATGTTGGAGCATAACACATTAATAAGATACTTTTGAATATAATAGGCAGAGCCCAAAAGTGTAAGAAAAATGACTAAAGTGCCTAATTATGCCCATCTTGGCTATTTCTTTTGATAAATGCTTATTTTACATATAAATGCCTGTTTGGTTCATGGTAAATTTGAATTTTGTATTTTAGGAATTCCCTAATCTTTTACTTCCTGGTAGGTAGGTAACAAAAAGGTAGATATTTACATCATAACTTAGCTTTGAGTAATTTTTCAGTTTTGTTTTGAACTTATTCCTGTTCACATCGTTTTATAATTCCGAAAGTACACGTTGCACTAAACCTTCAACTACAATAATTAGTAAAAAAAAATTAGAAATGATGATTTCACAAGTGATTATGTACTGTTGTGTAGGGTGTGACAAAACTGCAAATTCCGAAAAAAGTATTTTGTGACGCAGCACATAGAGGGGTTGCACCCTGGAAAAGCACTAAAATCAAAAAATGGGCACCTAAAACCAGTACATTTAGGACATGTGTACTGTATATGTATATGTCAATTATTAATTCTAGTTTTATTTTCATGTTCAAATTAATAGATGCACATGATGTCCCCTGTAACTGTTCCAAAATTTAAAAAAATTCATTTTAAAGTGCAGCTTGTTTGGTGTAGTCGCCTTACTATCAGAACTAGAAGTTGAGAAAATTCTTACTGCCGTCGGGCTCCAGCTAGGAAAATCCGCATTTTTAATTATGAATTATATAAGGTGCATATTCGTTTATGCTGCTGAGTACCAGGGCAGTACAGTTTTCGATTTTAATATGAAATATGATATTGGGGACTTAATCTGATGCTTGCTATCATTCCGAAATATATAACCGGCGGCCGATGCTGCTGTTTAAACTCACATACGCTAACCTCATCGCGAATGCGGAATTACATTATTAACTTTTAAATTAAATTAATTTCAATTTATTTCAACTGAATTCATTAAAATCTGTAATTTAATTCAATTGAATTTATTAAAATCTATTAAGATTTATCAAGTATTGGAATATCTTTATATTAAATCTCTTCTACTGTCTCAACTTTTAGCTACTAGAAGCTACATATTAACGCGTCCATTATATAAAGGGCATGATTACTCCTGCTCGCAAAGAAAATTCACTTCAAAAGTAATTAGTTTACCAGTAACTATAGTTTACCAGTAGCTCGTTACCAGTAACGAATTACTTTTAGTCAGTTATACTAGCCGACACTGAATAGCCTCTTGTATAAAAAGTTTAGTAGATTTCACAATTAAATACATTCTGCTCTTATTTTTTACAATTATATGCATTATGCAAATAGAAGAAGAAAAACGGCACAGTATAAAAATATAACTGAATTTACGGAAAGTATGTTTAAAATCACAACTCCCTGCATATTTGACAATATACAATACTGCTAAATGCATTAAAAACATATATAACATCTCAACACAGCGAATTTATTACTTTTTAAAAGAAGTGCACAAAAAAAACGTGGAGCGTAGTCCACGGGTTCCGCTAGTTTCCATTATATTGTCAATATTGGTCTTCTAGTTCGATCTGTGCGGATTATGCTATGACAGTAAAACTTCTCAAGAAGTTTTGGGACCGCTGTACTGTTTTAGCAAATAAAGAACACGAATTGGGGGAATTCGATAAACTTAACGACAAATTTAGGGGTATAGCCGAATATACCCGTGTAGTTACAAGTTCCCCTTCGCAACTTCTGTTTTAATGTAGGTCAACCAGAAGTGCACACCACAATGTAACGCCAGCAAAAGACGCAACTGCGCGTAGGCGTGCATAATTATATTGGGGCGTTGGAAAATTTTAATGTAAATTAACTTTGTTTGAATCAGAATTAGGGCAATATCAAAACTGGATTACGTGAGAAAAATATTATTAATGACGGTAAAACTTTGCTTTTCATATTTTGCATTAAAAAATTTAAAATATAAAATACACGTGATTCATAAAGGATTGAAAAATAAACTTAAGCAATGTCAGTATATTTGAAAATTCGTAATAAATTAAATCATTATTTTATAACACCAAATGCTTAAATTTGAATAACCACAAGAGAAAGTAACGCACAAAACATGTACGGTATATTTATTGAACCAGCAACGGTTTCATAAATATACAATGCGATTTGGACGTCATTTCAAAAACGTCATGCAAGCAATAGAACGACTAACACTCAACTGTCAAGCGAAAGTAGAACAAAATATGCACTTTAGCGTTGTCACGTTAAAGGAAGCGACGTTTCGATAATACACCCGTCAGAATGTTGTCGTAACGCTGGCAAAATGAAGATTTTTCCGGCCAAAGAAGTTTTAGAAAAATATCAAAAGAATAGCATAAGTACATTCGCGAATTCTCGAGACAGTTTGACATGAAATCTAAAACTGACCGTATTAGAGAATATGCAAATTCGGTGCGAAGTGTCGTATCGCTAACAACCCCTCGAGTCGCGTGAATAATCAAGAGCTGTTCACAGACGAAGAGAGGCCCTCTGTAGTGAGTGGAAGTTGGTCAAAGCGGGCATATAAGGAGGTCTGATTTGTCAAGAATATATAGGAACTAAGGGCGTATTGACCACAGTCATCCGATGAGGTCGTCAAGTGCACGTAAGGAATATCGTTGGCATTAATCGTGTATCCTTGTTTAGAGTCAGGAATCATGTTGAGGCTTTTGTTCGGGGGCGAGGGTGCCCCTTGCCCTGGATGCCCGACGCCGAGGCCATTGTTAAGGCGTAACTCGAGATTAATTATTATATGGAGGATAATTAGATAATAGCTCCATTTATAATTATAAGGATGACACGAGAAAAGCGGCCTGAAATGATCCCAAAATGCGAGGGCGAGTCCTAGGTGACAGAACAACAGGGCGGAAGAAAACGGGTTAATTTAAACGAGAAACAAAAACGAACAATGTGTACAATTTACAAGACTTTTATGTATAAAATATGGGTATTGTGCTCTAGCTGAATGGAGATTAGAATCTCCTCCAATTGCAAACTCCGTGATTTATAACATGAATGTTTCGAAGTGCGCCTTGTACTGATCTCGGCCAATAAAATATGCATGTTATAGTTGATACATCGTGTAGCATACAAATGGGGAAAAAATTCAAAGAAGAATTTGCTACACATCCATTGGTGCAGCAGCGGATCTTTGAGATATACTTGGAAAAATTATATCATCAAAGGCTTCCGTAAAGCGAGTGAGTCAGTCTTAAAAAGGAAGGTCCATGTATAATGTATTCTCCTTTTAGCATACCAAATTTCATCGCGAGGCAAATTTTTGTATTAAAGTCATTTATCACTGCGACTGGTAACTCGAGCCAACTCCAGTATTGTGGTTTGGTGGTCGGGTTTGGCGATCCCCTGCAAGCAGGAGGAGCGTGATTCTCATTTCCTGACTCTGGATGAATAATTGGCGACTCGTGTGAAACTAATAATACTATCTGAATGGCCCACAGAATGCCACGGTACATTTTGAAACGAAACACGAAGACACCACAGACGTCGCGTTATCAATTTGTATAAATTTAATGGACATAAACTTTAAACAAGGGGCAGTTTAATTACTGAAGAGTCGCAATAGTACTACAAAGTTCAAAACTATTAATATCAAGTTAAAAGGATGCTAAAAAGAAAGTTCACTTAAGTGGAAAATAACAATAAATAAAATGATAGACATCGTTCTCGTTTTACACTTTAATTTCAGGAAAGATTTGAATTAATGATTTTCTTTGTTGCAACAAAGTCATTTCCTTGCAGAAAAGAATGCCATAACAACTCATACATTGTCTAACTTTGATATTAAAACTAGTGGAATCAGTTTCCTATGCCCCACGCGTTATGTTAACAATAAATAAGCTAATTAAGAAGGCAATGTAGCGGAAATCGCATCAAAGTCGTACTTTTATAATTTTTTTATCATAATTCTTAGTTTGTCATTGTACCGCGAGCTCCCAATATTTGGGTCAAGTTTGGTATCAAAGATTCTTCCGACTCTCGGCGATACTCATAAAACACATATGATTGTTTATTTTATCCACATGATCGCTGGAGTTTGCAGTGCAATGGTGCAATGTCTGTTTGTTGAACGATTGCTTTTACTTATACCTATCTTAAGGACTGTCTTATATTTCAGTAGTATTGTATGACATTTTGTAACACATTTTTATAAGTGCGTATTGCTAGTACACGCGTTGTCGAGTGTTTAGTCACAAAATTCCAGGTGGAAGGAATCCTAATTTAATATACAGATTCAGAAAGTCAGCTCTCTAAAAATAGTAACAAAATATCCAGTATCTTTTGAGGAATATTCGACCGACAGCCACGAATACCGGCTTACAAATGAAGAGCGGTTCGCGTTCTTATCATCCAGTCACGAATTTGCGACATAACCAACGCGTGAAGAAGCGGGTGGAGGGGGGCGTCAGTAAAAGGTGAGACAAGTTGAATGGATCGGGATTTAATGTATAGATACCGAATACTGCAAATTAAGCAAAGTTAAATATAAACAAAGGATAGATTTAGTTCCTAAAAACTGTTTGTACATTTTCTCTTCGAAACACCTTACAGAACATACGTTATTTTTCAAATTTTGCTAATAATAAACATAAAATAATTCACTTGGTGTTTTACCGGTTTTACTTAAAAATTGTGCAACTTTTAGGTTCTAGAAAAGCAAGAGTAATTAGTCTTATTAATTTGCATGATAGTGCTAACACTCGACAACAACGTAGAAGGAAACTTTTAAGGAAAACAAACTAGAGACATATTTTTGAACTTTGTAATGTAAATTAAACATGGAAAATTAAACAGTTAACTGGCAGGTAAAACTTCTTTAAAACCCACACTTTCATAGATTAAGCGAGTTTAGTTGCTTCTTTGGACGTTCCAACATTTTCTCAGGCCTGGCAGTAAGCGAAGCAAAATAAAAATGTTGAAAGCACAGCTACCAATTTTTCCTTCAAATATATTTACTCTAAGGCAAGCTGAAAGCTATATTAGCTCAGGTATTCGCGTTATATGGAAGCAAAACATGGACATAAATAGTATGCCGGCGAAATTCAGTGTAAGATGAAGCCCTTTACATATCAAAAGCCGCCTGCTTTGAGTTCATATTGAAAACATGACGGCGAGCGCATATTTTGAGCACTTTAAGTATTACAGGCGGAATTTTTTCACGGAAAAGTGGTACAAAACGTGCTACAATACATTCACGACGAACCAAGTTATCCTGCTGCGGACTATTTATTGTCCTGTCGTCGGTATGGGCGGAGAGGCGAGAAAGATATTTCAGAAAGTGGGCGGGCTGAGGTGTTTCTTCATCGTCGTTTTGATTTAGAATGTGTTCCTCACAATTATAGGTCTACCATTGAATGTATTCCCAAAATATTAAAACTGATTCCAAAATAATAAATTTACATTGATTTTGAATAACCTTTTGTGTAGGGGAAACTTCGAAAGTCAACACGTACCGAAAAACTGTGGCGGTTAAACAACATAAAATCTTATTTGCCCTGGAATTAACCCAACTATAAAACGCGAAGGGTAACCAAAGCCCCTGTTCGTCAAACCATCAATTATCCCCCTAGATTGTTTCCCTTAATGTTTTGGCTTTGTTTGCACTTTTGTACAACCAGAACTGGGGGGTTTAACTACGGAGTCCACGTAATTGTCTCGTTTCGAACAAATCCCGGAAATTGATACAAGTTAAAGCCATTAGTTAATAGAGCATGAAATTTATACGTTTCGACTTTCCATAAGGATTCATCACGAGTGACCTTCACGCGTTCTGTAGGTTTAAGGATAACGAATGGCAAGAGTATCTCTATAGATCAAAAATAAGCTTACATCATAGATCATAAATGCTTGGCCAATCTCTCTAAGTAAGGGTTCGGGTAAAAAAAACTCCCGTCCTTTCATTTATACTAATTAGAGTGGAGTTTTCAGTTCCTTTTTCTTTCTTATTTTAAAAAAAGATTAAATGAGAAATATTTTATTTGCCTGCAGGAACAATTATGGTTCGTGAACATTTCTAAAGGTTAAATGTGAAAAAACTAAATTTTTTGCCACAGCCAAATTTAATTAAACTTAAACCTTAAATTTTGCACGTCTTTTACGGACGAAATTAACCTACATTATTTTTAACGCTGTCCTACCTGTTCCGCAGCTAAACCAGCAAACATAATATTCAAGCTTATGTATAAGGGAAATTTCGTACTAAATCTAGGATACATCTAGATATTTATTTAGGTCTCAGAAACTCTGACCTATGTTATATTTATACAAATGGTGAACTGAGAACCACCGTATTTCAATTTCAACTACTAACTCGGAGTTTCTGAGTTTAAAATTAGAAATCATAATATTCTGCATGTTCGTGTATTCAAGATTTCATCCTGTAACGCATAAAAGCCGTAAAATTTAATATGTAGATGGAAAATTGCCTGTTCGTGAAATTCTAAATTGAAATAGATATACAATTAGAAAGGAAAACGTAAGAAGCTTTGACAATCTTAAATGAAAATAAAAAAAAGATAACAAGTATAGGAAAAAATAAATAAAATATAGAAACATACCTGTCAACAAGGCATCAAAAAAATTCGTTACTAATTAAAGTATGCATCTACAAAAACCTTTAATTGTATGAGTTAAAAAACCCATACAATTTCATTAATTTTACCCGTCAAGGTTAAAAACAGTGCAAAAAATGTATCTCTGATTTGCATTGTTTGTGATCTTATATTTTCCCATGGGCAGATGCATTACATCTAAATATAATTTACTATGATTGTGATTGCTAATGTAATATAATAAATAATAACGAAACACTAATCCTTGAAATAAAAACTTGAAGGTTACAGTTAAATCGAAAAAAACTTCTTTTAAGTGGAAATTTCAACTTAAACTTCTACTCGGAGATTGTTGTTTTCAGTACCAGAATCATAGTAATTATTATAACCTGCTGGAAATAATAGTCTCTAAATATTACGTTGAAAACGCAATCGGTGAGTAAATGCAGAGATATCTTATATATTTACAAGGAGATTTCTTTTATTACAGTTTCTTATAATTCGAACTTTTTTTTGAAAATAGAAAACGTTAAGTTTTCAAAGTTGATTTATTGGACACTCAATTAGAATTAATATGATCGAATTTGTCTACATTGGTAAAAAGTAGATATGAAAAACATCTTTGGTTGTTCCACTCATAATATATCGACCAATCACTACTACGTCGCATTTGCCGTTTCAACTTCAAATAGAAAAACGTACAAAATTGACATACAAAATGTTCTTAAGTTATACGACGAGTGAATTAGTAAATAACCGTACAAAAATTACGAAAAGTTGTTGCATGGCAACTTCTGATAGTTTCGCAGTTTGAGTAACTTACGCAGATAGTTTCTACAGATTATCGAGTGGTATATGAGTGGATTCTTCCTCGCATAAATATATAGATTTATCAAATTAACTAAATTTTTTAACTGGGTGAGAAAACAAATGATCATTTCCTAAATTTATTCGTAATAAAATTTTGCACTTCAAAAATATCCGAGTAGCGATTAATCGATATATTATGAGGGTAGTTCACGCTAAAACCAAAATTTACACAGTGGCATACTGAATTTAGCGAGTGTTGCCATTATTTGTTGCGCACATTATCAAATGTATTGTAGTCTAAACAGGAAACTACACATAATCAAACATAGTTGTCGTGGAAATCGTTCACTTGCTATTAAACATGGCCAATGTAAATGTCAACTTATCGTAATGAAAGCGTGATACCGACTGAAATTTTACGGTCACTCAGGTCACAGTTTCAAAAAAGTAAACATCAGAAGTCGCAAGTATTTAAATAGGCTAACCGTTACATGTCCGTGGGACTGTTCGTGACAATCCAGGAAGAGAAGGTTTAGGCAGTGGCGCCTATAACTTTGCTGTAGCTTATGGGAGCCAATTTCAGTTTATGGAGAAAACGTCCTGAAATAGTCCCATTAAAACAAACCGCTTGGAAATAACATCGCTGGAAAAACACCCTCATAAAAACATTATCCGAAACAGAGACCCACTAAAAACAATTCCCAGAAAAAAATATCATAGGTTAAATAATTTCCCCAAAAAACAGTCCCCAAAAACATCCCCTAAAAAAACGTGTATTTTTTGCTCGTGGATCGCTGTATATTGTATATGTGTAATTATTAATTATGAAATAGCTTTCCACGAAGAAGTTACGTGTTTTTTTCTTGTTGTTCGATTTATATGAATAAGAGAGACTTTCATTTTGGAGTTATATGTAAGCTCGCAAAACCCGTGAGCTACGACCACGTTTTTTAACTTTTAACTTTTTTTTTGAACAAATATATTCCGTCGCGCGCTGTTTAAGACTGATTTAAGATATAAATGTCAAAATTTTTCTGGGAATTTATGGGATTTTTCTGTGGATTTTGCCCAGAGATTTCTTACAGAGGTTTTTCTTTCTTAAAATATTTTGTCAAGGTTGTTTTCTGGTTTTTTAACGGTATTTTCTTTACGGAATTTTTTCGCCTATTATTTTCCTACATTTACAGATGCTCATGGTCACTTCAGTAAGCACTTGCGCCTCAGGGAAATATTTAATAATAAAACACTAACACCAAAAACTGTACATAAATTGACCAAAAAATACACCTAATAAGGCGACATTTTCATGCAGACTGCATACACAAGACACAAACGCAAAATATTTATTGCGTATAATTCCTGTTGTCATTCAACTTGTTGAACCTTTAATCAATGCAACTCGCCAAAAACTGTCTATGAAATAATGAAAAGAAAAACCAACAACGTGTTTATTGACAGAAGGAGTAAACCTCGTTGCAGTTGAAACTTCATTTAACCTCCTTGTGGATTATCACGAACAGTCTCGCGACCATTTTTAAGACGGTTAGTTTAATCAAATATTTGCGATTTTACTTTTTTGAAACTTTGTTTGCATGACAACAGTCATGTATTGTATCCTGTTTAGACAAGAGTACGTTCAGAATGGGCATCACAAATAATTGCACCAATCACCAAATTCACTATGTCACTCACTGCATTAATTCCGGCTTTGGAATGACTTCTCCTCGTATGGTGGAGTAATCGAAATAAGTTTAAGAAACTCATCTATTTATCTATATATTAAAAGCCGTTGTATCAGCTTTCCGTGAAGGGGAAACACCCAGACCTCGATCTGATGTTACCACGCAGCGGTGCTGCGGTAGTTTGTATTCTTTGCTAATTTGAAAATACAATTAATTTAACAATTCGATATATATTTGCGAGGAATAATCCGCTCATATATCACTCGTAAATCTGAAGAAGCTATATGCGTTAAATTACTCAACCTTCCTTATTTGCGTATACATTTAATCAAACAACTCATTCATTTTATTTGTGAATTTTGAAAATTAAATTAAATTGACAGTTTGAAATATATTACTCGGGGAATAATCCAATCAAATACTACTCGTAAGTTGGAAATTGAAAATAACAGTTGCTGTTGGTTTTCCTTGAAAACTAACATGAGCAAGCAAAACTAACACCCGCTGCTACACTTTTTGTTGTTTTTGCCCGGTTATTTTCCAATTGACTTGTGGTATAACTGTTAAATAATTTTGATGAAACATTAGAAATATTTTTATTCATTTATGAATTATTGTGTAGGATAACAAAATTCTTAAAAATTTAATAACAGAGCCTTATTTTAAGTTTGGCCCTAGATAGTACCACGACAGTCGGGGTACTAACTACTTTTGTTAAATCTACAACAGTCTGATCTTTAACAGGCATAGTAAAATTTCATGGAACATTTTTTTTTTAAAGTGGACTCCAAGTTATTTGAATTTATTTATTTAATAACGCGCAGGCTTATGTTACACGTTGTAGCATTTGCTGTATGCAGGCTGGATAACTCAGTTAGGAAATGCATGTACAGAGTACGTTACTATACGTGGTTGACGGATCAAGCCCCCATATGAGTTACCATTTCCTTTGATGCCCCCACTTATTTAAAAAGGTGTACACGGGGTTTTATTAATTATTCTTTATTATGTACATGGATGAACACAACTTCTTATGCTCTTTTGGATGTCTTATTGGATTGGCTGCGCCCGCATGAGCGCGAGCTATTAGAGTGCAATTATGTGCACACAGTCGGCTCACTGAAGGCCGGTAAAATCAAATTAAGTTATGTAAATATGATAAGGTCACTTTAAAGTTTTAAATTGCTACAACATTTTCTTGAACATAAATTGAAAATTAAATTGTAGTTTATAAAAATGGAATTTCATAAAGTCGACTATGAATTCTAAGAGCATGTTAAACGTTCTAAGAAAGAAAAGGAAAGTTGTGATAATGCTAGCTAAAGATTTTGTAAAATAATGTACTTTTTACAAGATGGAATTCAATCGGCCAAGTTTTATTAATACAGTAGCAATACCATTGCGGATAGATTACGCTCTTTTGCTACAACAAGATCTGTCACCCTGTAGTAAAGCAAATCATCACAATGTGATAAAAAAGTTTGGTGACGCTAGAACTTGCGATAATAATTGGCCGCCAAGATCTCCTGACATTAATCCTGCAGATTACTAGTTGTAGAAATATTTGAAGAGTCACGTTTTCACAGTTCGGTTTATCGCATATTGAAGAGTTTCGTGACACATTCAAGAATCGCGCCGCGAATGCTGTTAGATGCAACCAAAACAGTAAACATTTTCAACATTAGCGTTGGTAGACGTGGAAACCCATTACTTTAACTACATTTCTTATTTAATGTTTTTAT
The DNA here is from genome assembly GCA_958336395.1 of Ctenicera cuprea. Classification (NCBI taxonomy): domain Eukaryota; kingdom Metazoa; phylum Arthropoda; class Insecta; order Coleoptera; family Elateridae; genus Ctenicera; species Ctenicera cuprea. Next base: position 35,052,939 of record OY284488.1, read on the forward strand.
CTTTCATAGTTAAAAACTTAAATCAATCTAAAGTTGTAAAGTGGCTTTATAATCACTTGTACATTAATTCACAATTTATGGTCCCGGCTGTCGTAGGTTTAACAAATGTGTTAGTAGCCCGACTTCTAGGGCCTTTAAGTTTAAGCATTACTCAAAAAATCCAAGCACTTTCATAAGTTCGTATTTTAGGATATTAAAAGCATGTGTATTAAAAGTTATGTAAGTCTAAATTGTTTAGGCTCTAAACTATAACCTTATGAAATTGAACTAAGTAGCCGTATATGTATGTATACGAAGATCAAAAAGTCTTTGGATAGCGGTTGCTGTAAAGCTATCTATAGAATTACTTACTTCTAAATCTCGTTCGATTATGGCGAAGTTGGAAAATCTTTCACGGAATTCATTTAAACATAAATTAGGTGAATAAACCCAGTTACCGCTTTCACCACGATTTCCATCCACGGTAATATGGTCTAATCATAAAAATTTTATGTTCTCTTTGAAACATTTTTAATTATAATCCGCTGACTTTTGGAAGTAAATGTCAAAACTAATAGAAATAAATAATTTCATAGATGACTTGTCAATTCCACAGCAACCGCTATCCAAAGACTTTTTGATCTTACTATATTCCAAAAAACCTACATGACATCCTGGACGTGAATCAGAAATGGATACCCGACGAAGAGAGATTTTAAATATTTAAATAATTCGCAAAAACTCTGATTTTTTTTAATTGACACCTCGATTGATTTGCTGAAAAGACGAATTGGTTGCTGATCATAATTATCAAATTGAATATTCAACCCTTGTCAAATGACTAATCGAAAGCATCAATTTGCAAAATGAGGGGTGCGGAGTTTCCTGAGGTGAGATGATGATGGTTGCGGCCACGTATACCCGAAAAGCGTTACGATATTATCGTGCCGTCATCTTGAGCGTTTGTTTAATAAGGGTGCAGGCAGGGTCGCTTTTTTATTCCGGGGCCATCCTCGATAAGTAGCTTTTGCCGTATTCGTGGGTTGTAGATCATTGGCCGCTATCTATCAAACGGCCGGTCGATCGTATCGTGTTATCGGGCCTATATTCTCTACATATCCGGGCGGAAAATGAGATGCACCCGATAAACCGCAAAGCGACCGCAACTTTATACCTATCCACCGGAGGCGACGAACGCCATAGCTTTAGATGTTCCGGCTCGCCCGGAATGCGAAGGGTGAGGTATTGGCGAGCCCTGGACGAGTGACAGTTACACCCGCTGTTAGTGACTGTCACAGTTGTAGCCTGACACGCACACGCCCTTATTGCAAACGTGAACTGTGTACCTACTCGACCGTTATTGTCGTTTTAGTGCTGGGTTAAAACTCGAAGAGCGTGTATTATAGTTCGGCATATGGGGATGGCTGTCATAAACCCTGCTTGGTTACGCCACTTTTATGTCGCGAATTGACTCTCCCTCCCGATAATTACCCCTGCAATGCCCTCTCGTGCTGCATCCGAAATGAAGCACACCTCGAAATGCCATGCGAACTCAAGTTTTCACCTATTTGCATATTAATGGCTTTTATTTTCTACCTCCAGACGTTTTCTTCGCTCTGTTTTAAGTCCGATTAAAAAGGCCACCTCACAACGCCACTTCTTCTCTTTTTATTGAGAAGCATAGAACAAAGAACTTTACTAATCTTTCATGAGTGCAGAATGCAGTAAAGCTGTATGGCCCAACTCGCCCATACAATGGACAGTAAGAGCTACCTAAATACTCACCGTCTGTACAATTGAACTTGAAAACCTCTTAAGGACAACCAGCACCTTTTCATCGAAAGGATTCTCCAACTACAGAAGCAGTCTGAGAGGTATCTGCGAATTTTATTGACCCAGTCGCTTTGCCATTACGCTATCTAGCATTAACATACTACGGTTTTCAACAAGTTTCAAGGAAGCCGTGCAATCGAGTAATCAACAAAGGTTAAACCTATTCAATTAGTAAAGTAGTAGAATATAAAAAATATATACTGAATGTGTAAAAGAAGGTTTTATGAAGTTCTACATTCGAAATTTGAAGGAAGAACAGAAATAGGTTTTTTTGTTATTCGTAATGGTCATCATCTTCAATAAACATATTCTTCTAAAACGTAATACATTAAAATGAAAAAAAAATGAAACATTTCTTATACAAAAACCTATACCGTAAAAAAGACAAAAAATTAAAAGAAGAGAAAAAACAAAGAATCCACGAGATACGTGTACAATCTTAGTACAGAGCCTTTATTAATTACTGATACCAACGTGACCACAAAATATAGGCAACCCAACTTACACTGTTGGTAAGCCTTTTATCCAAAAATTCCCAAGCCGTTTGTTAACTTATCAAGGCTTGCTTGTTTACATGCATAACCTCACTTTGAGTGTTGACAGTGACATTTACAGGGTATTATTAGTTACCACGAGTACCAATCCTGAACTGACTTTAACATCTAAATCTAAAACTCCCTAAGTCACTGCGGACCAAAAGTCACTTGGGTATCAGTAATTAACGAAGGCTCTGTATTAACAAGCGTAATAATTATAACCAGGAGCGCTATAAATGAGCTCACCTAAGGCAATTCTGACAAAACTATGCTAATTGTTCAACATTTGTTTATTCATTAAAGACCCTCAAGTGATTGTAGCGGTTAACCTAACAATAACGCCTACCTAAAACCTAAAACAGTATTGAAGTTTATGATAACAAAAATTTAAAAAAAAAGCTTTTCCATTTGCACAGTGAACCTTCAACCTAACAAAACAATCCTGAATAGTGAAATCGAATAAAATAGATTCCACACTAATTACACCGCACTTATCGCATAAATTATAGGTATTGGGGTTTATGTAACACTGGAAACGCATCAATTATTCGAATAAATATTTGTGCTTGGTGAACGTTTTAACGACCATACATTAATTTAAACGGTAAATAAAAGTTTGGCCATTGTTTGCATTTGGTAAATCCTACATCATGCTTTATGAAAAACCATAACATTTCAATAACTTCCATTTGGTTTGTTTGGGGAATTATACCCGATACTTGAGAAGGTATCGATATCGATAGATGATATTTCGAAAATCAAAAGGCAATTTCCATTTATCTACTTTCCCATGCTTTCATTATTGCAATTTCTTATAAATATTTTTACATTATCGTACCTGATATTTTAGGGCCAGCTGAATCTAAACAGGACTTTTAAAGAAATATCTGTGCATGAGTGGGTGCGTGTGTGGATAAGCGAGTACGCTGGTTTGCTATTTTAATGAAACTTGAAATGCGAAAGTACACCAAAAATTCAGGGGGAAAATAAGCAAAACCATAAGCGCAAGTTAGACATGCTATTTCTGCAAGCGCTAAGACAAATCAAAAGCTGTACGTTTCTGTCGTTTCTGCGACTGTTGTCAATGGTATCTTGACTTCCAGATTGGAGCCGCATCATCACTTTATCAGTTTTGTCACTGCCGACGTTTCGTCCATCTACGGTTGCACGGGATATCTTCAGAGCTGTATATTTTGCTCCGGGTACATTTCCTGTTTTATAAACCAATTATTTTTTTTTAAATGAGACCAGAGACAAAAACAATATCCGATTTTTAATTATTATATAAATAATCTATTTTTTATTTTATTTTCTTGTGAAGTGCACCACTTGTTTTTATCAACAGTTTAACAGTATTATTCTAAATAATATTAATAATTTTTTTATATTTTCATATTTTTTATTATGTATACTTTTTAAAGCAATGTTAAAATGTTCAAATGACCACGAGAAACAAATCAGTGCAGTTGAAACTGCTGTGTTTGCTATTCCTAATAAATAGTGTTACCCCAGCACACAATGCACTGACAGACAGCGTTGATAGAACCGGCGAAATGTCAAGTCACGTGATGCATTAGTTCCAAAAATGACACGCGACGTTACTGTAGAGGGCGCCCCAAGTGACGCGCGTCTAGCCGACCGTCATATATATTATAAATTAAAATAATTATTATTAAAAAATCGGCGTAGAATAAAAATATAAAAATGCTTCATATTCCATCTGTGGATAAAGACCTTTCATTTAAACAAAAATGGTCCAAATTGGTGAAGCGGTAGCCGCTGGAGGAAGGGGAGAAAAAAACCCTTTGTGCTTTTATATATGTATGGATGTTCAACACAAAACAAAACTCGTTGTGCTGCGCGGGAGAGACGCAGTCGAGGTCGTCTTTATGAAATCCTATTTTAATTCCAGAGATTTGTATATTCGCATTTCGCATTATAATACCACGACTGCTAGTATCATTGTATCACGTGTTTCATTGGACAATTACAGTTGTGTACTGTAAGTATTGCTTCAAAGACAGCTTCCGAAATGGACAAACCCGAAAATATTAAAATCGTGAAATTATTCGAATGTTTTTTTGTAACCGCACGAGATATCTCGAGATGTTTCGATAATCGAATGGTTCGATTGTTTTTGTTCGAAATATCCCATCACTAGGTCTTTTGTAAAAAAAATAATTATTTCAAAATTCTTCTCCCTAGCCCTACGAGCCTGCGAAACATTTAAAAAAATAGTGTACCCAGTTTTTGAGCAATATTTTTTTTAAATATCCAAAATATGAAAAATACTTTTCACTACACAGTTAACATTTTTTGAAAAATCTTGTAAATACTTCCATTGTGTTCCTCTAAGGCTTTATAACCTATAAAATGTATGCTGATCTACCAACTCGTTTTTGAATGATACGACACTAAAGACATAACATTTTCAAAAAATCAATAGCGGTCGCTGTGTTGATAATAGAAGGTACAAGATAAAAGACGTTGGATTTGGGCTATTTCTATCAAATACCGCTTGTAAATTCAGAAAACATTATCAAAAACCGATTCGAACTTCAGCTTCCGGTTTTAGATTTTTGCAAAAGCTTGTTTTGCTGATATATGCTCACATTCAGAAGCTCAGCGAAATCAGACCATCCGTTCGGGAGTTATGAGATGTACCAACACACCCACCTGCTTTGAAACCCCTTTTTGAGTTCCTGGCCGTTCAAAACATGTACTTCAAAATCTCGTTATATAACATTTTCATGAACTGAATATGGCCCTATAGAAAACTAAAAACTGGCAACACAATTTTGGTTAAGTTTCTCAGCTAGGAGCTAGGCACGGGAAATTATTTAGTTTTTCCCCAACTCTCTAATTTATCATCTGTGAGGCATATTCACTTAACAGAGTGTTTAAAAACATGTGTTTTTTTGATATAAATAATAGTTACTCGTAACAACAGTAAAATGCTATTTTGAACTTATTTTTTTGATAGAATAATTTTTAGAGGTCTGGTACTCACCCTGGTCTAATCTGGATTTATAGTAACATTTGGGGTTAGGAACGTTACGATATAAAATAATTTAAAATATAAAAATTATATTTTTTTGCAACGTGAAAAGATCTAGGAGAAGTGCATCGCTAATTTCCCTTCATTTTGTCTTTCCTGAAAGCGCTATTTAACTACCACTCTCGTCCTTTTGAATTTTTAAAGATTCTATCTATTTCCTTTTTAAGGTAATACTACTTCCTTAACTACTACGCTAACATATAAAAGGCAACATTTTTATAAGTTAGTTTTCCGTAAGGGTATTAAGTAAACACTACAGTACCCACACTGAAGAACTTCCATTTAACTTTATCCGCTTTTATTACATATCAAACAGCAAACAGCAACGACTAATATAATCCTGCTAACGTAGGATCTTATAATGTCTTAGCCAGCATAAATTCTTTAAAAGACGCATTTCCTTAAAGACACTTTTGATTTTCGTTCTCATAAAAATATTTTAAGGCGAACGAAAGATCTTAAAATAATTATATTATAATCCATGTTCCTGAACCAGGGATGAAAATATTACAAGACAACATTCCCAAAAACAATGCTTTGAAGATAATCAATGATATACTCTGATTTCTCTCACAACTGAAAATTTAATTCATTTATACTTCATGATTTCCAACCTTTATGCATGCACCATTATTAATGGTTTTAGTTTACATTTGCAAGTTTAAGGAATTCGGAAAATTTATGAAATTCTTAAGTTGATCGATTGATAAACAACGTTGTTTGGCAAATGGAATTCCTAATAAAATACCTAAATATTTAATTTTTCCCTTCGAACCATTAATAGGGGTAAGAGATCCAGTAATTTAATTTAGGATGTTTCATTACTTTACCTTAAAGACAGGTGAGGTCTGAAACATTTATTTAATTTATTACCAAGGTCCTGAAATATTCAGGAGGGTTTCGTTTCTATTTTAACCTATATTCTTTATCCCGGTCGCCTAAAGAATTTTTCTTTCTGGATACACTTTGTGAATATTAATCTTTTTAAAACAAATATAAATATAGATGAAGAAAAGCGAGCAAATTTTAACAGAATTGATTCGGTCTACGTCATGTCATCTATTGTAGTCAACATTAATTATTCTGCACAAGTTGACACGATAATGTGATAAATGCATCCGATTCAGGACAGTAGCGTGTATGAAATGGCGAGATCAATTTAGCCGTTGAAATTTCCAGCATGACAACTTGCACGGCATTGCAATGCTTAAGTGATATATTTTGCTGTAAATTCATTTTACGTTAAGAATAATTGGCGTGTACTGATATTAAAACGGAATAGTAAATGAACGGAGCTTGTAAAAAATGACAGAAGCACTTCCGCTGGATTTCCTATACTTTAGAATTTGTTACTTATCGTATTATTAAAAAACATTTTGCATCAACTATGTTATGTTTTGTTAACTGCTTTGCAAGCGGCACGATCGTTGACAACTAATAGGGGGAGAGGGGGGGGGTTGCTGTTCTGTGCTAAAAGGTAAACGGGAAAGAAATACCCAATGTTTTTGTCATATGTGACAAAAATTAACTTGATTTGTGTGTTTTTTTTTGGAGGGGGGGATAGATTTTTTAAGATACAAGAAAATCATATTCAAAGAGACGAAATTTGACAGCCAAAAATTTGGTGAAAAATCATCGATAATTAATCATAACACGAGTTATATTTAGGCAAGAGAATAAAACATTGTGACTAACCAAAATCATTTTATTTCATACTGTCCACCGTACACTACTTTACGTTATTAATTTGAGTCCGGGAAATGACACATTACAGTACTAGGCCGGGAAGTGTTGCCTCGCAACCTTTCGTCAATCACAAAACAAGAAAAATTTTCAAACATTTGGTTGCTATCGTTGCTCTAAATAAGGCAACAAGATTATCCTTAAAAATTTGCTTGATTAAAATATTATCCTTTATTTAAAAATTTAAAAAACGATACAGTATGAAATAAAATGTTGTACGTCACACGGCCGTGAATACTCGTCTCGAAATTCCAGATTCGGCTCCTTCGTCGCCTCATCCGGAAACATCTCGACTCGTTACTGTAATACGTCATCTCCCGGCCTTATAACGTAAATAACTATTACTAGTGTTATTTTATTGTAGTTTTTATGATCGTAAGGTGGTTACCAACGCAACATACGTAAATAAGGCCATACGATTTATTGTTTTTTACCATTTTTACCATTGTGATAGACTCTAACTAGGCATTTTTATGTATCTGATTGTTTAAAATCGCGTCACGTGACAGATGAACTATATTCTCACTTTAAAGCACTTTAGCTTGAATAGAACTGTTTTATCGTCTCTTGTTTGTTTGAAAAAACGAGCTTAAATTTTCGATTTTCAAAACATCGTAGAAGACGTCACAGAGAAATTAGCGTGTTGGGACCTACCAAATTGTAGCTTATGCCTAGCCGTATGACTCGTGTGACCTGGTTTTGAGTCTTATATTTTTGAGAACGTCAAAATTTTTAAATTTTTTTTCATTCGTAGTTTTAATAGTTCCAAAAATTCTCCTTGATTGTAACATTGTGCGTCCCTAAAGCATTTACGATATCAAACTTCAGGCCCGATCTAATACCTCGTTTTTTGGAAAATATCCGTTAACACCAATTTTTCTTAAATTCACAGGCGTCACAGATAAATTGGCGGACTAGGAACCATTTTGAAGGGTTGTAACGACAATTTTTAAACTCATCACAACTGCGAACCAAAAATTGTTTGACAACTTTACAAATTTTCAAAATTGCTCAAAACATGACCGCACGTTTTTCTTTTATAATTTTGCAAGCTCACAGAGCTGAGTATTAGCTCTGTAAGCCTGCAAAATTATAAAAAAAAGTGCGGTCGGGTTTTAAGCAATATTTTTATTGAAAATTTGTAAAATTTTCAAACAATTTTTAAGTTCTCAGTTTTAATGAGATTAAAAATTCTCGTACATAGTAATATTGTGCTACCCTACAGCTACTACGACACCAAATTTGATCTCGACCTTTCAACTCGCATTGAGTGATAAGCCGTAGTCAAAATTTTTAAAACATCGTAGCGACCGCTATTTTCTAGCAAGAAAGTTTGACAAAATATCTCGCTTTGCCCTAATATAACGTCTACTGTTAGATTCGAAAAATCTGCTTTCCGGAAAAAACATTGCTACTAAAAAACATGTCTAACTTCCACTTCCGGTTTCGGATTTTTTAACGCTTATTTTTCCTATGAATTTTTGATGCACTTACGAAGCTCGATGAAATGAAACCATTCGTCTGGGAGTTATGGGGATCACAGGCACACACACGCACACAGACATGTTTTTGGGTTCCTGTAGGTTTAAACTTGCATTTCCGTTAAAATCCCGATTTATAAATACATTCATGAAATCATTATTTTACTAAACTAAAAGTAATGGAAAATAAAAACTACACGAGATAATTTTATGCATTACCATTCACAGAGGTTTCACCCCAACTTTAAATACATGCTGCTGTTTTACATATTTAAAAACTTAATTCGCATCGAAAAGTAACTAACATTATTCTACGAAATATATTATATTATTACTTTATACACCATTTAACGTCGAATAAACCGGGGTGACCCGTCACGAGTGACCTATTATGGGTAACAAATCTTAATAAACATTTCTGCGAAATTTAACGTATGAATACAGTAATTTAAATTTAAATTAGGAGAAACCGTGGGTTACGCCCCTGCTTGTTCTTTTTGGTAACTTCAGAATAGACGCGTGCGTCTCGAGAATGAGAGAAAAGAAAACCCGTGTAAAACCTTAAAAAAAGCCCGGAAAACAACTCCCGTAAAAACGCTTCAGGAAAAACTTCCTATTATATTTCCTAAGAAGATTCCTTAAAAAAAAGCGGTAGAAAAGTTAGTTAAACTAGCAGTTATCCCCATTTCCAAAACTACCTTAAGGGAAATTTTCAAAATATTTTTTAAGGTAATAAAAACGCAGTAAAAATGTTGAAATTTGCATACAATTTTAAAATAAAATTCATCCTTATTCATATTAATCGATCAGCAAGAAAAAAAACAGGTTTATTTTTCAGGGAAAGCTCTTTCTTTATTATACAGTGATCCACCAGCAAGAAAATAGATTTCATTCTGTTTTGGGATTTTTTTCGGCGTGAAATTATTTTTTTCTGAAAGTGTTTCTACTGTAGGATCTTTTTACCGGTTTTTCATTCAGACAATTTTTGTCGGTGGGTGTTTTTTCGGTCGACGCTTTCTCAGCGAATTTGTTTTGCGTCTCCTTTCAGAGACGTTTTCTCCCTAAACCGAAATTGGCCCCCACAAGCAAAAGCAAAGTTAGGCGCCACTAATGGTGTTAATAAACTCAAGAATTTATGATGTTTATTTTATGTACGTCACGTCGCTGGTATTTTACAGTGATTAGATTATTGTAATGGTATCTACCCACCCTTGTCATTAATTTCACATTTGATATACTACTATAAAATGCAGTGCTCGGCTGCCGGCCGGCAGATACAGCCGGCGGCCCTGACACTGTCTGTCGTCGTCCGAGTTTGTTTTGGGAACAAGGTATCAGCACATTCAGCTGCAATTATACAAGCAAAGCTTATTCATACAAACTGGCCTATTTCTATTGAATACTATATCGGACCACTGTACAAACAAATCTGAGCCTTCTGTAATAGACCCATAAATAGGTGGTGTCTAGTAGTGGGGCTCCTCTCCATAAAAGTTGCGACAAGCGAAAAGAATCCGGATTTAATACACAAATATAAGGAAACTAAAATTTCAGAATATAAAGGCTGTCTGTATACAGTTATTAATTTCTGAAAAATATGATGAGACAACTGAAAATGTTGCTTCGACGGCACTCGACGGTAGCGAGAGTGTATAAGGAAGAAGGAAATTTCCCAAGTGATGGTTAATATCACACAGATCATTAATTTAACTCAAATATTCGGAAGTAATCCATCATTCCTCAAACAGTAACAAATTAAATGGCCGCACCATCACACCTGGACTCCAAAATACAATATCACAAGACTGCTATGGTTCGTTTCGTGAGAATCTGGACCATGTGCTTAATTGACTGTTTAATTATAGATCATAACTTCATGTGGTTGTTTTAATCAGAAATGTATTAATACAATTTGTGTATGCTTAACTGACAAGTAAATACAATATTAAAGCATGTGATTGTGATTAAGTTACCCCTAAATTAAAATATAGCAAATATACATTAACAGTTTCATCATTTCTAACATTAAATTACAAAAGTGGAAGCCTAACATTTCCCTGGTTATCACTAACTCAAGTATTCTAACTTAATTTCCGAAACAGCAAGGGACTAAATGGCCAAACATATCACAACTAATCCTAGGAATTACAGAATTACAGCAGCATTGGGACTGGTGTCCCTAGAAACAACCGAGTGCTGTAACTTAAGTATCCCAACAATCTCCAAAATGTCCAATTAAAATAGTGGCGCTGATTAAAACGCACATAGGCGAATCGTAATATGCGTCACGTACCGAGCCCTTGTCATAATCACGCACCTTTTTACGAGCTGCAATTCACAATTTCGTGGTACGAACTAGAAATAATTGTGGTTACGCCCCAAGGGCGTGCGAAATGAAAATATCTTCGGGATTTTGGAGGAGTCCGGCGTTACGACCACAATAACGTTGAACAACCCACAAAACCGCTTTCAATCAAACCCACATCAATTTATGGTAATTAAAGGCCCGTACGTGTTGGATCTTGTGGTCTTCATTAATTTACGCACCGGTTGTGTATGGTGTAAATATTTCGCTTTGTGTTGGATTTCCATAACAAATTATCCCTTTTATTTCAAATTATTGTCAAGCTTAGCGCTAACACGTGTTCGTCTGTTAAAAGTACCAGTTAATTTAAAAAGGAAAGGCTGGTGACTGGTACGATATTTGACTTATACAGCTACTACTCAAAATTTCACAACACACATAACATTAGTAAAAGATTTTGATACAAATTAAAAAGTTACGTAAAGCTAATATCCAAGTTTTTGTAAAAAGTGACGAAGCCCTTGACGCTCAACTTTCCCGTACTTTACAGCTAAAGAAAATATTTAAATTGTAATTAATTTTAAAGTTTGCTAAAATTCAAGCTGCAACAATACAAGTTTATAATGCTGTAAAGTTATACTGCTGGTATCGCCAACGGCATTGTATACATAGCTGGTAAGGCTTACAACCCGATTTAGGTTTACCCTTTGAAATGTCACGAAAATAGTTAGAAGCCGAAGTCTAATATCAAAAATGCTTAAGACGAAAAATAAACTTTCTCAGCCACAAAATTAAATGATGGGATAGAAGTGGCCGCTATAACTAAATACAGCTTCATCGACAAACCAACCTAAGAATCTTATTCTATTGTCACTGATGTGCAATGTAAGTAAGGCGCTGAATTTGTTTCGATATTTGTTGATTGAATGTTATAATTTACATAGTTCAAAAATCTGTTTTTAATTTTTAAGGCTCATAGAGCTGGGGATGAGCTACAATTTAGTTTGGTCCCAGTCTAATTTCTCTGTGACGCCTTCTATAAATTTTTGAATATCGAATATTCAGGCCTCTTTAGTTAATAAATGGGGGACGTTCAAAATTTCTGTTAGAGCTACATTGTTCATGAGTGGTAGTAGTAGAGCGAGTAAAATTCACAACATGATTTTTAAGTGCGATAATACTTAGAAGAGTTAATTTACCCCCCTCCCTGCCAAATTTTTGGTTAACAAATTTGACCCGTTTTTAGTTTTCACAAATTTCAATCAAAAATTCGATCGTTTTTCTCATAAAAAACTGCAGATCACTACCAGTTTCATTTCGGCGCATGATTAAATTGCCCCGCTAAGAACCACCCTCTCTGTTTACGGCCAGGCGCCGGCAATTGAGTGGAACTGCGTTGTTCGATAGTTCAATTGTTCGTTCATATCTCCGGAGCGAATGATCGAATTTTGATGAAATTTGGGTAATCAAATCCAATAATAATTCAAAACCAGAAGCGGAAGTTAGACATGTGTTTATAGTATCATTTTATTCAAAATGTGTGTTTTAGAAATCCTAAAACACCTTAAGGCATATCGAAAAGAGTGTTGAACCTCTCTAGCTATAAAATTATTTAAAATTGCGGCAGTTACGATTTTGAATATTTTGTCTTTAACGCCCTATTACTTAAAAACGAATTGCCAAAACAACATAAACTTTAGGTATTGTAATTGCCCTACGGGCATTAAAATATTCTGGTATATGTCTGGACGCCTGCCAAAATATGATTGGAATTTTTGAAATTTTTTAACCAATGGTAAGAGCGGAGTGCCGAGTTAGATAATATAATGTAGAACAGTGCTGAAACGCTTTGGTCGGAATGTTAGAAATAAATATTTTTATGCTATAAAGGAATAGCAGTGTTGAATGCTGTCGAATTAAACACACACCTAAACCTCTAGTTGTTTATGCATGTTTATTTGATGCCAACGGTCTGTAGCTAATTATGGAACAATTATTTAAAATATTCGAAAAGTTAATACAGAGGCAAATTGTGTTATTTAAGAGGGTGAGTGGGTGAATATATATATAAAAAGATAACATTGATTTTAAAAATTTTTCAAAATTCCCAAAATTTGTCAAAAATTTCAGTTTTACAATATTTCAGATACATAATTTTCCAAACAGTTTTAATATTTCTGAAATTTAAAAACATTCAAGATCATCAACAATTTCAATATTTTTTAAAATAATGTAATTTTCAAATTCCAAAATAATCAAAATGTTGATATTGCAACATTTTCACCAATAATTGTGAAACTAATTTAATGACAAACTATTTGTTTTTTAAAAATAACATAATACTTATTAAATTAGGCAATATGGTACATGCAATTGATATTTTGGGATCAACATTTAATACTGCATGTAATAAAAATTACCAAATAAGCTATTTACAGAAACGTAAGAATCTAACCTCCATATAAATCTGTTGGCGTTGTGTATTGTGCGTTTTACGCGCCAATACTTTAATGTTTAATTTTCATATATATTTAGCCTAGTAATGGGCATAATCGAATGACAGCCATTCGAATGTTTTTAATAATCGATTGCTTCATTCGGATGGTTCTATGCGGTAAAAAGCAACAAAAACACTTTTCGCTAGCTTCTTGAATGCTCCCATAAAGAAATTTTCCGGAATGGGACGTTTGAAAGCAGCCGGTTGAACGCTACCGTTTGGATGCGGCCGTTTGGGCGCAAAGACTTTTGAACACAGGGACGTATGGACGCAGGGGCGTTTGAATGCAAGACAGTTTGAACGCGAGACGTTTGAACGCAAAGACGCAAATAATGATTACGTTTATGAACATATTCTTCTTGTGTGTATTTTTATATTTAGATCCAATTCAAGAGTTTAAAGCATTTTCAGTTAAAAAAAATAAGTAAAAAATACACTCTAGATGCATAATAGAAACTGATTCCTATATAAAACAAAAATAGTTGTAACTGATTTAAAGACCCTTTAATTCTAATTTAAATAAATATTTGATTATACTACAAAATTCAAAACTTTAATTTTAATAAATAAAGAAGAAGTAACTATATAATACAGTAACTTATTGTGAAAGTAGACCCTGTATATTAACAGAATCTCTTCTTGCGTCCAAACGTTGCGTCGCTGCGTTCAAAACTTCTTGCGTTCAAACGTCGTCCTAGATCAGGATCATTTTCGTTATCATCGTGTTTTATCGCGCTGATCGGCAAAACAGCGTAAACCTTCAGCTTTAAATAATATTTTTAATATTTTTATTAATTTCATCACATTGCATCGCTTATTATGTCTCTATCTGTGCATTAGCATTATAATACCACGACTGGTGATATCATCGTATCATATATCTATATTGGTCATTTGCAGTTGCCTACTGTAACGGGGTATTGCTTCAACGCCCGCTTCCGAAATGAACAAACCCGAAAATCGAATGGTTCTATTATTTGCATTCGAAATATCCCACCACTAATTCAGCCACCCATACACTTGTTCGTTAAATAAATTGCCTCTGTATAACTCTTCAGATATTTTAATTGATTGTTCCATAGTCAGCTAGTGACCATTTGCATCAAATTATTAAATACTGTATAGCATAAAAATATTTATTTCCAAGACTGCACTTGCGTTTCATCACCGTTCAACATTATGGTCTCGAACGCAGCACTCCGCTGTTATTGGTTGAATAATTGCAAAATAACCAATCATATTTGACTAGGTGCCAAGATATACAGGGTGAGTCAAGCTATGCGCCTTTTTCTTTAGTGAGTTTATTATTAGGAATTTATTAAAAATTTTTGGTATGCATATGTTTCGAAGGGTGCTCTACAACCTGGCGTAGTCAGTTTTTTCATTAGACGTCAAATGTCAAACTAGCGATTTTCAACTGTTTATTTTTAAATGGAACGGTACGACTTGTTTGGCTTAGACGATGCTGCATGATGTTTACAATATGATGCTTACTGAATTTTTTCACTAATTTTACGATTCGGCCGTAAAATATGCATTCATTATGTTAGTCTAGTAGGCCGGTACGTACGCAAGCGTCACCATGTTTTTGCGTAAAATAAGTGACCTTCTGATGAAACAATTGCAATCGATGGATTGGCCGTGGAGGTCCAACTGCATGGCCACCAAGATCGCCCGACCTAACACCCCCACAGTTTTTCTTATGGGGTTATATAAAATCCAAACTTTACATTGAAGAGCCTACAACAGCACAAGATATGGAAGAACGAATCCGAACATGTATTCGACTGATACCTGCTCATATGGTTTTGCGTTCCGTAAGATCCTTACAACAAAGACTTACTGTGTGCAGAGAACGGGAAGGAAGGCCTTTTGAACATTTTTTATAATTCACTGAAACATTTATAACATGTAGAAATTTTTGTTGACGTTCTTTTTGCACTATTACTTCATTTATTATTTTCTATCATTTCAGTTTAGGTGTTTAGGTTAAGCAAAATTATTGTTCCGATAAATAATTGTAAACTGTTAATTCTATTATTATTCTTACATTGCGTTTTATCTTGGCTCTGTTCTAGTTACCACTGCGGTTTCTAGTTTTTTTATTTAAATTTCGTTTAGTTTATAATCTCATATTTTTCATTCGATGTTATCCTAATATTGAAGTAACTATTATTCAATGTAATCTAAATACCTGAGCTTCTGTTTCTTTATGTTTTCACGCTACCGGCAATGTAAGTAGGCCTTACATCCATAGCTACAGGGATCGTAAGTGGCTGATAACATTCGTGTACTAGTTACCCTTGACGACGGAACTTAATAGTGTCACTTACATTCCTAGGAAAATAATCTTGATTTTAACTGTTCGTTGATATGGTAACAAGCACAGACAACTTAGAATAATGGGGCTTTAAAATAATTGCAATGACAGCTGTCAAAACGAACTTTTAAAAATATGATTAAATTTCTACCTGTAGGTCTACTTACATTGCCGGTAGCATGACACGGAATGTATCGACTATTAACATTCTCGGCAGGCCACAAGCCTCGGATTCGCCTCGGCTCGTATTTACCTACCTCGAATGTTATTACGTCTTTACATTCCTTGTTACTTAAATAACTATTATTAAAATAATGATTTCACTAGGTATCCTGACAGTCATTAAATCGTTTTGTGCAAATACATCAAAGTACGTTCCGCAGGTCCCGGTCTACTAGACTAACATAATGAATGCATATTTTACGGCTGAATCGTAAAAATGGTGAAAATTTCAGTAAGGATCACATTGTAAACATCCTACAACATCGTCTAAGCCAAAAAAAGTCGTAACATATGCAAATCAAAAATTTTTAATAAATTCCTAATAATAAACTCACTAAAAAAATGGCATATTGCTTGACTCAGTCTGTATACTAGAATGTTTAAATGCGTCTCGGATATCTACGTGGCGCCACCTACAAATTTGTTTAAAATGAAAATACACTTTAATTTAATACACGAGAGACGATAAAATATTGCTAATTAAGCTAAATTAATGAGTAATAATAAAATAAGTATCACTACTTAAATTTAGATGCATCAATATTTAGACGGATTAATTTTCCCCTTCCCTTGCAATTTTTTTCTGATGAATTTTCTTTATTGTGTGTAAAATCTATTTAAAAAAATTAAAATTTCAATTCAAGTTAGGGTTACAACGTTGCGCACAAATACTTTTAGAAATATAAAATGTAAAAGTTGTTAAAGTATAGGAAAGTCCACGCGAAGTGCTTCGCTCACATTTTTATAATAGTGATACTCTTCGATCAGTGTCTCATCAATATAAATTTTTTGACCAGAACAAGCAGCGAAATGAAGAGTGTTGCATGATTTATAGAACGAGGTTTTCATGCACCTACCAATTTGTCGGGGAAGTCCCGATGGTGATTTCGCTAAAACGCTTTTAACATGTATAGCCACAAAAACGGGAGTATTTATAATCATTCCTGTTCATCCTTTGTTCCGGGAAAACTGGAATGTGACCATAGAAACACGCTGTCACGAGTAGAAAGGAACGAAATGAACAAAGAAATAGTCAACGTGGCGGAAACGTGTCCAGCAGAGAACCGCTGTAATTGGAAACAGTGTTAAAATCGATGAAGCGAACGGCCTGACACTCGAATATTGAGGTATAAAATATTGGAAATCCAGATGACACTGAAAGGATCATCGATCAAGTCATTTGACAAACTCACCCGCAAATATACGTCAAGACATCAAAACATGTGACGGGCTTTCAACTCGAAATTCCCAAGAGACTTGCTGTTTCCTTCGGAAAATACGCACATCCAAAAAGATTCATTCGATATCTCTTCGGTTCTAGTTAATTTCAATCTCTCTCCCCAAAAAAAATAATATTTTAGAATGACACAAAGGCAACACACGAGCATCTCTGACAACAAAGGGAAGCCAGATTTTCCTACATTATGAAAATAGAACGAATCCACACTGCTTTCCCTGTATGCTTTATCTAATTAAACATTAATAAGACAAGCTTTTTAATGTTCCATATTTATGCATGTTCAATGAACTCGGTGGACTTTGTGAAAATATATCGCTGTGAATTTTAACCAGCACTGCTGTAATTGTTTAATATCATTCAAAACCAAGTTTATAGTGTTAGAACTATTATCAAAGGTACATTTACAAATTTTAACTTTTTAGCGTTTTAACAAATTCAGAGCCCGATAAAAAAAAGTTTGTGAATATAACTGCAATAATCATCATTTTATCAATATACAACGCCAGTTTATGCCGATAATGTTTAAATAACTCTAGAAATGAATGGATATATTTTTGTAACCGACAAGGCATATAAACACACGCGCATTAGATAAATATAATAAATATTGTTACTGAAGTTATTGATCATTTATAAGAGTAAATAGATTGTATGTTTCAGTTCGTGACTGCATATGAACATTTCTGTGTATATATGCATTCACGTGATATTTAGTGAGTCTATTGTTTTTTAATTGAAACAATTTTCTTTTTCAAGGAGAAAATAATTGAAAATTTCAAGATTTTGTGTACAATCTAACCGTTTATAAATATTTAGTGTTTGATTAGGTTAAAAAGCTATAATTTATTGTAAATAAAACAATTCTTAACTTCAACAAGTTTTTTTTTTATTTTAGTCTTATACGTATTTCGACATGTTAACATGTCATTTTTGTAGACAAGATTAAAAGAAAACAGTTAGTGTTGCTATAGAAACAATAAATCTTCTTAACTTGATCTTGGTTTTCTATATCTGCGTCCAGATGACTTGATTGCTCATTCCAAAACATTTAATAACGGTGACGTTAAGAGATCAGTTTGTTCATTCATTAAAGATACAGATTTTAAATGTTTATGAATATCAAATGCTTCTAGTATATCCAACTTACGTTTATCATCACAAAAGTGTAAACTTTTTATAGTGTTATTAGATGTCAGTGAATGATTGTGTTCTAAGAAGTGTTTAGCATAAATAAATTTATGTGGGTGCTTGTATTTGTAACAACGTAGTGTTCTTTATACTTAATATCAAAGTTTCTAATTGTTTTTCCTATATAAATCGAATTACAGTGCTAGCAATTTAATATGCAAATGCCTGACTTATAAAATTGGCTGTTTTTTCCTTAGCATTGTTACAGCAAGATAACATTATACGTACAATTCCTACTCTTCCAACGCCCACCAAACTGTATTAGTACATCCTTC
The DNA here is from genome assembly GCA_958336395.1 of Ctenicera cuprea. NCBI lineage: Eukaryota > Metazoa > Arthropoda > Insecta > Coleoptera > Elateridae > Ctenicera > Ctenicera cuprea. Next base: position 35,071,616 of record OY284488.1, read on the forward strand.
TCGCACCAATCCTTTGAATTCTGGCAATATGTACAAGCCCAACTGTAAAGACTATACATTGTGTGACACGAAATGTTCCTTAAATTGTAACACAGTTTTATATGTAATAAAAAACAAAATTATCATCGTGAAATAAAAAGATACCGAGATGTAAAATTAACAGAATTAGTTTCGCGTTCGTAAAAGTGTGCAAAATTTTTTTTGCATACATATACGTCATAAATCGTACACCAAAATAAAAGGCAATTAATAAGCTACATGTTTAAAAAAATCCAAGATAGTAGGTCTTTTAATTATCAACCTAGAGCTTTGAGAGTGCAACCGAAAAAGTATCCTTTATTCCTTTACAACCCACTTCGCGATCATCTGCGTACCGACGGAAGCTAAAAGCTTGAACAGCTTGTACCCTGGAACTGATGGCCGCGACTGCGTATTCGTAACATTACGTTGCCATTTCCGTTATGGTGCTTGATTCTACAATCGCATGATGCACCCGCCGACAAAAAAATTTCACTTCAAAATGTCGTTCCTTTTCACTTTAACTTTAATCTACGTTAGGTTATAAGCTGTTAAATGTTATGTTTTTCACAAAATACACATTATACGACCTGAGTGGATTTCTGCCAAACTAATCACGCAATCATCAAATATTTGCCCACGTTGTTTATGTCACGGCCGTATAAAAATGCTGCAGTAAAGCAATTTGGTTTTTTTGTTTTTTTTTTGTTCAGTTACTGCTTTAAATAATCCGAAAACGACAAAATTAAGTAGATAGAAATCAATGACATTAACCGCATTTCCCGAAAAATAACGCAGGTTTTTCCGCTTTCGCGTATATAAAATCGCAGCCTCGATGCTAAATTATGCAGCTGTAGTAAAAATTCGGCAAAAAAAACATCCAATTTTGGCGAAAAAGTGTGAATTTTAACGTTTGTGGTTTCAGTAAATACCGCACTCTGACTACACTGTCTCAACAATGATCTCCCTGTACCCATCTAAAAGTACACGTGCATTATAAGCATAGCGAGCCCAAGGTTGGATTTTCAATTCTGTGTGTGCTAGACAAAGTGCGTTTGAGTTTTCCTGGTACTTAGAGCAGCTACATGAATTGAAATAATTAATTGTAAAAGTTTGAAAATAACAAAAGTAGTTTGTTTTATTTGTTTTGAGGCCAGTGCGTTATGCGCCTGTCCATGGTTTTCGGACGCTTTACACCTGGCAACAAACGTTTGCAGTTTGCGTGGCATAAGGAATTTTTAGTGCAAGAAGCGAGATCTTGCGCGGGGCTAGAAATTTGTGAAATCTCGAATACAATCTGCTAAAATCGGTAAAATCACGTGCGAGTGTAGTCTCGCGGAAGCACTACTTCCAGTAAGTTGTAGATTTTAACTGTTTCGAAAAAACGTTAATATTTATATTTTTTAGATTTCCAAATTCAGTACAGATTTTGAAGTATTTCAATGGTCGGCGGTTGTCCCCCTTGCCCCTCTCACGCGGCACCCATGAACATTGAAATTAAACCCAAAACATCTAACAAAATTTAAAATAAAATACAAAACCATATTTTGAAAGACAATATAGAATTACTCTCACGATTATTTATAAAAATTCTTTGTCTTCATAAATCTTTCTTTGTTTTCAATTAATAGAAATCTCTTTTTTGAATTGTCTGTAGTCAAAATTAAGAACTCTTAAATTCCTTGACATTCCTTAGGCTTCAACAAGAGCGATATTAAACAATGAAGAAGATTCCTCATTCCACAGATATTAAAGGACACATTACCAACAAAGGTGAATTTCAAACCGCGAGCTAGATCCTTGCTGTATTTCCCTACTAAATTGCTGTACTTACGTGCGTTTCCATATCAGTTCAGCTCTTGGAAGTTGCGAACTTTGGTCGTACGGCCTGGCTCGAAGTCTCGAAGACCCCAGTAATTACTCTTGCAGTTGTCGAGACACGTATAGAAACCGCGATTCCTTTGTAAACCGCACTGTAATGACCAAAATGATCGCAAAAGAAAGCCTTTTTAAGCCCCATTTAGTTTTAATTGCTCGCTGTATAAACTCAGGTGCTTTTCTGGGAATATCGACTGGAGCTAAACATAATTCCTTTTCGTTTTTGATACCTTATACCTACCACTGCCACCGGTTTAATAATTTATTTTATTTGTTTGAAACAGAAAAGTCCGATGAAAGGGTTTCAAAAAGGAGCTATTTTCAGACTGATCGGCTTACATCAGGATGGACGGGGACGATCAGAACAGGGAAGTTGTTTACTGTTAGGCTGACTAACGTGTTTTATTTCTACTTAGATGTGATAGCTTCTTAGGGGGTTTAGTCAAGAAGCTTCAATAACGGTTGCGAGGGTTTCCAGAGGCAAACACTTTTAGATCAAATCGAAGGAAAACGTAGTCTTTTATAGGACAACGCTTGTAGAGCATCCTTTTTTTAACCCCAAAATAAATTTCTAAATTTCTTATGAAATTTATCTGGAAAGACGAACAAAATTTGTATTGATTTTTATCACGTGAATGTCATAAAATAAAGCATCGACGTTTCATAAAAATCATCGTTACGTCAAAGCGTACATAGTAAATAAATCTACCTCAATTACCCCAAAGTATTTCGAGTATTATTACGGTTCTTGTTGCAAGTCACTAATTAAACAAATTGGCTGTTTATCAAGATTCCCTAGAGCCATCCTCCTTTAAGAATGTACGTTAGCGTGTTTCGCAGAGCTTGCGACATTTCTCTTTGGATTTAAAAATAGAATTCATATAGTTGGAAACTAAATAAATGTCCTCTCGTCAAAGCAAACCATGTGTGTAGGTTTTGACGCGATAAAAACGTTTGTTGCTTTCTTTTATCAACCTAAGCAAGGATGAGAACCACATTGAACATGGCGTGAAATCAAATTTAAATATTGAAAGAAAAATGCGACATTCTAATAATCTATTCTAAATTAACTTTTAAACAAAATAAACAATCGCGCAAAAATTTAAAAAAATATGAAAAACAAACAAGTGCCACACATCTTTTTTGCAAATAAAACTATCGAATATGCTACGTCAAAAATATAATCACATTTCGTTAACAAAACGTCAATTATTCATAAAAAAACAATGAGTCTTTCGCCTGCTGTTAATTACCTACTATAAAAATAAACATTTACTTTCTTATACGACCCTGACATAATTTTAAATGACGAATAAACTACAATCCACATTATCATAACAAGAAAACTACTTATTTCCTTAACCAGTTCAGTTCATTTTACAAGGCTACTTTTGTAGGCAGAAGTCATCATTAGAATACTTTCAAATTTTACTTACCAAAGGGTCTCAAGACAGTGGAAATTGTTCGCTCAAAAAGCGGTAGAAAAGTTTCGATACATACCTGAAATGAGAAAAAAATATTGCTCAGTTATACCATAAAACAACTTCTAATATTAGACGAAAGTGAGATAAAAAAAAGCTTTTGCGGAAATTACGGCCTTTGCTTTTATTTCTGTAATTCTATCAAATGCGCCTAAATGTAATTATTTTGTGGTTGAACCGGAAACTGTCAGAGTTCAAAAACTTCTAAAATTTGCGAATTCTGGAGTCACGTATAATTGAAAAAGTTTATTTATCTAGTTACGTCATTTTAAATTTGGAACTGCATTGCTCTCACAAGGTTTGGGATATCAACAATATTTTGGATCTGATGTAGGATTTGCTACAAGATGTATGCTTTAGGATATAAACGGAGCCCCATGAGATTTTCAAAAACTTCCGTATAAGGATCTAGGATTTGGCGCATAATTTCCTCCTGAATATTGTAGTTCCCTTTTCGTATATTATTCAAAAAATACATAAAAGTAAAGAGCATCATTTGCAGTTGTAGAAAAAGAAATATCTCGGCCCAAAATCGCTTCAAATGAATAAATAATAACAACTTTATCACTGTCGGAACCTGAGCAATCTTTTTGCGCCTGCAAAAACAAACGGTGAACATAATTCAACGTTCTTTTCGCCTCTGTTGAACGCTTTGCAACGCAGACAGATAAAAGCCAGAAGATAAAGCCCAATGAAAACAAATAAATACAAAAGGGGTATAAATCGTTTGTTTCAGATACCGTTTGTAGAAATCCAACTGCGTGCGATCAAAATTTACATGAGGTTTGGTGCAATTTTAGCGCATCCACCATAAACATAACAACTCGCAAACAGATTCCAAACGTCTTTAGAACAACCATTTCCTTTTGTCACATTCTTCTAAATTTGTTGAGCTGTAAACTTCGAAAATCCTCTCGCTACTAGCATTCCATTCCGGTGACACTAATACCTTACATCGTGCCGGCGTGAAACTAACAAATGTAGATATTTTCAGATCGGTTTTCAATGCCTTTTCCTGTGTAACGCACGCCGGCTTCTAACTAATGGGGTGTCTTGCACAATCTCCAGATTAGGGCGGTTCTTTCCCTATTTCGGCAAATTTGGAACACAAAAGCCAGCGTATCTAAATTAACAATAGGCCTTTATGTAGAGGGTAGAACGAAAACTCCTTTGACTCAAAAAGAATGCTCGAATTAAGTATTAAACAGCAAAGAGTACTCGAAAAAGAAAGCAAATGCCCTGGAAAAACCTGTACAGCTCCACTTGACCAAAAAAGGGTCAAACTCGCGTGTGCGTGTTCTTTGTCTCGGAAATGAGAAACGACAAATTCTCGTTTTAAAGTCTGGATTGGCACAATTCAGGGGTATAACCACTTCCAGCCATCTCCGCAATATTTCCGGAACGAAAACCTGTCTTTTGTCCCTGTTTTGGACAATCTTCTCCATTCTCCCTTCATATAATATCCGTCGTTGTTTCCGCCGACTTTGCCCTTCTTTGTTTTTCACAGTTGATTTTAGCTCTGCAAACAGAACATTATTGCCTAACGTAAATTATATGTGTACATTATAAAATCTGTACCAACTTCCGTGGGCTATTTCTGAAACTCATATTGTATGCAACAATTAAGTAACTGCAGAATTTAGTGTGAACATTTTCTTACCAACTGTAAACTAAACCGCCCTCAGCAGAACCACGAAACGCCCCCACCGGTTATGAAAATGGAATAAAAATGTATAATTATTCTTAATGACACGATATAGTATTGATTAACGATTACATTATTTCATTATTCCAGCGAAAGAACGTGTGGGTAGCAAACAAAATGAGGAACATCATAAAAAAAATCTTCAACAATAGAAGAATTAAAGCAACTCAACAAAGTATAGACATAGACAAAATTGTATGGGAATACCTTAAGAAAATTTTAACGCTTGCAAGAAATATAAAAAATTGCATCTAAACAGAAGTCCTCAAAATTTCTATTAGCGAGCGTTGCCTATATTATACTCAACATTGCCACACTATAAGTGTTCTTATAAATATCATGTATATATTATACATTTTTTTTTAATAATGCTGCACGTGTAGTCCACCCGAGTCACATTAAATAAATTCGAAGACCTCGGATTGGGAATCCCTGATATCGGAAGTGTTTTATTATTTCAAAAACCTTCCTAGCAAACCTACCAATGTTAGCTTATTACATTCAGTTTCATTTCGATCACACGTTTCTCTTCAATAACTCGTTTATTTGCGGGAAAAAACTCGTGACATTTTACTAAAAATTTCGATAACAATTTCTATTAATTTAGTAATTCTTTTCTGATTACTTCACTAGTCCAGTAACATTAACTACATGGAAGTGTCCTAATTTAATGCGCGGGTTTGATATTTTAACATATTTTCAGTAGGCGCAACGGCTTGTCTTACATTAGCCTGTCGAGTCACACTCCAACTGTATGAAAAAGCCCCTTAAGAATGGAGTTTAGAATATTAAATATTCGATGTACAGGATGGTCCAATTTTCATGTTTTATAGGACTACCACCTGATTTTTAAATCCGATTGATTTTCAGTTAAGCTTTTGTTTGGTATCATACGTGACATATCATTTTTGTATTTTTCTCTCACTTCCATGAGAATGAAGTAGTCAGTGCCCAAACTTTTCGATAATGGGTTTTTAAGCGTCTACAATGAATGCATGAGAAGAACCACAAATAAAGTACGAGCTGCCAGGTAATTGGTTCTTCAAATTTATTCTGTCCACCATATTCCCCTGACTTAAATTTTATTTTGAGGTGGTATAAAGAGCCGTGTTTACATTTTGCCAGCGTTATTTCGATTTCCCTAACAACTGCTACTATTTTCAAATACCTTCAATATTGGAATCATGAAAATTTAAGTTTGAAGATTTTGGCAGAAATAATGTTTTAGACCTCCGTAACCCCAAAAACGTGGTGTCCGTCTGCGCTTCCCAATTCCGAAAACGACGGTCCCTGGAATACAGGGGTATATCAGAAACGCATCAACAGAAAAGGCTTTTAAAATGTAACACCGAAAGCGCAAGCTATTTTATTGGTAGCTTTTTCTTAAAAACGAAATTTTTTTAAGTAACCTAATCTGAGAGAACACTTTAGGCAACAAATTAATTTTTAAGTGCATTAATATTTAGGGGGGGATTTCATTTTTAATTTTTGTCCCACAAACTTTTACTTTAGTCTCCAGTTTTCTTCAATCACAAGAAATTTTTTTCTAAAAAGTGAAAAACCGGTTTTCGACAGTTATTTAAATTTTCTAACCTAAAAGAATTGTAGATGCGGTATTATTAACTTTTTCCTCAACTCGCTAACGTATCTGTGACGCCACCTGTGAATTTCTGAAATTAATACCTTTAAGTATAAATTGAACAAACGGGACATATAGGGACCGTACGTAGATGCCGTACGAAATTGGCAGATTTGTTATATAAAACGGTTAGAACACGTTGACAACTCCTCTCACTATAACTGATCAAAATGTGCTTTATGAAAGTGGTATGCAGAGTACGGTAACTAAAGTGTTACAAGTTGATGTCTCCAGAACTATTAAACAATGAGCAACATTTTTGTTTACGATTTTATAGTACGGAATGGCTAACAGTCAAAGTTGAAAATCCGGCCTATTTTAAGGAGTAGGGCAGAACTAAACATTTTGAATAAGATGATATATACTAAATGGGGGGCTGAAGTTTTATATATTTTCCCTTTTTAATTCAATTTTGCTTGATCTAATTTTAGTTGCCTATGTTTAGTCGGCTTATTTATATTTTAAAAAAATAATCTTGTTGGGCTTTTTAATATTTATAGAATTTCATCCCCATATTTATTGAGCGTGCTAAACGTTTTTAAAAAAATCTAAAACAGGCTGTACCTATTTCGAGCCGATAAATAAAAAAAATATTAAAAATTATTATATCGTCCCGTTTAAAATGTTTAAGTTACCACCCCTTCCTTAAAATAGAAAAGCTTTTTAAAACTCGGTATTGGCCTAATTTACGGCCCCATCCGTCCCCTATATCCACAAAAGATATTGTTGCTCAATTTCGTATAGTTTTGGAGATATCAGCTTGTAACACATTCGTTGCCGCACCCTGTATATGGTTACTTCACTTACTAATTTAGTGTTTGTTACTCGATATTTCCCAACGTCACGTGTATAGATTATGGGAATAAGCGATATGCGTGCATTTCAGGAAGGGGATACTCTTACCTATATTACCTTTGTTTTTCTTTTAATTCTTCGTTTTTTATTATCCAAATAAATACGGATTTTTAACAAATCGAATATATTTATTAATTTTGTGTCAATATTACGGCATTGTGGCAAATATATATCCGAAATCCTCTTATTTTTAAATACTTTTGAAATTTGATTTTTCATCAACATTTTCCAAATTGAAGTAATTCTTCAAGTTAAATTAATATTTCATCTATAATTAAAAAACATATTAAAAATAGCTTCTTTAGAAAAATTTAAATTTACTTTCTTATATTTTCCTAAATACAGTAATTTAGAAAACGCGTTAAAATTAATCTCTCTGTTAAGAAATTAGTAAATTTCTTACAATAAAAAATCACGATTTAGATTTGCATCTAGTTTTCAAGGAAGTTCAGAAATAACTGAGTCATAAAATTGTAATTTTTATTAACCAAATCTTCAAAAATTAGAAATTCATAAGACTTAGAATGTTGGGTATTATCTTAGCATCACCAAAGAGGGTTTACAAAAGGAATACTCTTTTGTAATTGCCCTTTGATGATTTTGTCTTGTGGGTATATTTCTGCTTGTTCCTAAACTATAGCTAGGGTTGTGTCCACCTGACGAGTTCTAAGAAGAACGAAACATGTAGTGATCTATCCTAGCTATAGTTGAAACCAAATCTCTGTTGCTTATTTCTTAAGCAGGTTAAAATCGTCCAAACATCCATTTTACATTTTTCTTGATTTATTGTGCAAATAAAATGCAGTACATAAAATTTTTTTCCTCTATAATATCATACATGGTGTTGTATTTATACAGTACTCAATTCATGGTACGTCACTGCTCTTTGATTGCTAAATTTGTTTGAAATTATCAGCTGCTTACAATTATATGGGTAACCACATAAAATGAAAGTATTGCAAACAAAAGCAAGATAGGAAATGAATGTTGTCTTAACCCTCCCTCTTTAAATGACAGATTTGTGGTCATTTAAGGACCCAAAAAAAAGATTTTAAAAAACTAATGAGCTGTATTGCTCATCAGTTGCCGAATATTAAGTAAGATTTTAACCTTAGATGAAGTTTTCTCTACAGCTGTTAACCCCCCCCCCCCCCCCACACCATCGAGCCGACGAATTTCCTTTTCTTATATCTCTTATTCTTTCTTCAGAATCTATTATCATCTTCTGCAAGAATTAAAAAAAACCTGCTTTGATTTTTAAGACATTAAGATTCTAATCTTATAATAACTGTTAGAGTTATAATGTACCTACTAATATAAAATACTCTTGGAATTATTATTATTATTATTAATTCTAGAAGTATGAAAAATCCAAAATAATCTTAAACGTCGAACTGAATTTTCTCAATTTGTTTTATTTTTACCTGCGTGTAATAATTCCATGGAAATCATTTATTACGTCTCGGTCTGAGTATTTTCATTCTACTACCTTTGAAAATACACTGAAATTAACCATTTGAAAAAATTTAAACTGAACAAGCAAGAAACTTTCATTGAATCTAAAAACAGCTTTCTTCTTCGTTCTAGCAAGATAAGCTTAAAGAGAATATGAATGTTTAACTTAGGTGATGAAATTAAACTTCGATTCGTTTGTTTTCACTTGTCAGTTGATTAGAGTTTGTAATTTAATTTAACCCAGAAGCCGAGGTGGAAGTTCTAAAGTGTAGTTATGAAGTTGTATACGCGATTTTCAATAACATGTTTATCAGAATCCAGGCTCGCAGCAACTGCATTTGACATTCACGTAACAAACTTGACGCAATTATTGATTTATTTCCCCGCAAGAGCGTTCAAAACGAGAAAATTAATTAATCCCAGATTTTGATTTACACCTAATCCCAAAACTTTTATTTTGGCCCAACTTAATTTAAGGAAATTTTAGAAGCGAAACAGTTGGACCCGCTGCATCCAACATAAATCAACCTGAAATCGTTGAAACGGCCTATTAATATTTAAGGTTATAAAGGTGTGCCGTTTTTGGATGTTGCTATCCTTAAGATTTATTAAAATATAAATTCATAAATCGCAAAATATGTATCACCTGGAAGTGTCGTCGCCTCCTCGTTTTTCCAGATTTATTTCCTTGCTAGCGCCGTCGGATTCCCGTATTAAAATGAAGGAGACACTCCTTTCCTTCGTTTCAATCCTCCATAGCAGGATTAATTAAACTTTGGAGAAGTTACTGCCATTCTTGAGACAGTATGACCGGAAATACTCGTTCAGTTTTCCCGTCTCAAGAGATTTCTCAGATTCCGCCGCAATATTAATTGTTAAATATGATTTTAGCGGATATTGTCGGAAACTAAGACGACCGATTATTAATTTTCCTTCTCTTCTATCTCCACGATTAGCAAAGCCTTGTCTTATTAGTTGGGATTATAAGACAGATGCTACTTTATAACTTCTAATCTCAAAACTTTTAAAAAACTAATTTTCTCCTTATATTTTCACCAACAAATTTAATATTTATGAATCAATTTACAGTTAGGGAAAATTCTGATAGGTAAACCTAACAACCTCATGCAGATGATTACATTGCCAAGGAAACGTCCATAACCCGCTTTATAGAAGCGCTAAAAACCGGCAATCTCGGTATTTTCAATGCAACGGATTATTTTTTATTTACTATTTAATTTACTTTATCCTCATTTGCATACAAATTGAATTCTTATGCATTAATTGCCTTCCTTACTGAACCAAATCGAAGTCGAGTAATTTTACGGTTAAATTTATTTTGTATTTTGCTTTTCTCGTTTATTGGAACTTTAAGAACATCGACGAAACTGTTAATTTACCTATTATATTTATTTTACTACATTTATTCTTAGTGCAAAAGATGAGAAATTTGTTCTTCATACTAAGTTATGCAAGAAACAAAGAGTTAAAGGTAATTAATTTTAAACATTTTGTAAAGCTACATTCATATGAACGTCAACAATAATGTATAGTTTTAAAGTTTCACGGTTAAATAGTCAATTTCATGAATACTAGTGAAACCCATGGGCTATCCCCGCCGTTTTTTACTAATAAGCAGGTTTCAGGGCCTTGGGAGACCAATAAAGCGGACGCTGCAGTGGTGTCGTGTCTGTGTGCGTGGGTGCGAGGGCGCGTGGGCTCATAAGCGCGCGCGTGCGTGCGTTTGTGTGTATGTGTCTGACTGTGTGTCTGTATACACTTCACGGTCCAAACGCCTTAACGCAGAAAACCAAATTGGGCTGAAAGATTGCTAATTGCAAAAAAAAACGAAAGGAAGAACAAGGGTGCTCTATGTTAAAATAGACACGCTCGAAAAGGTAACTTAAATTCGTATTTTACGCATGTCAAGTAAGCGATCTGCGCAAACGCGATCTTCTATCTCCCACACTACCCCCCTCCGACAATTGTTTTTTCAAACATTTACGAATTTTAGCTTCAAAATCTGTACGGGCATGTTAATTGACAATAGAAACAACTTTCCATTAAAAAATATCACTTAAGGTTTCCTTTTAGTCGTTCACCTAAACAGATTAATTAAGTAATCGTCAAAAAACAACTGTGTATCGCCAAATTATATAATCGATTTTGAGATTTCAAAGGATAAACATTAGTTGCAACTAGAAACAAAATACGATAAAACCACTCGACTGCTTCAAAGAATTGGGGAGAAGAGGGGGGTGTCTACTTCAAAACAGATGCACTCGGAAAAGAACCTTAGATTCGTGTTCTACACATGTCGAATTGATTTACGCTTCTACTTCTGAAATTTTTAAAAATTTTTAATATTTTCAAATATTCAAAATTTTTCAACATTTTCAAAATTATCAAAAAAATCAAAAATATTTAAAATGATCTAAAAATTTTAAATTTTCAATCATTTTCAATAACCAAAAATCTTCAACCCCTTTAATAAGTTTCAAAACCCAAGATAATTCACATTTTCAAAATTTTCTTAATTTCCAAAAATTTAGTACTTTTCCAAAAAAGTAGAAAAAAAAGTGAACATTTTCAAATTTTCGATAAACATCATATGCGTAATGGTTTCGGTAATTAAAGTATTCTAAATTTCCATAAATATGACACAATTTTCGAATTATATAAAAAAATTTCAAAAACTTCCATAAATGCGAGAAAGGTTTCGTGGTGGTTGCCCGCCAGTTTTTTTGTTAATTATGTTTTATTAATAAATAAACGAATGAAGTAGGTATCGGATTGACGATCCTAGTTTATATCTAAATAATAAATTCGGATCCCTTCCCCTGTCTCTACTTTTAGTGACCGTGCATTCAGTAACACGCGTTACTTCTTAACACCGATTGTTTATTATGTTTGCGAGTTCCATACCTGCGGAATTTATTAATATATCATTATCGGTTTCAATAAACTTGCTGTCATTTTATTAAGAAAAAACTGTGAGGCGTAGTCCACGAATATAGCTAGTTTTATAAGTTAATTTGCGATTGCTTTAATTGTTGTAACGTCAATGTGCGCGTTTGTTATTGTAACTGGAACCCCCTATATGTAGGACACTAAAATGTGGAGTTCAGAGCCTGTTTATTTTCTTTTATAAATGTATGAGCATAGATCGTTTTCGTGGCGGTTGCCCAAAAGCTTTAAAATAATATAATAAATAATAACTATTCTAATAAAACTATAAAAATAAAGTGGGTGCAATGGTTTTGTTGATATTAGTGGTCTGTTATTACAATCAATTACATAAAATGTGCTGTACGAGATTCTCATGTCAGCGCGATAAATACTCTAAATGGAAAATGTTTACTGTTTTTTTTCGAGCTGCCAAAATTAAAGTAAGCCCTACATAACCAAATTATACCAACAGTAATGACTGCTATATAAATATTCGCCGAAAGCAATCAATAAACTGAATGAAAATGTAAGAGCTCGCCGTCGTGTTATGGTGTTAAATTGTGTCAAGATGAAAGATTCCGGCGTGTTATGGTGAGACAGTTAGGAATTTAGTATATAGATAACTGGGTAACACCAAACTTTTATTATATTAAATACTTCCAGTAAATCTTACTTATTGAAAATATTTTATAAATTTTCTTAGTACGTAAATTACTTTATTGCTACTATAAAATCTACAAGTTATACTATTATTGCCACTTTTATAATAGGGTGAGTCAGCCTGGTTGCACTGGTCGATATCTTCCATAATAAAAGTGGCAAAGGAAAGTTGTGTTCTTTAATACGAAATCCTGCATGTTTTTGTATATTCTTATTCACCTTATAATTGCCTTTCAGAATGTTTTATTTTTTGAAATTCCAGTGTAGTTTGTTTTTTTAAGGAGAACACCCTCTACATTTTTATATATTTGGATAGAGATTTTTACGCTCTATAAATTTTACTAAGCAATGGTTATAACTAAAACCGCCGTTTTTCGAGAAAATTGGATTCTAGGAAGGAACTCTGAAAACTAGAAATTCAGATATCATTGACACCTATTTTTCGTGTTTTGCAAGAAACTGAAACAACTACAAACATTTATTAATAATAAAGCAGTAAAAACAATAATTTTTTAGTAAAAGGTAGTTTATAAGGTGTTCAATACTAGGCGACTCAATATTTTATAAGGTCTGGTCCTTAATTTTTTGAAAGGCAGTCCTAATTTACTCCGTCATATTTTTAGGTGCAGTTGGCAAATATTAATAAACCCTTGGTTTTACATACCTCCACATAAAACAACCTAATTTTATTGGGTCTGGAGATCTGAGTGGCCAACGAATTGGTTCACGTCTACCAATCCAGTTATCTGATAATCCATTATTTAAATAGTTCAGTACTGTAATAGACAAGTGCTCTATTGTGTTGCAACAATAATCTGCGTATTGTTGCTACAGGTACGTTTTCCAACAAATCTAGCAGACGATTTCTAAAAAAAATTTAGCTAAGTATTTCCATTGCTTCATGTTCGTAGTCATTTCTTGCAAAGATACAAAAAGTCTGGCAATGCCTCCTTTAATATCTGGTTTTTTAGAAATTACCTGCCTTTTTACATAATATCTAAATTTCTCGAAAACCGTTGGTTTGTCCAAGCATTGGTCGATACAATTTAGGGAGCACAAAGAGCAACTATGTAGACATATACAGAGTGTTTTAATAAAAAAATCTGCAAATGTTTAATTTTTCTAAAAATATTGTATAACTTAGAAATGTCAAAACAGAATTTCAAATGAAAACATATTCAGAAAGGCAATTAAAAGACGAATAAGAGTAAGCAAAAATGTACAGAGTGTACTATTAAAAAAAAGATAAGTTTGGTATGCCAGTTTTATATGGAACTCCCTATTTCAAATAATTTAAAAACGAGGTCTTCATGGTCCCGTACAACTCTTAATAAAATTTTTATCGATATTTTATGTAGTAAAGGAGATAGCGACCATCACGGCATTGTTGACTCATTCTGTATCTATTGGATTTTTGTTTAGTTATAAGGGCCTAAACAAATAAAACAAATTAACCGATAATGTTTCGAAATGGAACGTTTCGGTTTACAACTCGAACCTCCGTTAGCCTTATTTTATTACCGCTGTTTTATCCGCAATGGCAATTCATTTGCAGTAATAACGATACTATTTGATAAAATCGTACATCTCTATTATATTATTGTGTAATGTCAAAAGACATTCAGACCGTAATATGTTATTCTAAACTGGGATCAGTATAAAACGTTCGTGCTGAAAGTGCGAAAACAAGAAATTATTTTCATCTTATAGGATTAAAGGAATTCTCTTATTAAACACTGAAGATGAAAGTTACACAGAAAGAAAATGCCGCCTTACTTAAGCTCACATAAAACAAACGAAAGTGAAATGAAAGGCAAGAAAAGAATTATCACGTCAACTGTCCGCGCAACGTTTGTTGACAGCATAACGCAACTTTTCCCGACACTTGTTAGCTTTGAGTTGTTTTTAAGGTTGCATGTTGTTGTGAAAGAAAACGCCGAAAGAAAGGTTCAATTACTTAAAATCCACCCCAGCAATTTCTTATTTTTTTAAATGTAGGTACATTAAATTAACATTTTCTACAGCAAACAAGAAGTAAGTGCTCAAATATGCATGCATCGCCTTACATTTTTAATGAAATAAGCACAAGGCTTCTTTCTGTATTTAATTTTATGTAGTACCGAATTTTGTTTTCCTACAGAAATAAAATTATACTTTATTTTATAACTGTACGGAAAATAAAGTTTCAAATTCCATTCAAACATTCACGGTACAAAGCAAGAATGGCTGTTAATGTAACAGCGCTCACATGACATGTGATCTAATTCTGTAGAATCTCTTCCTTCGTATTTTCAAAAGATTTCTTAAGGCTACGCATAAAATGCCATATTTTTTTCTATTTACGAAAAAACTCACTTCTTTTTTTATTGTCTGTTTTTTCCCACATTATTATAAATTGATATTCGAACAATTTCTTTTTTACATTTTCTCAACACGAATTGAATCTAGCAAAGTAAATTTTATTACTTTGCGAAAGAAATAACATTAAAAATTGCAAGTTTCGTACGAGCTAGATATGTAGACAGAAATTGAATTCCAACATATTACAGATGAAATATTTTCGAGGTGTGGCAGAAGTGTTGAAGTTTAGCAAAGTTTCGAGTATTATCGAATGGTGGTTAGTTAAACCGCGTATTAAGTTTGAAAGCAGGAGCTCTACTAGAGTGCAAGATTCGAGAAGATGGAAGGAGTTAGTAGTGTGTGGTATTAATTCAAAATTACGCCACCCCGAAGTTGCTTCCTGCGTGGGATTTCCCCCCCGTATCTGAAAACGGGTCCTCTAATAATGGCGAACCTTAATTGCTAGATAATATATTTGTAGAAGTACCTAGTAACTCATTTTGAGATAAGGATGCCAGATGCCATAACGTTTATCCTAGATATTAATTTACGCGATATAATGTTCGCGTGGGAATTAGATCCGCTAGTTAATGTTAGGGTTATCCTGTGGGTAAGGACGAGGGAGGCGGCGACGGCGCAAGGCGACGCAACGACGACCAGCGGACGCCTTTACTTGTCTGCAGTGAGCGATTGTTCTTTTTTAATGCGGTAACAGCTTTTAACTGGCTATATTCCGAAAAAGCTATGACATTAAAGCGGAGAACAGTTACACAGTTACTGTGTAGTTCTTCCACGAGATCGCTGGGATGAGACGGATCCTTTTACGAGCAGTTCAGTTCTTTCAAGTCCTTCGAGAAACTTCACCTGGGTTTTTCTCCTCCTCATCAGTTAATAGTTTTCATACTTAAGAAACATTTGGTACCATAACATTTTAGCTATAAAAGTTTCAAGATTAAACGTCGTAAAATTATGCAACTCGTATAGTTAGCTACCCATTACATTGTGTAAGCAAAATAGCAACACTTCAACCATATTGGCTCGGGGCCAGACTATATGGGATGGTACAATAATATAATTAAAAGCCGAAAGCAGTCCAACATAAAACGCTATTAGTAATACCACAACACGAGACGAAATGAGAACGCACTGTCGAGATCACGATGTTACGAGGCGAGGAGTTCGAGAAACTTTTCGTCTCCACAAAGTTACTTTTGGCAACTAAATCACCACCAAAATTAATGTTTTGTTACTTGACTGTCGTAATATTACTCAGCGAAAAGCTAATAATTATTGAACCAATGTGTGGAAATTTTAGGATTTTGTTCTTGAATTACCGCTTACACTGAGCAATTCTTAATTTAATTACTATCAAAATTAAGTAATTTCATAAGTTATATTTTTTTTTAGTTATTAATATTAAAATAAAAGTTTTCTTTGTTTTGTTTTTCAATTTTCGTTTGTGAAGTTAAATAATAAACACAAACTATTTTTTTCTTATAAAACTTTTTTTTGAGTTTGTCCGTTATTTTCTCCAAGAAAATATGGTCTGCACCGTACTTTAGAGACAACAATTTGAAGGCATCTCGCTCCCTTTCTTTATTTATTAATTTTTATTATATTTATAAGTTACACATATTTCTGGTAACGTCTTTTTCACAAATAGAATTTCATATCTAATAATTACATTTGGTATTACATTAGCCGTAGAGGAACACAATGTTACCGTCTAAGAAAATTTTTGTAGTAATGAAAACTGTGAAGTGAAAATATTTTCAAAATATTAAACATTGTCAAAAACTATTGCTCAAAAACTGGCCCCACAATTTTTTAAAGCTTTGTAAGCTTATAGAGTTACGAATGGGCTACAATTTGTTTCGTGTTCCAGTCCACCAGTTTCTGTGACGCCTCCTACGAATTTTTGAAAAACGTAAATTAATGCGCCTCTCTTTAATAAACGGAGGACGGTAAAAAACTTCTATTGAAGCTAAAGTGCTCATAAGTAACAGTAGAATAAGTTTCAAAGCTTAATTGTTAAGTGCGACAATATTCAGAGGGGTTAATTTCCCCTCCCCCTCTAATTTTCGCAAACAAAATTGTCAAAATCGATTTATATAGAATTAAAACAATCTCTATATAAAATGCATAAAAACTAGGACTTCGATCCACGGTCCGCTACATTACCAACTTAAGCAGCTTATTTACTATTTAAAAAAAGGGTGGGGGATAGCGGGTTGCGGTAATCAAAATTATTTCGGCAAATTTTTATGATAAGTGAATGTTGAGTGTGATGAGATATCAATAAGGCAATAAAATATTATAAGCTCCTAAAACATTCTACAATTTTTTTCATTAGACCTCCAAACAAATAACCAAACCAATCCCTAACACATAATTTCGAATTTGTGAAGTCCTAAACGAAAACAGCATTTAAAATACTCCTTTCTTCCTAATAATTGTTGCTGCACATTAACTGTTCTAGTGATAGAGATATTAGAATTTAGGAGTATACGCGAAATATGTCGGTTTAGGCCTTAGACTATTAGCGCACGGATCAGGATTTTTGGGCACCGCCGTTTGGGCGCCGGACGTTTGGGCGCCGGAAGTTAGGGTACTGGTACTGCTGTAAGACTTTCATTACGTTATACATTGACGTTTTTCCATTACTAGCATTAAACAATATCATTATTTAGTTTGTTTTAGAGCCAAGAAGATGAATTTCTTTTCTAGTGGTTATTAATATATTTCATTTTTAACTACTGGTTAATAATGAAAACAATTGCTGCACCTTCCCTAATTTCAGGAGGAGTGCAGTTTTCACTCAAATCATCAAAATTGGACATTTTATAACCACTATTATAAAACCTATATTTTACATAAATGTCAATTGAAATTAATTCTATTCTCTTGTTTTCAAGCAAGGCTACTTTATTTTTGTGCATATTTGCATTTGTAATTTTAATTTTTTATTAATGTAAAATCAATTAATTATAAAAGGAATAAAGGTGCTAGTAGTGGAAAAAATAATATATAAACCACGGTAGAGAAGACTTATCAGCCTCGCAACTTATTTCCCTCGATACTTCGCATCTCGGGAAATAATTCTGCTCGGCTGAGAAAAATGTCTTCTCTACCTTGGTCTATAATATACTATTTACTTATTGTGAAAAGACTGATAATAAATAATTTGTTTTTAAAATATGTTTAAATTAAGTTAGCAGTTGCTGGCGCCTAAACAGCGGCGCCCAAACAGCGGAGCCCAAACGCCCGGAGCACCAAACGGCGGCGCCCAAATGTCGCGTACCGTTAGCGCATGAGAAAAAGTGTTAGGAAATACTTTTCTGCTGTTAAACAACATGATATTACTGTTTCTATATCATAGTTAAACACGGTATCTTCACAGCACAGGGTGTCCAAATGTTCGATGTCCAAATCCGTATGGCATATTGTAAATAAAAAAGTTTTGGGGGGACATGGTAAGCACCTTTTATGATTAACTTTCATAGTAGTTGTATAAAGTTTTTGTAATTGTGTATTCAGGCGCTGCTCACTAAGCTTTATTTTTTAAATAATTGGAACCCGTTTGGGACAACCAGAGGCGTCCTGCATGGAGGGGGCACGAAACATTTTCTGATTCCCTTTTTACAATTTTACAGTTTTACTATACAATATTGAAACTTTTGGCCGATAATATTATTCATTAAACGGTTTTCGACATAAATCTGCTTTTATGGTTTTAACACGTTATTAAAAAAATAAATTTTAAATAGCCTTTCATCAGGTATTTTGAAAAAGTAGCTTTATTTTTTATTTGTTTAAGCTACCTAATTTCACCAGAGGCGTTCCGTCCCCTAGTGCAGGATCATGGAACATATTTTTCTATTTTTTAATTTTACGTTATTTTGATTGTTTCACTTGAAAACATTAACTAACCTTATTATTCAGAAATATTATACAGTAGTTATTGGTAAAGGTTATCTGCCAGTAAGCCAGTACCAAAATATAAAACATTCAAAAACGTATTCCAATCGCTATGAAGTTTATCCATAAAAAAGGTTTACGTGTGTGTGTGTCCTCTTTAAGACGGTGTAGCTGTGTAACGAAGCGTTTTCCAAGCCATATTTATTGGAATTTTTAGCATATTTCTGCGTTATACAAATTGGGCGAATTTCCGGACACCCTACACAGGCTGTTTCAAATTCGAGTTGCACCATAGGGAGCTCGCTTGTTTGAAGAGATAGGGAGTTGGCAAAGTTGCGAAATTTTATAACTAACAGTAATCTGCAAAGAAATTAAAAATAGCCACTTTGGGTTTTCAGAGATCTGAAAAATCCCACCCTTCCCTTAAAATGTGAACCGATTCAGCCTGACCATTCATCATAGTTACGGCAAGAACTTTGAAAAACTGAGGTTGATGGGGCAGCCTAAACTAGAGACATGTATGCCAAAGGCAATACAAAAGCTCTTTAAAAATTGTGGCAAATTAGTAGACAGAAAGCGCTACTATCTATTTGATCATAGACAGCGAAGCGTGAATATAATTGAGGTATTGCTCTGAATTACATTTTCTTCGTTAATAACAGGGTCTATTAATGTATTGTTTCACACGCCAAACCAAACATTCAAAGCAAATCGATGTTGGATTGTAATATCTCTAAATTGACGTGGATTTTGTGTGTGGCCCAGTAATGTTCGCTATTGAACATTCCGCGATAGGTAAATTATTGGGACCAACCAGTCCAAATAATTATTTACAAGATGTCTTGATTAGTTTGATGTCGTTCAAAGCATAAAGTTTGCAATTATTGTCTTTTAAAATTCTTCAAACCTGTGTGTGAGGTAAGAACAATTCAGCACCTATTTCTCGAATAGGACTGGTTGGATTGTTGCACAATGTAACACGTGTCGTATCACGTTTTTCTTTATTAGAAAATGTCATTTTACAAAACAGTTCTTCGAAACAACTTTATATATGACAACTTGATGCTATATTAAATAAAGAGATGATGCTGAATTAGTTATTTACGTCATTAGTCCGGTAAAACAGATATTACGTAGGAATAAGTAATTAATTCGGACGAGGCAAAGCAGAGTCCGAATTTTATTGCGCAAAGAGTACGTAATATCTGATACCGGACGAATGACGTAACGCATTTTACTTCATACTGAAACAAAATTTTAAAAAATTATAATAAACCGAATCTGATTCAAACTTCCGCCAATTTACACACACAACCGCTAGTTGTCATGGCTAGAGGGTTGCTAGGGACGCTTAGTTTGATTACTTTTGTCATTCGCTAATAAATTTAAAATGAATGAGAAGCATTCCGAAGAAATTTTGCGAAAATCTAAAGAAGCTACGGCTAATCTTATTCCCGTGAAGTCGGAAGGGCGGTATAAAAAAGAATATGACGTGTTTACAGAATGGCGGCGGCAAAACTCGTATAATGCTAAAAAAACTGATGAGAATGTTATGTTGGCATATTTGTATGATTTGGTAAGTTTTTTTTGGCATTTTAAATATTTGTATTACAACTACTTTCCTTTCTAGTCTAAAAAATATTGTGGTACTTCTTTGTGGAGTAAATATTCCATGGTAAAGTCAATGTTGCTCGTGTTTGAGAATATTGACATTTCAACATTCCCGAGACTGAAACAATTTTTAACACGGAAACCAGTTGGTCACCACGCTAAACAGGCACAAACTCTCGGCCGAGAAGAAACTTATGAATTTCTCAGAAATGCTCCGGATAAGGAATATCTTCTGACAAAGGTGGGAACTTTTTTAAGTACTGGAGAGCAACTTATTTAGCAAACGTTTTCTATTTTTAGGTGGTTTCTATGATTGGAGTTGCTGGAGGCTGCCGCAGAGAAGAACTTTACGAAATGTCTCTAAGCGATATAGAAATCACCGTTTCTTAAATGGTTATTACTATTCCTCGAACAAAGACTAACCGGTCACGGGTATTTACTGTAATTGAAGAAGCTGACGGAATTAAATTTTTGGAGCTGAATCCAAAATATGTAAATTTACGACCAAAAATTGTTAATCACAATAAGCTGTTTTCGGGCTACCGGCATGGACAGTGCATCAATCAGAGGGCAGGAATTCACACAATTGGTGGAGTGGCAAAAAATACAGCGAAGTTTTTGGGTTTAAAAAACCATGAAACCTACACCGGACATTCGCTTAGACGAACAGGTTCTACTCTCCTCGCTGATTCTGGGGCTGATATTTCTGTTCTAAAGCGTTTTGGAGGATGGAAAAGTAACACCGTCGCAGAAAAATATGTTGAAGATTCTCTTGAAGAAAAAAACAGAATTGCTCGAATGATTCAAGGTGGAGAAAATTTTGCTGAAGTCGTTGCAAGTCGGCGAGAAGAAGCATCTTCGTTAGAAATTGTATCTGAAAGCAATTCAAACTTCAAATTTAACTCCAAAAGAAATATGAGTATAAAGACTCAAGTATTTGGTACTAATACTCTATCCTTACCTGATTGTGTAGAAATTCCTTGAATCCAAATTAGTGGAAATGAAAACTGTACCATTAATTTTAATTTTGCCTTACCAAAATGTTCTTAGTTTCTTGTTTCGTAATCAGCCTTTACGTCCCACTGCTGGGCACCGGCACTCTTCTCTGCCACGTACTCTCCTTAGCGCTAAGGTGGAGTACGGGGGACCTACAGTTTAACGTCAAATCCGAACGACTAAATTCCAGAGAAGGTTTCAGGCATTAAGACCCCACGGCTGCCTACACCGGATTGGGGAATGTGAGTGGCGGGTTGCGGCATAGATTTTTATTGCTGCATGGCTTCGGCGAGGAATCGAACCCTAGACCTTCAGCGTTAGAGCTGAGCGCCCAACCTCTGAGCTACCGCCACTCACTTTCTTGTTTGTTTTTTATAATTTTGTTAATAAATTTGTTCTGCAAAGGTGGCTTTGAATTGAGTACTGTAAAAACCTACTGTATTGTAATAACGCGTTTTACAGTACAGTGCAGTATGACGTAGAACGGTGTATAAGAGTACAGTATGATGTGAAATAATAAATGCAAATCTTACTTGTTTTTCATAGTTTTTGTTCACTTATTGAAACTAAATATCGGAACAATGAGGCCACAAAGAGCATAAAAATAAAAACTGGAGTGTGTCTTAACGAAGGTAGGAGTTTATTTGACCTTTTGATGTGGATAATTTTAATAAATTTTCCTTTAATTTTTGGAAATTATTTCCGTTTTTCATTTTTTCAGCATTAAATGGAAATTAAAGTGTGATACATTGTTGCAATTAGAATAAAAATTTTACTGTAAAACGCCGAAAAACTGATGATGGTTTCGCAAAGTTCGAAACGTCGCGGTCGTATCGAAACTGGTTACTGCACGACATTTAGAATAAAAAGTTGCTTCAAGAATGTTTTCGCAGATTTCCAAAAATTTCGTAAATACGTAAGCTACGGATAAAAAAACGAAAGCCAGTTTTTTCAGATATCTGAAAAACCAGAGTCAACCTTAAATTTCTTTACAGATTATTGTTAGTCATACAATTTGGCAACTTTGCCAATTAAACCAACTCTCTATCTCTTCAAATAAGGAAGATCCTCATGGTGGGACTCGAATTTAAAACATTCACACAAGGTTATTCAATAAAATGTTGACACTTACATGGAATTAGTACTTCAAAAGCACCAAGACTAACAATACTCTCTTAGTCTTGTCTTGGTCTAGTGGCACCAAGACCAAGACTAACCCAGTCATGGTCTTGATCAATTTTTTGCAACTTTTTTGTTCTGCCCTCTGGAGAATACTTACTGGTTCATATTTAGCATTGCCACCACTTGAGGGTCCGTAACTGCCTTGTAAATTGACCAGGGGTGACTTCATTATTAGTATTCTACACATAGGTAAAATTTTGCGCTGTAATTCTGAATCCCCCTGTGTAAACGAAAATATTAGTTAATAAAACCCAACAAAAAAACTGAAAGCCCTGTTAGTTCGTCGATCTATTAATATTTATAATTTTCATGTTAACAAATATACAATTATTCCATCATACACATACCATCAATAAATCATAACAGTAAACAAGCATTAAAAAAACTTTTAATAGCATGTAATTCCATAATCCTTATTTCAGTGGTTTTAGTAGTACCCGTTTTTTGGAATCTGATAAATTAGGAAATAATCTAATGCTTATTTTAAAAGCGACGTTTCCCTGAAATTTTGTAACGAGAATGAAAGATCCCCAATGAACGAGGCGATAATTTGCACCTCTAGAATTGGTCCAGACAATGTAATTTTCCGTCTTGAAGTTTCGAGACAAGTCAAGAATTGACCGTTTTTTGACGAGACAGACTTGCGTCGATTCGATTTTTTGTTTTAGATAGAAAAATCTTCGCCAGGAAATTGTAGAAAAAAGGAACTGCTTCGTAAGTATCAACCCATCTAAAAGAAAATTCGTAAAAGGTGTCACAGTTGGTGTGATTAAGTTAGTGAAAATTAAATTTTTGAACATTAAAATATACCATAAAAAATATTTCGTATCTAAACACCCAAAGATGTTTTTTGAACAAGACTGTTTTGGGTTGATTACGCCCTACAGCGTGTTTTTCCTTAATAAAATTCAAAATCAATATTTTCTTGAACCGCGAGCAAGACATAATAAAAGAATGGTTGCGGTAAATATTTTATCAAAACAACCAATATAACAAGCGCGCCGTAACTTCTGAAAGTTTAGTTGTAAATTTAAAATCATTTTCCTGTTATTTCATTTTAGTCAAAGCGCTTTCATTTCTTACAATAACGGAAAAGGAATTCAAAACAAAACTCGTTATGAAAGTCTCTCGAGCGTTTGATTGATTTAAAAGGGCGCCTATTTGAAAGAGCATTGTTTCATTGTTTCAACCTGAAACTGGAATCTGAAACAAAGATATCATATTTCAGCCTCCCCTTTCAAATTAATAGATTTGCTTTATCAGACGCTAACCATTCGGATTCCCGTAGCTTTACCATATTTCAAAGATTTCCACGGTCTTTAACTTGAAATATGATTTAGATTTTACTTATTGTTCATTACCAGAAGCTGATAAATGCCTGGAACTATCTCAATCGTGAACGGATCCGAATTTACGAAACTGCTTAATGGAAATATCGCAACGTGCAGGAATACTAATTTTCGTGATTAAGTTAAAACAGAATATAGATAATGCCCCATTTCAAAGGAAACAATACTTTTGAATCATTATCTTTATCAAACATTTAATAACCGTTTCAGTAAAAAAAATGCAGAGCAATTACCAGATGATTTCTTCATTTTTTTTATGTATAACATAAAACGAAAGGTTATGTTACATAAGAAAGATTTTTTTTAAGGAACCATGAGGCAGTGCGCGAGCACGACACCATGATTCCCATCCCACCCCCTTACCCGGGCTCAGCGGACTACAGCGCTCTAAGATGCACCCCACCCCTGACAGACATGCAACCCAACATACACACCATCCATGGACACGCCGGATTTAACTTATTCATTTTCCGGCGAGCAGAGGACTCGAACCTACTGCCGTTGAGAGTCTAGTTTCAAAGCCTGCGACTTTAACCACTAGACCACCCGCTTGCCCAAGAAAGATTGTAAAAAAATTTAAATAAAACTTTATTTTACCTAAGGGAGATTTACTTAATCTTTTATTTTACGTAAATTCCTCGTATTTTCTTTTATTTGATATAATATTTACTAAACTGTCAGTTTCCGAAAGGATATCAATAAGACTGAAAGAATCAATTTCTTTAAAACAGTGAAACAAAATATAAAATATTCTAGAAAATAATGTTACGATAAAACAAGAAAAATAAATAAATATTTTTAAGTAATAGTATATTATTTTAAGCGGAGGAGAAGTATGACTTTTCATGGCGCGCCTGAGTTTACCCGCCGAACGCAAATGTTAATAATGTTCCAAATGTCAATATTTAAATTGAATATATATTCTTTGTTTTTGTAGAAAGGAAATATAATTCGAAAGCAATTAAATCTCCAATATAATATATTATAAATCATATGTCTCCCTTGATATGCTGTTCGTAGGCTGGGTATATAAGCAAAGCAACAAAATACACTCGTTTATAATTGTGTCGGTGATGGCACAACTGAACATTGATCGCTTCAGTTTGCATCTAAGCGACCTCACTTCCGTTCCATCACTTCCGTTTCATTACTTCTGTTCCATCACTTCCGTGACGCATTCGCGTGGTTACCCCTGTCGGCAAAATCAGCTTCACTTCAAAAATGTACACAGTGGCTAGGAAAACCCCGGCCACTTTTCTTGCGGCGGTCAAGAGATGACGCTTTAGTAAAGAAAAATT
The DNA here is from genome assembly GCA_958336395.1 of Ctenicera cuprea. Taxonomy (NCBI): domain Eukaryota; kingdom Metazoa; phylum Arthropoda; class Insecta; order Coleoptera; family Elateridae; genus Ctenicera; species Ctenicera cuprea. Next base: position 35,096,950 of record OY284488.1, read on the forward strand.
AAATTAAAATACTGGCAACAACGCAGAATCCAAGACGTTTTGGTTGTTTGATTAAATATGGGGCGTATTTGATAACTAAAACGTCTTGGATTCTGCGTTGTTGCCAGTATTTTAATTTAATTTTTCTTTACTAAAGCGCCATCCCTTGACCGCCCCAAGAAAAGTGGCCGGGGTTTTCCTAGCCACTCTGTATAAAGACTCGAATAAGGTAAGACTTAAGTTTTTGGCTTCATTTTATACATTTTCTGTTTTTAGAACCATTTATCAACCTCTGTATCTTCTTGATAGACAAAAAATATGCTTTGCAAACCGAAACGATTTCTTTGGGACATTCTATAAATTCTTTAAAATCGCACTAAAGAGTCAGTAACCTTCATTGTATTAGGAGTTGTAAATCTCAACAGCTGTCACGCTGTAAAGAGAGCCTAAGTCACAGAGTAGCCTAGTAAACAAATAAATGCCAACGCACCTGACTAAGTTAAAACTGAAATATTTATTATTCATAAAAAAATCATTTTTTTTTAGAAAAAGATTTCCCTGTAGTAAATAAAACCAAAAATAGAAGAACAAATTTTTTTAAGCAAAAATTTTGTGGGCAGACAAACATTAACTCCCCTAAACATTGTTGCACCGAAAAATTAAGTTGAGAATCTTATTCTACTATCACTCATAATTAATTTAGGTTACGCAAAACATTTTTATCTTTGAAATATAAATTTTCTACTTCCCAAAATTCATTGAAGGCGTCACAGACAAATCAGAAAACCGAGACACAAACCAAATTGTAGCTCATCCCTAGCTCTATAGGCCTATAAAATATTTAAAAAAATCATAATGCCAGTTTTCAAGCAACATTTTTTTGAAATTTTATGAATTTTTTACTTTAGAGTTAAAATACATATAAAAGTGGTTGTAGTTAGTTTTATTATGTACCCCTAACGCATTTACATTATTCAATTTCATCCCGATCTGATACCTCGTTTTTAAGTATCAAGAGATCCAAAAAAAACTGATCCTCAGCGGGCTGTGGAATGAAAAGTCACGTCTTTGCTAGACGAAGGGAATGTTTATAATGTCAATTTCAGGTTAGGTTTTAATTATTATCTGACATTATAAACATTCCCTTAGTCTAGTAAAGACGTGACTTTTCATTCCACAGCCCGCTGAGGATCAGTTTTCTTTGGATCTCTTGATACATAGGCGTTAAAGCCAAAATATTCAAAAATTCATAGGTGTCACAGAGAAATTATCGGGCTGGAACAGAAACCAAATTGTAGTTGATCCTCAGTTCTACGAGCCTGAGAAGTTAAAAAAAATCGTGTAGCCAGTTTATAGCAATGTTTTTTCGAAAATTTCCAATATTTTAAAATAATTTTTACTTCACAATTTTTCTTCATTTAAACATTTTCGTACATTGCAATATTTTGTCCCCTTAGAGCTACTACAAAACCAAATTTGATCCAGATCTGTCAACTCACTTTTAGCACAAGGGAAATTTTCAAAACATCGTAGCGACCGCCATTTGTTCGAGAAAAACCGAAAAACCTAGGTCTTTTATCGGATTCGGTTTTGTTATTTAAAAAATTCGTTTTCATAAAATAATCATAGCAAAAAACATGTAAACTTCCTTTTCCGATTCCGGATCGTAAAAAAACTGTTTGGTTTGACAAATTTTTACCTAGGTATATCAAATTTCATTAAAACCGGATTTTGCGTCACACACGGACACACACAAATACAGACAGATATTTTTTAATTCCATTTTTTGGGTTCCTGGAGTCCAAAACATGTATTTTCGTCAAAATCTCACAATCGAAAATTTTCGGGAACACAATTAATAAATTCCCAAATTGGAAGTGTGGGAATGTAAAAAAAAACGGGTTTTATATACAAGTGATGAAGTTACATTTATATGCTGAAATCTACCTGATATTGCACTTTTTTTTTTTCAATAAGTCACAATAGGAAAAAAGTTCTAATATTTCTTCCTAGAGCATAGCTGTCATAGACAGACTACTCTAATTAAACCAAATAAAAAAAGTTATAAATACCGCAACAATGAAAGGGCACTCACATTGTACAATGCTTAGAAATTAGTGTCTCAGTGACAAAAACCTTTTATAAGTTTAGTAAATGACAGGAAAGTACAATAAAGCTATGTTCTATACCATCTGGACGCATTATATGACAATCATTCGAATTAATGTTTTGTATTATAGGTTTCATTCTTGTTCGATGCGTTTTGTTTGCTCGTATCTTTTATTCAACACCGCGCTCGTTCGTAGTATACAGTTGTGATTGTGTTTCATTCCTGAAAGAAGACACGCAGAGAAAACTTCAGGGTTAAGCCGCCCTTAGCTTAAAGCGACTGATTGACACAACACCAAAGAATTACGATCAAGCTTTGATTTTAGATAAATTTTATAAGTGGATCACCTCCCTTTGCACCATTTCGCATTTTGACTAATCCCCGAATAACACACAGTAATAAAATATCATGTTTATTTTGCTTTGTAAATGTTGTAATAACAATTTATTAACATTTCATATTCAATATTTTCCGATAGCGATTAAATATTAGTCGTTTTGTTCAATATCAGTTGGGATGTTTTATGGATTTCGTATTCAAATAACGTAACTACACGAACTTCCTGATAGCTTTCAAAGCCCAGGATTACAGAGTTTAAAAAATTTGCAGCCTGTAATCGTTACAGTTTGATAAAAAGCTAAAATATGACGGAAATATTAAAATAAAACCTTCAAAAAAATAGATGTACAATTTTCTAAAGTAAAATGTTTACAGTTCCCCATACAATTTCTGGGCTTATTCTTTATTTTGTCAATTCGAACAATTCGCATAAAGTTTTTTGTGTTGTTAGCTAATTATACAATATTTCTTTGTTACAGTAAAGGATGCAAAATGTGTCCTCAAATTTCAAATTTTTGAATAAAAACCTCCGTAAGTTCAACATTTACTTTCGAAACTCAGAAGTACTTAAACTGTAGAGGCTTTAAAGTGTAACAAATTTTATTTCTTGTTTCTAAATTATTGTATAAGTTATTGGCTTAGTTTTTATCACACAACATTAATTCAAAGTGCTGTAACACAATGAGAACCAATACGTACACATATTTTCCTTTTTGTACATTTTTAGTACTCTAATTTACATTTAAACAACTTTTCAAAGCCAAAATTGCTTTTTGTATCCAAATAATGGGCCAATGTGACTCAAAGTCCTAACGAAAATTCGTTAATGGCATAAAAATTCCACTACCGGTTATCCTTTTGATTCCTTTTAACCCGGCACAAATACTAAACAAATTACCGTTTCTGCGGTAACAAATCCGGGGCTGTTTGGCTCTCAATGCAAAGTCGTTTGAATCCCATACTTTTAATCGCCCCTAGACCCAAACGCGTTTACAGTTTCTGAAGTGACTTTGTAATACTGTTGTGCTTTTTGAAAGTGGTTCTTTGATGATAAAATTTTTTTGTCAAAGAGGTGTATCAGAACACTTTTGCTTTGACTGATTTGTTGTCAGATAAAAAAGTGTGAACTGACTAAAATGTTCCTTTTTTTATTTATTGTAAGAATTAGTGAGTTATTTCTATGAAATATCAATAAAGAATTTTTTATGATGTTAAAATATTATTTTACTATGCATGTTCAAATAATCTTTTTAGAGCCCATTATTTAATAAATAAAAAACAAACATATATAACATCTACACTAAGACGTGTAAAAGTCGGCAATAATAATATTATCGGAATGGCAGCTAACACAGAGTAACGTAAAAAGATAAAGGCGTAAAGGACGTTAAAAGTCACCCTGGCTTTGAAGTCACTTCCAGAATTTATTGCATATAAAAGCTGTTAGAAGAATGTTATGCTTAAAGTAACTTTTCGTCTAAAAGGAGTACTAAAAATTTTATTTTTTACCTTCATTTCCTATGTCTTCCGCTAGCAATTTGGATTTCATGAGCATATTTATGATTTCAAGTGCTTTTTTCAAACATCCTTTTAGTAAATAATAAGAACAAGTTCTAATTCATGCTTGGAAATTTTATTAAAAATTTAGGAATAATTAGTTGTGTAATATACCACGTTTCTGTAAAACATACAAAGTTCAAATGTGACAATTGGTGGAGGCGCCGGACATTAATCGAGATCCACGGCGCCTCCACCAAATATGACTAACAAATTGGTTATAATACGCATTTTCTACTAACGGCAATTTTGATATCTTTTTTTTATCGAATTTCGATGTAGATTTACTTCCTAGCCATCATTTGAGTTGGAAACATTTTATCTCGTTACGTAATTAAAATTTGACGGCTACAATTCATTAGCCTAGATTTCAAATTATCATAAGTTAGAAATCGCAACTCTAAACAAACCGACAAAAACGAAAACACTAAAAAACCACATAATTGTTTAAACCATTACAAAATAGAGATTTAAACGTCAGACTGTAACGAAAAGTTCCGTTACATTTTAAAGTTTCACTAAAGACAATAAATCTCACTCTACTTCCTTCAAATCCTTACGTGTAAAAGTGGGTAGCTTAGTTAGACAAACCTTAACACAATTTATTTCTGTTGTTGTGTTAACAGTTTTCAACATTTCATTGCTGGTTTACACGAGTTTAAAAATATAATATCTTGCTTTTTTTCTTTTCGTTGCCCTCTTAACATTTATTTTCTATTACGAACCGACATAAGTAATTTCCACATTTGCATTACCGTTCTGACACGTTTCCGTTAGTTCCCTTTTAGAGGTCGGCACGAGTCGTTCTCGTTTAAAATCCAAAGTTAGTTTATAGCTAACCTTGTACTTGTTTCGAATTTTTCGCTTACAGTACAGTTTGTCACTGCCAAGAGTTGGTTGTTTCTTAGATCAGCTTACAAGTTAAAATAAGGCGGATATCAGAAAATTTCCATGCTACTGCAGTGCGTCTTGAACCGACGTGAGCGTCATCTACATAATAAAACCGGCAATCAACATAATATATCTTGTATCTTCCGTGGAGAGGAAGCTTTACGAGCAAAGGATGTACATAACATATAAAATGCAATGAACATTCTACATGATCTATATACCGTACATCAATACTCTCGTAAAATATGCGAGACCTAAAACGTGTAGCTGTAAAACTAAGGCGCTTACAAATTTATGATCTATTAGGTTTAATCGAATCCTTGCACTTACAAATGTGAAAATAATGTGCAACGACCCATCAGACAGCTATTTGCCGCGGTTAAATAATGAAGCGACTCGTAATTTATTAAATTACACACACGGTTGCCGCAGCAAACCACTGCGTGATTTTCTTGATGTTTCATTTGCAAAATAGATTTTTTTTTATATGAATTTGTTATCCGCAGTACGGAATTAAACGTGAATAATATTAGCAAATTTGAAAATCAGATTTGTCTTTGAAACCACTCCGTGTTTTTAGAACAATTTATTAGTTGATAAAACCTAACAAGAAAACCAGAAACCCTGTTATTTCGTCGGTCTATTAACATTTATTATATTTATGTCAACAAATATATAATTATTCCATCATACACATACTATCAATAAATCATTAAACAAGCATTAAAAACACTTTTAATAGCAAGTAATTCCATAATCCTTATTTCAGTGGTTTTAGTAGTACCCGTTTTTTAGAATCTAATAAATTGGTTGATAATCTAACGTTTATTTTAAAAGCCCTGAAATTTTTAACGAGAATGAAAGACTCCCAATGAACGAGGCGATAATTTGCGCCTCTAGAATTGGTCCAGACAATGTAATTTTCCGTCTTGAAGTTTCGAGACAAGTCAAGAATTGACCATTTTTTAACGAGACAGACTTGCGTCGATTCGATTTCTTGTTTTAGATAGAAAAATCTTCGCCAGAAAATTAAAGAAAAAAGAAATTCGTAAAGGTCACAGTTGGTGTGATCAACTTAGTGAAAATTAAATTTTTAGGCGACCTTAACAAAAAATTGAATTTTTAGTACTCAAAAGCGGCCAAAAAGTAACCGTTTTTTGGCCGCTTTCATTATTATCCGTTTAAGGGTGGCGCCATCTATCGATAATTTTCTACCTTACATCATGATACCGACATTACCGACAATGTCATAATATCTGTCAATCTTGCTGTAAACTGTAATAAATACGTGTTGGTAGTCGAATTTTCTAATAATTATGTACAATTGTTCAGTTGTTATAAATAATTATATCAATAAATCATAAATAAAAATCTAACAAATTTGTAAATTTTATAATGAAGGTCGCCTAAAAAGATTTGTGTGCACCACTGCCAAAAAGTGTTATTTCGTCCTTATTTCGGGCCTCGGCTTCGCCTCGGCCATTAGACTCAGACTCGGCCGAAAAAAATCCACTTTTTGGCCTTGGTACACAAATAACTATTTTGAACATTAAAAAAGTATACCGTATCTAAACACCCAAAGATATTTTTACACAAGACTATTATGGGTTGATTACGCCCTACAGCGTATTTTTCGTTAATAAAATTCAAAATCAATATTTTCCCACTCCGTGTTTTTAGAACAATTTATCAAAAGGGCCCCCATAACTTAACAAATTCATCGAGTTCATATTAGAATATTTTACCTCTTTTGTGTTCCCTTATGCTTTTCATTTGTGAATTAATGTTGAGGGAATGAATGTTAAAGCGTAATGTGAATATCCGTGACAAATTGTTACACATACGAGAAAATGGGGTTAAATATGCTGCTATTATCTAATGTATGTGTAATGATGACAAACTCGAATACACCGTTATTGAAAATGTGAGCGTAACTGAGTGTTGAAAAACATTTCCGTGTAACTTATATTTTATTTTATTTACCTTTGACTTTCAATTTACGTTTATAAATAATTGAGTATCAATATTTGTGGGGACCCAGACTTCGAAACTCAACTTTGAAAAATATATCGAGTTCCACATAACACACACCTACAGCATATTATTATACCTACACAATTTATGAAAAAATTCTGAACTTGAAAAATTGGATACATTACGTTATTTTAGAACTAAACTGAGCATTACTTTAGTTAATACATAATAACAACAATTGAACCATACGTGGCGTGGTGGCCAGTGTGAGTTATCTGATAATTTCAAAAAAAATTGTATATACAACTAATTTTATGTAATTTACACTCAACTTCAATCGACGTATTTCTCAAGGATTTTCAAGTAATTTTTCCTCTTTGGTTTTAAACTGATATTCAGTAGCGAAAGTAACAGGAGTCGAAAGAAGCACTGTATAAAAGGTTTATTAAAAAAAGTACGTGGATATTGTAATTTATTGTACACCAAGATAAATGGAAGCAAACGGCAGCATACGTTTTCCAAAGTTTAATAACAGTGCACTAATGACAAACCACACAAAAACGAACTATAACTGTAGAAATACGTTTTATTGAAGAAGCGAATTACTTTATTAAAGTAGTAGTGTTGTGACCACTGTTTAATGTATTGCTGATGGGTTGATACTATTATTGATTGTTCTTTGTATCGTTATTATTATTGTTGTTGGTGTTGTCTGTCGTAGCTGGTCAATACAAGTAATTGCATTCTTGGAATCTCATAACTAGATTTAATTACTGAGATCCCTCGACCTGGTTAATTAAAAGAGTATTATTCCTTGTGGCTTGCGTACTTTCGGGGTATGCGGGCCCCCGACTGGTGACAACATTAACATGAATACAATTTTCATTGATCGGTTGAACACCTGATAAAAATGAGTAGTTATATTTGAGTTGTTTTTTTATCAGATCCCCTTTTTAGATTTTAGAAATTGAATTTATGAATAACTAATAAATTTAACTTCCGCTTCCGCATTTTTTAAAGCTTGTTTTTAATACACCCCCACGTTTCAAGGCTCATCGAAATCGACCTATTGCTTCGGGAGTTATGAGGTAATAGATACTTGAAATAAAGCATAATTATCGAGATGAAAATCGCAAAGGAATAAGTAAGCACGTAGAAATTGGTTTGATTTTAATATATACTTCTTAGTTTGTTTAGTAAAAACTATAAAACGTAAATTTGTATAGTCGAGAGTATTAACATAAATTGTATATTGATGATTTCTTCAACTCGGTTGCTACACATTTTAAATATAGTTATTTATTGTGTTTATTCCAATAAAGTTAGCAAAAGTCAGTCGCTTTAAAATTATTTGAGAATTCCCTTTTTTTAGGAGCAATGTTTTATGATACGGCAGTATTACAATAAAAGGACTTTAGAGTTTGATTATAGGTATGATTGAACATTACGTACAATCAAACACATAAAACAAAAACGAAAGTTGATAAATTTCAACAACATTTAATACAAAACAAAAATATAAACATCAAAACAAAATACTTCGCCTGGACTTTCCTTAGTACTTTAGAAATCGTTACTTATCATATTTGCAAAAGTATTTTTTATCACGTTTTACATGCCAACAGTGGCTGTAAACCGCACGACTCCTGCCACTCTATAAAGTGCACCAAAGAGCGAATGGCACATTGGAGACGCCACGACTGCGGGCACGGTCAGCTTCATACTGTACTGTACTTCGTTATTTCTCTTTGTTACAAAATATCTAAATTTCTTATTAAAACAAAACTCCTTGGAAACCAGAGAGACAATTCGCCAAGCCAAAACTGGTTAGAAGGGGGACATTAACCCATCTGAATATTGCTGCACCTAAAAGTTAAATTTAATTCTTATTCTAGCATCACTCATGAGCAATCAAGCTTAACGGAGATGTTTATTGTCTCTCCTTTCTTAAATAAATGGATATGATTTTTCAATTTTAAAAACTTCATAGTAGTCGTCCAAGATAAATTGGCGGACTAGAACACGAACCAAATTATAGCATATCCCTACGTTACAAAAGTAAAAAATCGTTAAGCTAGTTTTTGTTCCTTTTTTTTCGAGTTTCTCTGATTTTGGTATATATTTTTTGCTTCACATTTTTCATACTTCCATTATTACACATGCACAGTAACATTGTGTTGTTCTATTGCTATTGTAATAATTACATTTATGCTAATTTGGCAACTCGTCTTTGAATAATGAGATGGTAAAACAAAAATTTTCAAAAAATCCATTTTTAAGCTAGGAGGTTCAGAAAAAAACGTTGGATTTGCCCTGATATCTTTTATCAGATTACGCTGATAAATTCACAAAATTCAATTTATATAAAAAAATGCTATGAAAAACGTGTCTAGCCTCCGCTTTCGGTCTCGGATTTTTTAAAAGCTTACTTTGTCAATGAACTTTTGATATACCACATTCCTAAGCTCATAGAAATCGGACTTCCGTTCGGGAGTTATAAAGCGCAACCCACAGATCACCCACGGACAGGCATTTTTGAAGTTTCAGAAGGTCGAAAATATGTATTTTCGTCAAAATCTTGAAATCAATATGTACAGTAAGGTGCAGAAGTAATGTCGCGTATAGTAGCTGTGTATAAGCAACACACTTTTCAGACAGAGGCTTGCAACGACAAATCAGTTGTTGTCTTTTTACTCTCGCAGTATATATCTTACATTTAGCAACTTTCCCAATACTAGTCGGCGGCGTAGCTGAGCCCACTTACGTAGAGCATGTAGTTCAATTTACGGTTTTTATGGCTGAGTTGGGTGTCTCAATTTTGAAATATTTTTAAAATTAATTTAATATTTATATGTTCAATTTGTAATATTTTCTAAAGACATATTTAATTTTATAAGTGCTAAACGCATCTAATGAAACCACAACTATAACAGCTAATATTTTTACCAACATATTGAAAGTATAGGTAACCAATAATAAAACAATTAATACTAAACGGTTAATAATTATAAGTTAGATTTTCAAAGATTTACATAAAAACATTACAAAATTTTATTTACAAGCAATGCACTACACATAATATACACTAATTCACACAAGGCAGACAAGTATATACAAGGTAGTTCAAATTGAGTAGCGTAGCATAGCTATTTTTGTTATTATAGGAGATAGAGATTCGGTTAAGAACAATGTCTTAAAGTATTTCATACTGATTTATATCCTGTTTCGAAACAATACAAATTTTCAGCCCCTCAAATGGTATACTTAAAAAACGAAATATTTGCGTAATTCTATTATTCGAACGCCTGACAAGTAGTAATATTTCTAAACAGGATATGAATCAATTTGAAAAACGCCAAAACAATATCCATTTAGCCGAATATCTATATTTAATTATAGCAAGGATAAGCCCTGCTATACTACTAAATTTGACACACCCTGTATACAGAAGTCGGAATTCTCCAGACAAAATAAAAGAAATGTTGGGTTGACCAGATATCGTAACTGGAAATTGTAAAGAATAGTTAGACATCTGTAATTGTGCACTATTTATTTTCGCATGTATAGTAATACAATGTATTGAAATTAATATAATTGAAATTATGTTATTTTTGCATTGAAAAATATTCACCAGGACCGGAAATTAATTTCCGCGTCACCTCGAGGTGTACGTAGAGAAGCGAGGCGAGGTACCCGCTCTAAAATTAAGTTTACCACACGCAGATTTTTGTAAATGTTTCAATTCCCACTATGCAAGTTCCCTATAAAACGAAATTATACAGTGGCAAGCACAGTTTCGTTCAACAGTTCCAGTCAACAAGTCATCTTCTCCAAGTCTCTCAACTCCAGGTCTACACCAAAACAACCAGCCGAGGTAACCGATTCTAGAATGTATACTGAGCATGTAATACTTAAGCCATTCTGGTAACGTTTGTATTCACTTTATTGCATTGCTTAGCTGTTATTTCGTTCCATCTTTCTCTTTTCATTTCTAGTCTGTCGCAGCCGTTTTGTGCTTCTTTCTGATCTGTCGCAGACATTAGCCACGAGGCAGATCTTCCTTCTCTCGTTTTCATTCTAGTCTGTCGCGGCCGTTTGACACGAGGCAGATTTCTTCTCTCTGGGTTTTTGAGTGTCGCAAACGTGAACTACGAGGCAGTACTTTTCTCTCTTATATCCGTCAAAATCCCGTTTGTCCGTTATACCTGTCTTGTCCCTTTGCTTTTAAGTTTATTAACGTTTACACCAGAAAATCTCATTGTTACTTGGTTACTTATCTGCGACCGATTGCTACCGTAAACTATTGTATCTTAGTTGCTACTCCCCTAGGCTGCCGTAGACTACTGTACCTAAGTTGCTACCGTATCTTATCCGCTACCGTGTGGTACCGTATTGCGACCGTACCGTTTCCGTATTTTGCTTGCTACCTACCGTATTACTTCCGCATTTTGCTTTGCTTGGCTTGTAATACCTTGCGTTTTTAGTGTAATTAGTTGGTATTATAAATAGTTTCCTGTGAATAACCTGCTGCTTGATTTTAAACAATATATGGTTTATTACTATAATGATTTTGCTTATTATTATTTTATGAGCACGAATAGTTTTGGTAATTAAAGCCATTTAGACTTCTGGAGACCGTCATCTTCACTGTAGTTACTCAGGCCTTCAACTGAACACGACAGAATCGTCAGGAGCGATCGGGGAAAAGACTTGCTCAAAAGTGCAGTCACACTGGAAAGAAACCCACACGTAACAAAAGAACGTCACACATCCTACGACATTTTTTTTTCACTTTAAATAAGAAACATACCGACCACTTTACTACCCGCCATAAAAAAAAATCCAAATTAACGACAGGCTCTAATTGCACCTAACACACGCCGACAAATATTGGTAAAGGTTCTAAATGTAAAATTTATACTGGAAGAGCAAAAGAAGACAACAGCTATGTTGTAACAGTAACAACGCTTGTAGTTGCTCGCGTCTGCCTGAAAAGTGTGTTGCCTATAAATACACGGCTACTGTTGCGACACTATTTCTGCACCTTGCTGTACTTCCCAGTCCTGAAAGTATAAGATAGTAAAAATTGATTAGTGTACGATACGAAACCATAACAGAAAGCGCAGCGCTTCTAAAAATAGGATATGATTTTACTTACTGATATTAATAAATATTAACAAAACAGTACTATTTATTTAAAACTATTTTTTAAATACTGTGATGTTTATAATCAATAAAATTCGTTAACGTTAATTATGTTTTGAAACGTATCTTAGAATCCCTTGATATTTATTCAAAATGGCAAAAACCATAAAATACAAATTAAAAGTGTATAAATACTAACTCAATTCAAACCTAGAATTAGTAGCTGGTCTTTCATTTAGTATCGGAAAAACGGCGTATTTTGTAATCAACTTTGTGCACGCTATGAGATACCAACTACCTTTTTATTTATTAAGCATAATTAGGACAAAATCAATTAGCTTACGTGAGCGCGTGCTCACAAAACTTTTATGCTCTATTCGCGCTCACAAACCCGTACAGGGATATATAATATTAGTATTAATATTTCACTACATGGTAGTTAGGTAGGTATACAAACAAATGGAATCAATATGTACCTAGCAGAATTAAACAGGATAGTTAAATTATATTTCTAGTAGAATTAAACAAAAATGGATAATTTCTGTATAAAATGAGCAACATTATACAGTCAATTAGATTTTACGACATCTAGCTGTATTTTCAAAAGAAATTTATAAATTATAAATTAGCAGATCAGCTGTTGTTTATGACCTACGAACAATAAATTTCTACAGCAATTACTGCCTAAAACCTACTGGCACATAAAGCGAAGCTTAATTAATTCATAAAAGAAAGTTAAATGCCACCTACACCTTGTGATATTTTGCCCTGCCGTTATATCATCTTCAATATAATGCATTTATTTTTATGTTCGTCGTAAAAGTTGGCGCTGCTTTTAAAACTGCCTCATTTTAAAGCTAATAACGGAAGAGGTTGAATTTATTCCGTTGCAGCATCAATTGCACTGTGAAAACACATCTTTCAATGGTATGATTGCAGCAGAAGTTTGTTTAAACTTCTGTTTGCTATTTCATTTAGAATTAATTAGAAGCTCGACCAAACGAAGTTGTATAAACTGCTGCTAAATCCTGGTAAAACGTTCAGGAGGAATCCGTATAGAGAGTTCATTTATGAATTTTAATGACCGAGTCATTCGGTATCTAGAAAATACGTCCCTACTAAAAGCACGTATATGTAATAACTCTTATGAAAAAAGTGCTCTTAGATGTTTTTCTCAATGCCGGGAAGCTAAAACTTTTTAAAATGTTACACACCTTCATTAACATCTGTCTCATTTTATCCATATGTTGTGGCTCTTCGATTTTAATTTTCAGCAAAATAAGATGAAAGTGTTAGTATTTCTGAAAATATTTCCAGTACCAGATTAGCCTAATAAAACGGTGCTAGATACAAGCAAAGCTGAAAATTAATTCTAAATAAGAAAAAATAAATTCACAGATTATAAAATATAATTACAGAAGATAGATATGTTTTCAAAAATTGAAGTTAGCAGTTCGACATTACCTTTAGTATTTATAACCGCCCTAAAAAAATACAAAATGTTTTATACTACAAAAACAATTACTACCGAAATTATGGTATTTCGAAGTTCTCTTCTTCTTCTTCTTTAGCCATCACTTTTTTCCCTTTCCACTTAAATATGTTAAACCTTTAACACAGGTCGCTGCGCAGGAAAAGACGCAAACCTCAATCCATTATTAGACAACTAAACCAAAATAAAATTCTTCTCACTACGCACCCTCAAATTTAGTCCGCAGATTAAAATACACATTTTTTATTTAAGCTTCATCTGATGAGTCAACTGCTACGAATTCTTTTTTAAACTCAAAATATTGTTTCCGAATTCCAACTATTATTAAAATGTATGCTTATAATCTTACAGGCAGATTTGTTTATACGATAAAACAAACATATGATAAAAACGCTTGTCAAACGTGCAGCATCAATAAGCTCATTTGCTTTCCACCCATACTATTGTGACACAAATCCCCCCCACTTCGTTTTTTATCTTGTTTGATTACATAGCTACGGTCTCGTTTAAACAACAACGGTGCTTGCTTGGAGTTTGGGACGTGAACCGAAATAAAACAACGCTTTGGTATTGGTGCTACTTCAAATTTCGGTTTCGATTACGATTACCGGTATTTATTTAATGTTTTATATATGTAAAAATACATTTAATTTAAAATAAAACTTTATAATTACTTTTCGACTACATACGTCTTAGAAAGTTCACATTTTAATTAAACTTTGGGTGAAAAATACCTTTAATAATATCGAATAAAATTTGAGCAATAAAAACGGAAACTAAGTAGCTAGGTAACGTTATAATGCTATACATGTTGCGAAAAATATCAGGTATAGATTGAGCTTTTTAATTTACATTCTGTAGTAGTATTAAAGATACGGAGTAAATAAGCTTATAAGCAGCCATAATCAAACCCCAGAATATTGTGGTGGAATGGTGAGCCCACAGATCATTTTTTTACTGGGGAAATAATATTTTACGAAGTTATCCCAGCCCGTGTACATAATTTCGCGTTAATAGCTTGCGCCTCTCGCTACGCTCCAGGCACGGCCATAACATTGAAGACATCCTAGAAACCATAACGAGTAGCATTCCATCATCTACATAAGAACAAAAGTATAAAAACATCATGTACACCATTAATAAGATTAATCTTCATTACATTGTAGTTGACATGTCAGCTGACGGCATAGCGCTTCCGAACACACCGTGGCTCATTCCCACTTCCCATGTTAACTTGTGAATTTAAAAAAGAAAACACATCCGCTTTGTTTACTAGCTAGATTATTTTCATTTTTAAATAACTTATGTCTGATGTTTCACTATTTTCTTCCCATTCGGCATAACTCAAATTAGCACAAATTACTGTCGCTGTTTCTAACACACTCACTCAAGACAAGTTTGCATTAAAGAACTTTTGGCCTACTCTCTAATGACTATACAGTTCGCATAACAACCAAATAAACTAACCACATGAAATACGCAAACTACGCCCCACAGGATTGACAGCTGTTCCCGGAAGGACAACTACGTGGAGAAAACGAAAACAGTCCCAGAAAAAAACTGGAAAAGAATTCCAGAAAATACAGCCCCGTAAAAAACGTTAAGAAAGAAGAAAACCCCTCGGGAAAAACGTCCAACAAAAAAACTCATATCACAGCCTCAGAAAAAATTCTTTAAAAAACAGGCGGAAAATGTTAGTTAAGTTAATCACTTTTCCATTTTCCAGGGGAGTGCCTTAACACAGATTTTCAAAATGTCTGTGGAACTCATAAATACGCAAAAAAAATCTTGTTAGACATGTGCATATAATTCCAAAATAAAACCCACCCTTACTCAGATAAATCCATCGGCAAGAAAAAACACGTATCTTTTTCAGGGAAAGCTCTTTCTTAACTATACCGTGATCCACCAGCAAGAAAATACGTCCTTTTGCTTAGGGGATGTAAAATTTAATTAACTTGCGCAAAGTAGAATCTTTTTGAAATCAAATTGTAGTGTGGAACACTATTTATAATGCCAGATGTTTTAGAATATCAAAAACATACTACAGTATGACACTGTTTTGTAAATTAATTGGTTGCACCAAAAGTATGGAATATGGTTGTAACGTCTTATTATTAATTTTATCACAAAATCCTTAAAAGAATATACAAATTTTCATAAAAAGGAATATAATGTCACTTTTCTAATGAATTTTTTTGCAGTCATTTTGAAGTTATGGCGTCATAGATCTGTTCATGAAATGGAAACATGTCAAATTTGATGGCGTTGGAAAGAGCATTTTTTATCTATTTAGTGATATAAATTGAAACTTTTTCTTCTAAACAATAATTCTAAAGAAATCTCTACAGATCAACTAAAACGCTGCGGGCTCAGCAAGTTTTATAAATTAATTTGCGAGCTAGTCATCTTCCTGTAGTTACAGAAACTCCAAACCTCGGATTATTTTTATTTGTTTTGACGGTCCCTAATTGCCACACATAAACCTTGTCTCCGTCCTTCAACATGTAAGAAAAGAGCTTCCTAGTATTACGTTTTGAAACTCACCCTACGTGAGTTCAACGCAAATATGAGAACCCGCGTTCATAGTAAAAATCTAAGCAACCGTTTGAACGCGGGGACTTTTTAACGCAGAGGCGTTTGGACGCAAGGACATTTGAACGCGAGAAAGTTTGAACGCGAGAAAGTTTGAACGCGAGCAAGTTTGAACGCGACAGAGTGTAAAAATGTAGATGGTTTTCGTTGTTGCTAGGCAACGAATAAATGTGGGTATTTTACGAGACAAAAGTAGAGGTTGCTCAAAGTCCCATTATTCTATTCGATTTTATGTTGTTAATATCAAGAAACATAGAGGTATCTACCTATATATTTTTTGTTTTTCAAATAATTATATTAAGATTATTTTTTGTATCCCCAATGAAGCAATTTAATTAAACACAAAAACCGTGAAAGCAGCCCAAGTAGCACAAAATATTGCTATTATATGAATCAAATATCATTATAATATTTGTGAACTTTAAATATTATTATAATATAACATATATTAAACTAATATTTAAACTTGCTGTATAGCAAATATTTGTTAGTAATATTAAGTCATCGTTAATAGAATATTTTTCCACAATATTATCAACCAAAGTTGTAGACAATATTATCTAAATATTACGCGATGCTGTATGACAAATATTAGTTTCAAATGTCAGAGAAATATTACTTACATCTTTTTTCAAAATATTACTACGATAAGGTAAACCAAACATTGTTTAAATATTATTAACCAATATGAAATTAATATTAAAAGGCAATATTTAAGCAATATCACACAGACGTTTTTGGATAATATTACAGTGTTGAGATTTACAAAATGTTATTTAAATATTACTACATAATATTTAACCAACATTTGCAGGTAATATTGAAAAAACATAACTTTGACATTTTTAGATAATATTAAGCTGTCAAGATTTACAAAATGTTATTTAAATATTATTAGATAATATTTAACTAATATTTGCAGGTAATATTGAAAAAACATATCGTTTACATTTTCAGATAATATTAGGCTGTTGATATTTACAAAATATTATTTATATATTATTACATAATATTTAACCAATATTTGCAGGTAATATTGAAAAAACATAACTTTGACATTTTTAGATAATATTAAGCTGTCAAGATTTACAAAATGTTATTTAAATATTATTAGATAATATTTAACTAATATTTGCAGGTAATATTGAAAAAACATAACTTTGACATGATAGACAATATTATTCAGTTTAGATTTGCAAAATGTTATTTAAATATTGTTGCATGATATTTAACCGATATTTGCAGATAATATTGAAAAAACATAATTTTGACATTTTCAGATAATATTCGCTGTCAAGATTTACAAAATGTTATTTAAATATTATTACATAATATTTGACCAATGTTTACAAGTAATATTGAAAAAACATAACTTTTACATGTTCAGATAATATTACTCAGTTCAGATTTCCAAAATGTTATTTAGATATTGTTGCATAATATTTAACCGATATTTGCAGATAATATTGACAAAACATAACTTTGACATTTTCAGATAATATTACGCTGTCAAGATTTACAAAATGTTATTTAAATATTATTACATAATATTTGACCAATGTTTACAAGTAATATTGAAAAAACATAACTTTTACATGTTCAGATAATATTACTCAGTTCAGATTTCCAAAATGTTATTTAGATATTGTTGCATAATATTTAACCGATATTTGCAGATAATATTGACAAAACATAACTTTGACATTTTCAGATAATATTACGCTGTCAAGATTTACAAAATGTTATTTAAATATTATTAGATAATATTTAACTAATATTTGCAGGTAATATTAAAAAAACATAACTTTGACATGATAGACAATATTATTCAGTTTAGATTTGCAAAATGTTATTTAAATATTGTTGCATGATATTTAACCGATATTTGCAGATAATATTGAAAAAACATAATTTTGACATTTTCAGATAATATTCGCTGTCAAGATTTACAAAATGTTATTTAAATATTATTACATAATATTTGACCAATGTTTACAAGTAATATTGAAAAAACATAACTTTTACATGTTCAGATAATATTACTCAGTTCAGATTTCCAAAATGTTATTTAGATATTGTTGCATAATATTTAACCGATATTTGCAGATAATATTGACAAAACATAACTTTGACATTTTCAGATAATATTACGCTGTCAAGATTTACAAAATGTTATTTAAATATTATTAGATAATATTTAACTAATATTTGCAGGTAATATTGAAAAAACATAACTTTGACATGATAGACAATATTATTCAGTTTAGATTTGCAAAATGTTATTTAAATATTGTTGCATGATATTTAACCGATATTTGCAGATAATATTGAAAAAACATAATTTTGACATTTTCAGATAATATTCGCTGTCAAGATTTACAAAATGTTATTTAAATATTATTACATAATATTTGACCAATGTTTACAAGTAATATTGAAAAAACATAACTTTTACATGTTCAGATAATATTACTCAGTTCAGATTTCCAAAATGTTATTTAGATATTGTTGCATAATATTTAACCGATATTTGCAGATAATATTGACAAAACATAACTTTGACATTTTCAGATAATATTACGCTGTCAAGATTTACAAAATGTTATTTAAATATTATTAGATAATATTTAACTAATATTTGCAGGTAATATTGAAAAAACATAACTTTGACATGATAGACAATATTATTCAGTTTAGATTTGCAAAATGTTATTTAAATATTGTTGCATGATATTTAACCGATATTTGCAGATAATATTGAAAAAACATAATTTTGACATTTTCAGATAATATTCGCTGTCAAGATTTACAAAATGTTATTTAAATATTATTACATAATATTTGACCAATGTTTACAAGTAATATTGAAAAAACATAACTTTTACATGTTCAGATAATATTACTCAGTTCAGATTTCCAAAATGTTATTTAGATATTGTTGCATAATATTTAACCGATATTTGCAGATAATATTGACAAAACATAACTTTGACATTTTCAGATAATATTACGCTGTCAAGATTTACAAAATGTTATTTAAATATTATTAGATAATATTTAACTAATATTTGCAGGTAATATTAAAAAAACATAACTTTGACATGATAGACAATATTATTCAGTTTAGATTTGCAAAATGTTATTTAAATATTGTTGCATGATATTTAACCGATATTTGCAGATAATATTGAAAAAACATAATTTTGACATTTTCAGATAATATTCGCTGTCAAGATTTACAAAATGTTATTTAAATATTATTACATAATATTTGACCAATGTTTACAAGTAATATTGAAAAAACATAACTTTTACATGTTCAGATAATATTACTCAGTTCAGATTTCCAAAATGTTATTTAGATATTGTTGCATAATATTTAACCGATATTTGCAGATAATATTGACAAAACATAACTTTGACATTTTCAGATAATATTACGCTGTCAAGATTTACAATATGTTATTTAAATATTATTACATAATATTTGACCAATGTTTACAAGTAATATTGAAAAAACATAACTTTTACATGTTCAGATAATATTACTCAGTTCAGATTTCCAAAATGTTATTTAGATATTGTTGCATAATATTTAACCGATATTTGCAGATAATATTGACAAAACATAACTTTGACATTTTCAGATAATATTACGCTGTCAAGATTTACAAAATGTTATTTAAATATTATTAGATAATATTTAACTAATATTTGCAGGTAATATTGAAAAAACATAACTTTGACATTTTCAGATAATATTCGCTGTCAAGATTTACAAAATGTTATTTAAATATTGTTGCATGATATTTAACCGATATTTGCAGATAATATTGAAAAAACATAATTTTGACATTTTCAGATAATATTCGCTGTCAAGATTTACAAAATGTTATTTAAATATTATTACATAATATTTGACCAATGTTTACAAGTAATATTGAAAAAACATAACTTTTACATGTTCAGATAATATTACTCAGTTCAGATTTCCAAAATGTTATTTAGATATTGTTGCATAATATTTAACCGATATTTGCAGATAATATTGACAAAACATAACTTTGACATTTTCAGATAATATTACGCTGTCAAGATTTACAATATGTTATTTAAATATTATTACATAATATTTGACCAATGTTTACAAGTAATATTGAAAAAACATAACTTTTACATGTTCAGATAATATTACTCAGTTCAGATTTCCAAAATGTTATTTAGATATTGTTGCATAATATTTAACCGATATTTGCAGATAATATTGACAAAACATAACTTTGACATTTTCAGATAATATTACGCTGTCAAGATTTACAAAATGTTATTTAAATATTATTAGATAATATTTAACTAATATTTGCAGGTAATATTGAAAAAACATAACTTTGACATTTTCAGATAATATTCGCTGTCAAGATTTACAAAATGTTATTTAAATATTGTTGCATGATATTTAACCGATATTTGCAGATAATATTGAAAAAACATAATTTTGACATTTTCAGATAATATTCGCTGTCAAGATTTACAAAATGTTATTTAAATATTATTACATAATATTTGACCAATGTTTACAAGTAATATTGAAAAAACAAACTTTTACATGTTCAGATAATATTACTCAGTTCAGATTTCCAAAATGTTATTTAGATATTGTTGCATAATATTTAACCGATATTTGCAGATAATATTGAAAAAACATAATTTTGACATTTTCAGATAATATTCGCTGTCAAGATTTACAAAATGTTATTTAAATATTATTACATAATATTTGACCAATGTTTACAAGTAATATTGAAAAAACAAACTTTTACATGTTCAGATAATATTACTCAGTTCAGATTTCCAAAATGTTATTTAGATATTGTTGCATAATATTTAACCGATATTTGCAGATAATATTGACAAAACATAACTTTGACATTTTCAGATAATATTACGCTGTTGAGATTTACAAAATGTTTTTTAAATATTAATACATAAAATTTAACCAATATTTGCAGGTAACATTTTAATTTTTGGAATGAGGGTAAATATCCTCATTCCAAAAATTAAAATGATGAATTAAAAGACAAAAGGGTCAGTTCCTCATTTTAATCAATAATTTCTTGCATCGTGCTTTCGTGCAGTGTATGTACTTGGTGTACTGGTTTTAGAATCTTGATTTAAAAATAAAAATAATACGAATATATTTTATATTTTGAATTCTTTTCCCATGGCTAATTTTTCCTCTGGATTTTTTGCCTTGAACTGTTTTGCTGAAATTTTTCGTAGATGTTTTCCTTTGATTATTTAAACTAGACTCTAAAAATTTAAGTTTATTCTACCGTATTAATTTCATAGTTTTGTCATTTTGGGGAAATTTGAAATATTAAAATAATATTTTCAAACGCCATTAAACAAATATCATATAAATATTTTTAAAAAATATTAAGAAAATATTTTGAACAAATATTGTATACATCTTTAAATAAATATTACAGAAATGTTTTCTTTTAATATTAACGTAATATAAAAAAATGTTACATACAATATTTCCACAATGTAGTTTTAAAATATTTTAATAATATTTTCAGAAACCATTAAACAAATATTTTTGACAAACATCATATATATATATCATCATCATTATCTTTCTCCTCTTTTACCCGAAGGTGTCGAGGGCTTTCACTCCGGGTAGGCTCTTCGCTCGTGTATATATATATATATATATATATATTTTTTTTTAAATATTCAGCCAACATTTAGGTCAAATATTGTAAACATCTTTAAAATTAATGTTTTAGAAATGTTTCTTTTGAATATTAACGTAATATAGAGAAGTGTTACATTTAACATTTCTACAATGTAGTTTTGAAATATTTAAATAATATTTTGTGCTACTGGGGAGAACAGTAAATTCCTCTTTTACACCCTTAGGCAGTAAAGGGATGACATAAAATTAAAATAGGTTCATTAATTCCGTACTAATAAACCGCAATGGTGTCTACGATCTTTCCGTTTGAAACTTTTTGAAATGCTTGAACTAGTTAGCATAGGCATTCATTGCCGCTTTTTGATTTTTAGAAATGTTACATATTTATAATATGATAAATTATACAGTGTATCACTCTAACATTATTGCTACCATCATACATTCAGCATGCTGTGGCTAAACTTAGAAGTTGTCAGGTTGTATAAAAAAGCAAAACCACTTGCATGTATAATTAGGTACCTACCTACAAACTGTCTGATTATGCTAATTCAGACGTAACATGTTTTTTGATTTTTGAAATTGCTTTGGTTGTGTTGCTTCATGACGCACCGTTTGCACCAGTTAGAGAAATAAAAATTATATTATTTTATTAACTAGCAAATTGTTTTTCAATAGCTAATTTTTTTGCCCGAATAAATATATTACTTAGAATTTATTTATTTTTCCGACAAATTTTTTAATTAAAAAAAGTACAATTACATATTTTCTTTGACGCACAAAAATTTTACTTATATTGTGTAAAAAATTCATAACAAATAAAAAATTTTTAGCACACGAAATGTATTTTTAATATGTGAAATCTGAAAAATATTTTTTTAGATTGAAAAAAGTATTTGTTAAAAAATAATTTTTTGAAAGTCTAGATATATTATTTCAGCCAAGTCAGAAACATAACATTGTGAACTTAAAGCTTATTCGTTCATACGAGATAGCGCGGTCGCGTTCGCATTTTATTCACGTGGAGTAAAGGTGAGTAAGGTAAGACTCCATGTGAGTTAAATGCTAACTAGACTTCGCCATCTCGTGTGGACGAATAGAAGTTTTATGTACATGATTATTACTTATTGAGACTTCAAAATGTATGTAAACTAAAAAAAATTTGTTTCGTCAACAAAATGTTTATTTTTTTCAATTTTATAGTTTTCAGATTTCACAATTTTCGGAATGTTTTCTGTGCGTCAAACAACATTTTTTTGAATTATTTTGTTTTACTTTTATTTAAAAAATTTGCCAGAAAAATAAAAAAAGCTCTACAATAACAGTATTATTTATACAGACAAAAATAAAATTATTATTGAAAAAACTATACGAGTTAAAAAAATAATATAATTTGAAATCGTTTAATTTGCCAAACAGTGCTTCATATTGCTTTAACATACTTACTTTTAAAATTTCAACTTCATGTAAATAGAAGACAAGCTCCTCGTACCTGCAACAATAAAAAAACACTTTAGTTAAACTTAATTCATGCTTTCGAAAAAATGTTAAAATTTTTGGAAATTAAACCTGTCAGGCAGGAGTCATAAAAAATCCCAAAATCGAAACAAATTTTTAGTTATTAGAAACATGCTAACTACTAATCTTGATGAGACAGACCAAGGATAACGTTAAAATATTCGACAAGTTGGAAAAGTCTCAGGAGAGTTAGAGCAACGGGGGAGTTATCATTCTGCAACGCACCCTAAGCTTTATCATGCTGAAGTGTGACAATTACTTCCTTAAACTGTTATTTAATACGATCTACCATATTTTCTTTAAAACACTTTTATGATGATGAAAATGGAAATTTCCCCGTGGATGAAACTGACGCTATCCTACTAATTGCACTAATTTTAATGAAACCGAATAGAATAAGCTAAGCGGAATACATTTGAGTAAGCTGTAAGTAGAAGGTATAGTTATAAATCTTTTAGGAACCCCGAAAAGTGGATATTACACGCTTGACTATTTTCGCATTTTCCACGACAATACACGTATTGTAAACGTCGGTAAAAGCTCATACAACAGAATACAATATACAGTTACCAACACGTGCTATGTGCTTACGGAACTGCCTGAGTACTCTCGAGCGTTGTTTATTTAGCATGCAAGTTTATTCAGTAGACTGCATATTGGCTTACAGTGTTGAAAACACTTGATTAACAAAACACGCCATCGAAGTAAAACTGAATCATTATAATAGTTCGAAACTTAATCCAACTAGATCCTATCAAATACCTGAGTTGGAAGTTGCATTTACGATGCCTCGAAATTACCCCCAATAATAGAAAAAGTTTCAAACGCGACAATAAAAATTTTGCGAACGTTTCCCTGATAACCCCGACTTAGCTTAGCACCCGCTTTAACTTTTTTTATTTCAGATTTCTCGATAGATACAGAAGCAATGTATCGAGAACAGTGCAAATCGTATTTCATAGTAGTACGGCGAGATAATCTGAAGTTGCTGCGAGAGTATTTGCAGTTAGTGACAAAAAAGCACATTGAAACACAGCTAGGGGCTGACTACAACGAAATATTAACCCGACTAGAACTATCCTGAAATATAAGTAGAGAATTTAATAAACCCAAGATATTTTTACCCTTGGCATTTTTCTCTTTTATATTAAAATGTAGCCTTTCATGAAGAAATGGTGAAACTTAACCGAGATCAAAAGAATTTTTTTGAATACCAGCTTACCTGTCAAATAAGAAAACCTAGACTACGCTCTTTAATCATTTCAGGCTAAAATCAGCTTTTTGCAAAATAAAAAATATGGAGTCTTCGTTGAATTTGTCAAAGAACATCAATTTGTCTGATGTGAATAAAACATCAAAAATTTAATGTTAACACCCCGTCTCCTTCTGAATTTGGTTAGGTTTTGTTTATTTACACATCTTCAAGCCAACAACTTTTCTGACAAAACAAACGAGAAAATCTTTCAAAGAAAGCTTTTTGTACGAGAGTACAATATCCTCTGTTCTAGCACAGATAAAGTTAACACTACAGATATACGACCCTTTATACAAAATGTCCGCCCATATTTGGAGACGAAATTAGCGTTAGTTTGGCTACAACGCGCCGGACCAATTTTAGGGCGCTGCTATCGCTATTTGTTTATTACTGTTGAAATGTGTTGGAAACTGTTTTATCGGGGATTTGAGTGCATCTGTCACATCATGAATATAATTTAAGTAGAATTGGCTTCAATATTAATTATTTACGAAAAATTGCGATTTGACAATTAAACATGGCAGATGGCTGTCTAACTTTTGGTTTGAATATGTGCTAAGTAATCTGCTCAATTACAGTCATCTGTGACTTAATTATAAATTGTCATTGTAGCGCCATCTTTTTGCAGATTATTAATCATATAAAACAAGCTGCCGATATCTCACATATTTACCGTATATCTGTAGTTCTATAGTAAACATGTCACTAGCGTTGAGCATTTCATACATACACAATATCCTATATCCAGTGACATTTAAATCCATTCAGACGCAAAATTCACTACGTAAATAGCTTATTACAAACAAACTTCCACGTCCTACTGATTACGTTGCCATTTAAGTCAAAATGAATGTGAATTGTAAGCAAAATATGTATATGAAATAAATCACAGAAAAATTAATAAGCTGATAAATCATTGACATCTAAATACAAAGACATTTATTGCAATTTCAAATAAAAAGAAAGTGTGACGCCTTCTATGAATTATTGAAAATCGAAAATTTACGCATCTTTGTTTACTAAATGGGGGATAATAAAAAATTTCTGTTTACGCTAAATTGCTATTGATTGATAGGAGAATAAAAGTCACAGACTTAATTTTTAGGTGCAGCAATATTTAGGGAGGTTAATTTTCCCCCTATACCAATTTTTTGGTGTATGAATTTGTCCTGTTTTTGGTTTTCATAAATCCCAAAGAATCTTTTCCCAATACATTAGCTTTTTTCTCATAAAATTTCAAAATACAATAAGACATCCCCTGGCAAACCATAACTTCAAGTGAGTTGACGCTGTATGCTTACTAGGGCTGTCAATCCCGGACGAATATTTCAATCCCGGGATTGATCGCTGTGGAAGTATTATGCAATATCAATGTAATTTTCAGTTTTATTTAATTAAACACAGTAATAAACGTACCAAAATATTAATACTATGGATCATTGAGTATAATTTATTTGTTATTCATATTTTGTAAAATTATCGAAAAGCAACTAATGCATCGAGCACATCCGTACCTAAACTTTGCCAAATTTTAGTGAAGAATGTGCCAGCTGCTGAGAAGGCCCTCTCAGACTCTACACTTGTAGGAGGAATCGATAATAAAAAATCGTCAGATAATTGTAAATTAAATCCTCTTGTGCCACCATTTTCAAATAACTCCATTTCTTTTGGTTAAAGTAGAAGATAGCGAAACATTCTTGGCCGTCTTAGCACCTGGCTGAAATGGCTCCATAGATTTCTTCAGAGCGTCCCTCATTTTTTTTAAAAGTGACACGCTCACATTATCTTAGTTTACAAATTGTTTTAATTTAGTGAGATTCGAAAGGGGTAGGTTATCCTCATCAACAACTGTTATCATCCGCTTTCTTCGGGTGAGGCTCAACATTCGCGGACTTCGACATGTTTGACAGTTGACCGATATTACATTAAACCTAGTTAAAAAATTACCTTGCAATAACACATAACAGTTTCATTCTTAAACTTTACTTTAATTATTCAAAATAGTCTAAAAAGTAACTTTTATTTAGAGGCAATAAATGTGTTTAACTTACGCACGTAACTGGACAGCATCCAAACTCCACACACTTTAAATCAGAACTAACTACTACAAAAACTTTAGTCTTGGCTCATAAAAAAAAATATTACAAATAATAAAATATAAAAAAAGACACCCGCCTTGAATAGGGATCACATTTCAAATCAGAGTCGATCAAGGTCGATCCCGAAAATCCCGGGAACGAAACTAGTGCAGCCCCGGGATTTTTGGGGTTCACAATTTGGTGGGATCCCGGTTATAGGGATCCCGATATTGACAGCCCTAATGCTTACATGTAAACAAAATGTTTCGGGAAGGCACTACCTCGTCTGCCCCGCGTGCCAACGGTAGACGGTTCATATCTGAGCGGCGGTTTCTGGTTTAAATTTAGAAAATTAAGTTGATGTAAACGTCGATTTTCAATGACGAGGTTTATGTAAACGCTCAAAAAGAATTGTAGTGCAAACAATGGACGTAATTAATCTTAAACCAAGTTATGGTGAGCGTTAGCTTTTTTGTTAATTTAAAAAAAAATAACTTACTTTTTCACATTAATCTCAAAGCAGATCCTACTATAATTATTCCGTGTACACTATGCTAATGAAATTTTCCGAATTGTTTTGTCAAGGTCGGCACCTATGTTTGCATGCAATCGAGATATTACCGTTTAAAATTATTTTATAATCATTTTGTTTTTTCACGGTACTCCAATGACAACAAACTTGAAGGAGATATAAACAAGACGTAATTATAATTAAATTTTAATTTCATCTTACAGTATTCATGATTACTTAAAGGCTTTTATTATAATATCAGAATTAGATTTTAATTATTTAGTCACTAACAATTTCTAACAGCAAAATGAATTCAAGCCCTTAAAATTCATGTTCCATTACACTAAAACTTGAAGCTGCGAAGTTCTCCGCTTTTATATGTATTCACAAGCATTGATTGCGAATTTCCAGTGCTTTGCATAAAGAAATTACGTAGAATAGCAGTGCATGCCATTGCACTACCGTATTACCTTTGGAAATACAACCTCTAAATCTGAGCACTACTTCCACATAAAACCGAAAACCCAGTCTATAAATTAAACATCTTATACTACATCAACGGATTACAAACAAAAGCAGAGCTCGCTGTCGATACTTTAACGGAAGCAAAAATATCGATAGTTGTTGAAAAAACTAATATTGTGGATTGATGTAAGCACAAACACACACACAAGCAGCGATGTGATGTGTGCAAACAAAATTCAAATATCTACAGCATCTCTCTACACACCACGGCTAAAGTACATATTTTACCATCGATACATTTTATGGTCGGATGCTGTGCTGATCTGGCATGAGCGGCTTATACATGAAGGGCCTGCGATCGAACTTTGATAGCTCGACTCTTCAAAGCACATATATTGCAAAACAAAATGCAAAGAAGCGAAAATAAATACACATAAACAGTCTGGTCTGCCTATGTGTAACAAGCAATTTGTTGAACGTAAATGACGAAAAGAAAGACAAATATTACACGTACCATTAAAATATGCACGAGACGAGAAATAAACCAACACGACCCTTCTGAAAACTGAAAAATCGCTGTAAAACCGTCATTCCTCTTACGCTGTTGTATTATTTAAAAATGTCAACGAACCGCGTATATCGCAGAAGGTATTTAACTTATAACAGCCCGGAATTTTTATTATGAGGCTTTTTACAACACAAACATAGATTACTATGCTGATATGCTGAAGTAAAGTGAGTTGAACGAGCACAACTTTGCATGCAAGACAGCAGATTTGCTACTTTATCTGATGTAGTTTACGTTGCTTTAAAATTTCCAAATAATCGGAGGAAGTATTAGCGTAAGAGAAGATAGATTACGGCCATTAAATTACGAAAATTTTTAAACAAATGCATTGCTTATTTAATCAGGAGTATATTATTTTAGATTTTGACCAAACTTAATTAAACTTCGAATTTCCACAAAATCTTTGTTATCTAGAAAGTGACAGATGACGAAAATGGAACATAAATTAACACTAAAAATTAATTGGAAACATTCATATCTTTTTAGTTTCCCGATTATTAAAGAAAAATACCCTAAATATGAAACAAACCCCTTTAAATAAAACTGTAAGTATGTTAATTTCACACAATTAGTGTTGGCAAAATTCTAAAAATGAAGTACTCGCAAAAAATTGAAAGATAATAAGTCTAGAAACATGTTTTTACTTTTCCATACTTCTACTGAAGTAAGGGAAGTTATGATTTCATGTAAATTTTCGAATTTCAGATTTTAACAGAAATACGCGTTTTAAGTTCAAGGGAACACAAAAAAGTGGTTTTAAAAAAATGTCTGTATGTGGGTGGCTGCATTCGTTCCCCTATACTTCCGGAACGCCTTGCCTAATTTTATAAGATTTGGTGTGTGGAAGTTTTTTAGTTGCAGGTAGCTCTTCGTAAGGTCGTTAATCGGAATGTTGTTAATTGGTATAGATCTTTTTTAAAAAATTTTTGAATTTGTGATTACATAGCGTTGTAGTCCATCTTAAGTCAAATCAAACGCTTTTTTTTCCAAATGCTGTATCTTTAAAATAAAGACCGCTAAAAATTTTGGAAAATTATATTTTAACGCCCGATTACTCAAAAACAAAATATCCAATCTATACAAATTATCACATTATTTGATAGCCCTTAATAAATATAATCAAGTGACGTAGAAATATTTTTAGAAATATGAAAATTGTAAATATACTAGCGACTCATAATTTCGAAGATTTTCAAAAAATTATTCCTAAAAAACTAGCCATTCATTTTTTTAAACTTCCTGAGCCGATAGAACTTGCAATGAACTACAGATTTGTGTTTTACTAATCTCCCAAATTTTATTCTGACGCCCTCAAGAAATTTTTGAAATTTTTCAATTTGACGCATTTACCGGAAGTTACGTGATTTTAACTACGCCTATCGATTAGCTCTAACAACAAATTATATTTTTCATTTTTTGCAATTTTTGATAAATCCATAAATAAAGTTGTTATAACCGTTTCTGTCCTTCGCATATTCGTAGTCGTCGCGCGCCGACTACGTAATCACGCCTTAAGTCTGGAACGAGCGGCTTGTACCAGCTGCAGATGACTAGATGTAAATTTCAATCACTTCTTGACGCGAGAATATTTAAACTGTAAAAAGTATAAGAAAGTACCAGCAACCTGTTTCGTCCATTTTTCATAAGTCACCTTTATGACTTCAAAATTTTCTGTTTGTGTTGAAGTAGTACAATCTAAAATGGTACTTTTATGGAAATAGGAGTAATATGACTATTACTATGCGAAGAAGTAATCACGAAGGAAATCTGTTGTACACGGCATATAGGAAATCTTTGGGAAATCTTGAAAAAATTCAAAACATTCTGAGAAATATCCACAGCAATATTCGGGAAAATTCAAAAAATTCCGGAGAAATTCAAGAAAATTCCAAGGAAATCTAAGAGAATTACGGAAAAATCCGTAGGAATCGAAGCAAATTACTAGAAAAATAGCTGCAATTATAAAAATAACTCGTGCCAAAATTAGAAACCACATTTAAAAACCGAGGATCCTTAGAATAAAATGTTAGTCACGTCACTGCATCGGATTTTACTGAAACGCCTGCATAAATAGGATATGTTCGTTAAAACTCGTGCGTAAAGCCGATAATTCGCAACAAATACTATAGATATGTATTTAAATGTAGGAGAATGGTACTTTTTTTAGCTTCCTATGCTTTCGTATTGGTTTCATGAGTTCGAGACGAATTTAAGTTTTTTTAATGAATTACCAGTTTTGCACCTCCATGAACTCAAAAAAGTAGGTTTTTAAATGCCATCTGTCTGTCGGTTGTTGGTATGAGTGTGGTGCGGAATATGAGTGTATATCAAAAATTCATCGCCAGCAAGAAGTAAATAAAAAAAATTGTCAAAGTGTTTATACTTTTATTTTTACACGAAATCTTTTTACGTATAGTATTTACACTGTGTTTGCAAGATGTAGTATGTCTAGTGTATTATGACAGTAGGAATACAGTACACCCATACGCCTTTAAGTGTAACTCCAATTATAGAAAATACTATTACAACCTTTATAATATTAATTGATATTTAGGCAGAGTTATTAAATTAAGAGTTAAAATTTTTAAAGCAAGTTTTGTGCGAATAATAGAACCGAAATAGAATCTAATATATAAACGAGACAATTGTCAATAAAAATGGATCTTAGAAAACTGTATGTAAGTGCTATAATCGTATATACATTCCGCTAGTTAATTTTTCAGTAAGCAAGCTCTGTTTGTCTGATTGTAATTATCTTAACTCGCCGTCTCCAATTACATTCCCCCAATATTTACCATACAATATTACAGATTAGTTACTACATCTGACATCATAAACTATTTCATTGGTAAAAGACGTACGTGTGCGTAAGCTAGGTATTCACACACATTCATTGGGCCAGATACTTTGGGATACAGTTAGATTACAAGAATCATAACAATCGCAAATTAATTTACAAACAACGGCTAACCTATACAATAAAATGAGCGAAACACTTCGCCTGGACTTTCCTATACTTATAAAATAACATTGTTTTATATTTTCCAACACTTTCGATATACACCTGTCTAGACACGAATAGTTAAAGTAAATAGTTCTTATAAGTTGTAACATCTTGAAGCGGTTGAAGAAAGACCGACCGCTGCGCGCGCTGCAAGCATAAGGTTGGGTAAAATATTCGGACTGAATCTACGGAAGCGTGGAAATTGATATTTGAAAATATATTAATAACTCGAGAAGTATTATTTTTAGCAAGAAATTACTCTTATTAATTTGTATTTAGAATTACAAAACCTTTCTGATTTTAAAACCAAAATGCCACGTTTCCATTTAAAAAAAAGTTATTTTTTACCCTGGCCGCCATATTAAAATTGGAAACTCAAGTTTTTTTCTTAAATACAATCGAGAAGAATTTGCCCTACAACTTTGCTCTTGGGTTTGCGAGTCTATCTATTAAGATAAAAAAGTTAGCTTACACTGAACATTAAACGACTAGTACAAGAATACAACTGCTGTAGAAAGTATGTGAAATTCTTCTAAGGACAAAAAGATTATTAAGGGGCAAAAAATTCGATTTCTTGATTTTTTGTAAAAAGATTCTCCTAGAGCAAACAAAACAAAAAACCAGATTTTTAATTTTTTATCAAAAAAATTTGGGGGGAGGGGAAACAGTAGCCCGCCTAAATATGAAATTATCGAAAAAATATTATGATATTCGGATTTTGCTATCAATTTTGAGCTATTTTGCTTTAACAGAAATATTTTATTGCCCCCCGTTAAATAAATAAAAGGGTACCAATTTTCAATTTTCAAAAAATCACAGAGGGCGTCACAGTGAAATTATAGCAATGAGCAAAAAACAAAATTGTAGCAGATGCCTATCTCTATCAGCTTAAAAAGTTTAAACAAAAACGTGTGGGCAGTTTTTGAGATTTTTTTTTTTGAAAATTTCAAAAATTTTGGAGTGGTGCCATTGAGATCGTTTTTAGATTTTCAAAATTAATTATATTTCATGGTATAGTACCCTTAAGGGGCTACCAAACAAGTTGTAGTTGATCCCAATCAAACAACTGGTTTTTGAGAAAATGGGCGTTAAAGTCGAAATTTTCAAAAATTCGTAGCGGCCGCCATGATGAAGCTAGAGAGTTCGGTAAAAAAACGTTTGATTTGTTCCAAGGCCTTCTATAATTTCCACTATTCCAATTTTCAAAATTCAGTTTCTGAAAAAAATGCTACCAAAAAAACATGTCTAACTTCCGCTTCCGGTTTCGGATTCTTTTTAAAAGCTTATTTTATCGATGAATTTTTGATATACCTCCTCATTCCAAAGCACATCGAAATCGGTCCAGCCGTTCCGGAGATATGAGCGTTACCCACACACACACCCACCCACACACACACCCACAGACAGACATTTTTTAAAAACCACTTTTTTAGGATCCTGGAAGCCCAAAACATGTATTTCCGTCAAAATCTCGATTTTGAAAATTTGCATGAAATCAATACTTCCCTATACTGAAAGTATAGGAAAGTAAAAATAACTGAACCCGTGGGCTACGCCTCACGCTATAATTTACAAAGAATTGCTAACAAATTTATTAGAAGAGATATATGTATTTATGTGATTCATACATTCCGCCGGTATTGCAGCTTCTTGGCACCGATTACACCGCTTGACTGTTACATATACATCGAAACCACAATTATTTGTTAAGCGCGTCTTAAACTTTACAATAAAATAGCACAACCCGCGAAATACGACACACGATTTTCTTTAAAAACCATTGCTAACTGCGGCTGATTTTATTAGTAATATGATATTTCTTTGTTAGGCGCGTCTTAAACTTTACAATAAAATAGCACAACCCGTGGACCACGAAACACGCTTTTTTTACAGACAATTCGTAGCTGCAGCTGATTTTATTGCTGATGTGATATTTCCTTATTAAGCACGTTTTACGCTGTACAATAAAATAGGAGAACCCGTGGGATACGCCTCACGCTATTCTTTACAAAAAATTGCTAGCAAGAAGACATATATTAATGTATTTCATACATTCCCCCGGTATCGCAGCTTCGTGGCACCGATTACACTGCTTGACTGTTACATAAACATTGAAACTCTAAATATAATAAATAAGGTGCGTCGAGAATGCTACTGAATACGTCGTCACTAAACGTTAAGACTGGGGGAAGGAATGTGGATTTACTATAAACCCGCTACGCTGCCTACTTTATTCACTTATTTAAAACGGAGTGCATAGCCGACTGGTGGTGATTTTCGCAGCAAACAACTCGACAATCCAAGCGGTAAATTTCCGGAAATCATAATAAACATTCGCACGATTACTTAGTAGTTACGTAAGTTCAGTCACCGCGTATTTTTGAGAATATACAATACTGAGGGACGGCATTCGGTACATATCGTGCAACTCGACACAGCTTATTTATTACATTTTTTAGAAGTTGCCAAAAAAGCGTGGGTCGTAGACCACGGGTTCCGCTGGTAATAATTACGCGTAAATACGATGAAGTTACACGAAGTAGCAAAAAGAAATATGATAAATAATTTTGTTTTGTTTATTTAAGACAAGTATGTATTCAGCATTTAGAATTGTAACTTAACTTGCTTGTTTTCTATGTAATGCGATATATCGAGCATCCAGGAAAATGCCGAACATAGAAGAATTTTAATTTTGGCAAAAAATCAACGAGTGCTTTCAATGTTTTGATGCAACCACTCAATAAAGTAATCAACCGAAAATAGGAAACTACAATTAAAGCATTACATTACAGGTTGATGAAACAAAGCAGAAAACAAGAAAAAAGTCCAAAATAATCCTAACGGTACTATCACGAAATGAAGAAATTCTTCCATGAATTAATTCATTAAATTCCGTTTTACTATTGTAGCATTAATTAATTACATATTAACACGAGGGAGAGAGTTCATTGTCGCGGAAACCTAGTTAACATAAAAAGGTTACATTGCTACTAAACTGTAGTGTTTTAATTAACAGACACATTTATAAACACGTTCAAAGCAGCTGCAATAACAAACCATGCGTTTATTATAATTACTTGAATTGGCTTGACAAGAATGCTGCAAAAAATTCATCCGTTAGGATAACTAATCAAATTTATTGTGGAAATGCCTAAAGCTCCAACATTACATTTTATATCAAGTGTAAGACAATGCAATGATACAGTGGCTTCGATGATAATTATAGTTGTAGAAACAAATAGGCAAGCAAAAGTTTATTGTTGTGTTCAGACCACAACCAATCAGAAGTTTAATGATAAAACGTAATTTGAAAAAAATATATGTACAAATTAATTTTTATTGTTTACAGGGAAGGACAATCACCCCTTTAACTATCACTTATACCCGCCACTTTTGACTTCTCGGGTTTTCGTCATCTACAAGTCTAAAAAGTTTAATTTCTCAATTAATTTTTATTTAGACTTCCAACATCCTTACCAAGACATTTTCTAACTACGCCACTGAGTTACAGAAGGCAACACTAATCAATTTTTTCAAAAATCATCTCTTGTTAATCGACCCTCTAATAAAAACCAAATTATGTATAATCCCTAACCCTTA
Source organism: Ctenicera cuprea (assembly GCA_958336395.1). Taxonomy (NCBI): domain Eukaryota; kingdom Metazoa; phylum Arthropoda; class Insecta; order Coleoptera; family Elateridae; genus Ctenicera; species Ctenicera cuprea. The sequence continues at coordinate 35,131,729 of OY284488.1, forward strand.
TGTTTGTTAGGCATTATTATTTAATGACCTTCTAACAACGAGGTATCAGTAGCGCAGCCAGCAATTTTCAAATGGGGTACGTATTACTGTAGTCCACCATTATCATCAACAAATTACATGTCAGCAAGCGGGTCGTCTGATTACTGATTGTTATCGTTCTCACCAGAGGGAAAGAGTGTCATTACCCTATCTGGAACCCTCTTTATTCTTCCGCATGCAGCCGTCTACGAGAGAAATCCGGGGTAGGCACTCAACTCAGCACGTCCACCCCAGATTACCAGATCCGAAATGGAACTAATGAATGGTCTACATCTATAATCAGGACGAACTGAAATTATCCTCGTAACGGATAGACAACGTTTGCAGAACTTTCACATAGATGCTGGGGGTCGAAACTGGAAGAAAATAGGGGAAAGAAAGCTTTTTGTTCTTTGTTTGGATTGTTGTTTTTGTTTGAGTTCAATTTACAATACTGAAGAGTAAAATTTATGATCGGATGCCAGCAACCAACAAACATCTTCAGTGACGTACACGATCATCAACTTATGTTTAGTGAGGTACAACGTAGTTTTTTTGGCTATTATTACAATTTTATATCCCTGGATGTAAAACGAGGTAACTCAACAGACTAAATGTAAATAAATAGAGCTTTATACGAATTTAACAGAGTAGCAGTTTTTTTTTGACAAAATCCCGGATCAAAATAAGCGACAATAAAAATTATTTACAGCCTACTTTATACGTCGCACTTTTGTCCTTTAAAATATATCCTCATATTCGTCTAGATACAATGGAGAAACATAATTGGAGAACACTAAGATAAAAAATTTCTTCTTGTAAAGACTTTAATACCTCAAAGCCTAGGAAATGCGAGACCAAAGGTATAGTATAAACTTAATGTTTAGAAAAAGTAAAAAAAAAACAAGAAATTATTGATTTATTTTTAAATTTTTATTTGGAATGGGGTCGTTTGCTAATCGTGGCCCACCGTCACGTCGCGTCGGCCAAAAACACTATGAGAATGGCACTTGAAATTGTAAACAGTAAGTAAACAAAACATACCATCCGTGGCGTTCCGTGGTTTTGAAAATTTGGGTAGGCAATGGCAAAAATTATTTAACATTAATATTAAAAAGTACAAAAATTACGGCAACTCCAATTTACCAAGACCTATTGGTAACTGAATTAATCTACGCATCAAATCCCTACTAAATTTCACTTTGCCATTATGCACTTTAATTTGATAAACGTAAACCTTCGTCTAAAGCCAAGTTAATGCGTGATTTGCCAAATAATTTTAATCTAACAGTTGCAGATCAATGTTCTTTGGTTGACGCACTTTTTTTAATTTCAGCTGAAAGATTTTTTAAAGCAGAGTATCCTGTTTCAGACTACACTTTTGAGGGGTTAGATATAGATGAAACTAGTAAGTAATTCCAGCAAAATAGTTTATTTTTAATATCGCTACCAGTTAGCCAATCAATTCTTTTATACCATTCAGTATTAAACGATCTAGATTTCTTCCTACTGTCTGTGCAGTAACGACGCTAGTAATTTTTAAGTACATCGGCCACTATTTCTTATTTCTATTTGTTTTTCGTAAAAGTACCCATCAAATTTTTCTTTTAAAAGCTGGCCAACAAGAATTTCCATACTTACTGCAAATTTTCAAACTACGTATGAAATAAATAAACACACAATAGCTGCACGCTGCAACTAACTGCCGCCGACCGGCGCAAGTAAAGTACTACAGAGGCCGTGCCTTTGCCGTGCTTATTGCGTTCTGAAATCCCTACTATTTCTTTGTATCTGTTCATCTGATCATTGCATTATTGGTATCAATGTTCATGCAAACGTATTAAGAATAATAGATTCGTTGATCGTGTCGTAGCTGAAATCATTCGGCCCGATAAGCTCGGCCTTCGCGTATGTGAAACTGTGTTTAAAGGCAACGGTCTATTTATGTGGCGCCTCATTTGTAATGTGTTAACAAGTAAAAACTGTGTAAATGTAACTTTTTTTATTGAAAGTTAGAATTATATTTTTTTGCCATTTTAAAGATTTTTAAAATTTGTATAACTTTCTAAAAGTCCGAGTGGTCCAGTTGTAGAGAACCAGGCTCACAATGCGTGAGTTATCGGTTCGAATCCTGGAAGAAGCAGAATTTTTTTCTGTAATTCTGTGGATCGGTATCGAGCTCGGTAACCATTCGACGTTGGGTTACAATTAACGGCGCTTGCCTTGATTACTGACTGACCAGGACAAGTACCAAAGTCATAAACAACATAAAACATACAATTAAACACATGTGTGTGAATGACATTGAATGAATGTGCATTAAGGGTGGCATAAGCTTCAGGAGCGTAGCGGTCTAAAGGTCAAACGGCCCCACTACCTCCTACTGCACAAGCAAATAGCCTACCCGGAGTGAAAGACCTCGACACCTTCGGGTATAAGAGGTGAAAGCTTAAGTAAGTATAACTTTCCAGTAAATCGTATGCTTTCTCATACGCGAGATGTTTTGCACTGTGGATGTCAAAATATCCAGTGTCAAACGCGCCTTTCCTATTTGTTTTGTTTAACAACTTCAGTTTAATAAACCACCCCATTTCGTACACAATATTCCATAATAACTGTGTCCAAAAATAATGATTATTCCAAATTATCAAAGGCACAAAGTCCTCTTTTTGTGCCTTTAATTCTCTTCAATGCCATAGCTTGCGGTTATACTCAATCTCATGCCAACTACACTGTAATTTATCACCAATTATCACCAAACCAAACTGCTTCATTTTGACAGGAAAGTAGAAAAGAATTAACAATTTAATTTTTGTTTTTCAGAAAATGGATTAATTCGAGCGTAAAAAATAAATTCTTGTTCGCTGCATACTAAGGTCAGGATACAAACAATATAACAACAGTAACGGTAACCTACTTTTCCATATATCAATTTTAATAAGCTTCAACGTTTATTTATACAGTTACACATTTCATATTCATATTTTTATCGTTAAATCTTTGCATGCTACGAACGTACCTAAAAGAGCCATGTCAATAAGTTCATAGCTCACGGGTATACGCCATTACCTTGAGGAATGAGAACATTATCACCACCGAATAGAACTAAGTACCTATGAAACGCCTACAGCTTAAATTTGGTAGTTCAACATAATAAATCAGTATTTTATGATGTAAATCCTATTAAAGGTGTTATGGTTCACTTATAACAACTCCTACTTAAATGTAATCCGATTACACTACGTACAGTCTGGTACAACAGTCAAAATAATTAATTAACAACCTGCAGTTTGACACATGCTCCGTCTGTTTTAGCACATCACGAATCAAGACGTTAATAATAATGGTGGTCGTTCCGAGGTCAAATAAAACGAAGTTCGCGTTTCGTGCAGCAGTTAAACCGTTCGTCCACAACAACATTCCTAGCAGCAAAAAAATATTTTTATATCCTTAACAATAAAGTTTGAAACAGTTTTACGCTGATGCAAGGTGTGGCCGAACGACCCCGTTAAAGGTGGAGGGCACGGATTTTGCGGAAACCCATCACGTTTTATTTAGCGAGCGGGCCCTCTTCAAGAAGTATATTGAATTTGAAAAACCTGGAGTGTTTAAGGACTGTTAAATCCAGCGGAAGCTGCACAGGCTATGGGTCAGCTTTTTGGGTCAACGCATCAGCCCCAAGATCAATTATACAAGCCCCTACTCGGAAATACCAACCTCGGGGTGGGCTTTGGTAATTAAGGGCATGATGTCATAGCTACGAAGCTAATAAGTTTATTCGGCATCGTAATAGGAAGTGTTCCCTTTCATTGTCTCAGTTATAACTGGTCTTTCTTGGTTTTATTAACAATTTGTAGATTATGGCAGAAAATGACACCCTTCTTTAGGTTGCTAGAAAGTGTCACATAGAAGTAGCCCAAACAATTTTTAACTTCAAAGGCATCTTATCAAAAAAAATGTATTTATCAAATGTAGTGTTAACTAGTGATGTAAAACTTCATGACGCTTTTCTTTGTTGCGAATATTCGCGAATATTAGCGAAATTTCGTCAATTTTAGAAAATATTTGAATGTATTGGATTCAAGCTCACACTTCTATAATTTGCGATAAATAATGCGGTACCTAATCAGAATCTAAATAGGGTTTTTTTTAAATAATAACTAAAATAGAAATTTTTCATAATTTTTTTATAGTTTATCTCAAATTACACTTTATATTTTTAGAAGAAATCATAATTCTAACATCTTCATCCTTGAAAATCGAACATTTTGAAATTGGTCGTTCAAAATTAACTACATTGGCCTATTTTCACGAATTTTTAAAATAAACTCTTATAATACACGAAAATTTTCAGCGTAAACTTTGCGTATTTCTGTTTTCTTTTGAGTAGGCGTCAAGACAGTCTTGATTTCTCTTATATACAGGATGTTTTAACATTGTATGTCAGTGTATTCCGTGGTACAAACTAAGAAAAACATTCATATGAACAATGAACATATGTCCGGAAACGCGCCTAACGATTTTTTAAATCTTATTAAGCATGTAAAAATAAAAACGCGAACTGTGCCACAGTAAAACAACACTGCGCTCGTGCATAAACCTGTTTTTGACCCTTTGCGTTGGGTACTTGTGTACTTACTCTGCTAGGAATGCGTGCATTCATACCGCCCCCGTCCCGCGTGTGCTACGATCGTACTTAAAGTGCATTGAAAACTCGTTTTCAACGTACTAGCGAATATTTCCGAAAGTTTCTGAAAGTTTCCAAATTTTCCCTTGCGAATATTCGCGCCTCACATCACTAGTGTTAACTATTGATCAGTAAAACTAGGTGATTTCGAGACAAGTATTTCAAGGCCATAAGCAAAAACTATTGTCATTTCAAACTCATACTTAAAAATGGGCGAAACAGGTCGCTGGTACTTTCCCATACTTTTTACGTTTTAAATATTCTCGCGTCAAGAAGTGATGGTAATTTACATCTAATCTAGCCGGTACAAGCCCGCTGCAGACTTAAGACGTTGGTTACTTAGGGGCTGCGCGCGCTCCTACGACGCGATGTGAAAGGCGCTAAGATAATTAATGCGCTCACCAAAATAGTTATAACAGCTTTATTTATACAGTTTCCCGCAGCATCACCACCCCAGGGCTGAAGAGGCCAAAAGCCTATAACGGCCCCCAATATAAAATATATTAAAGATTTCATGTACTCATACTTTGTAAAAATATTAGATCAATATACGTATTTTAACGTTAACAGTTATCAAAAATATGCAAAGAGTGAAAACTTATTTTTTTTATTAGAGATAATTGATAAGCGTAGTTAAAATCACGTATCTGTCGGGAAACCCGTTGTTGACGCTCACCAAAATAGTTATTACAAGTTTTATTTATACAGCTATCAAAAATATGCAAAGAGTGAAAACTTATTTTTTTTTATTAGAGATAATTGATAAGCGTAGTTAAAATCACGTAGCTGCTGGAAAACCCGTTGTTGATGATAAAAATAAAAACAAAAAGTATTTTTTTTTCATAATTTTTAAAATAGTTGAAAATTCTTGCTGATCCTAATAAAGTGCTTCAAATAGTCTATCAAACTGATAAAAGTTTATAACAATCGGCGTTGGTTTAGGAATAAAAAATTAATCAATTTCAAAATTTTCTAAATTCCTAGAGGGCGTCAAAGTGAAATTTGGGAAATTAGTAAATAACAAATTTTGTAGTTCATTGCAAGCTCTATCGGCTCAGAAAGTTTACAAAAATGGTGTAGGCAGTTTTTGAGGATTTGTTTTTGAAAATTTTGAACCGCTAGTATATTTACAATTTTCATTTTTCATAAAATATGTTAACATCACTTGATTATACTTATTAGGGGCTATCAAATAATACGATAAATTGTATTGATTGGATATTTTGTTTTTGAGTAATCGGGCATTAAATTTAAAATTTTTAAAAATTCGTAGCGGCCTTCATTTTGAAGATAAAGCATGTGAAAAAAAGCATTTGTCTTTAGATGCACTACAACGCTATGTATTCAAAATTTCTAAAAAGTGTTTAGAAACAAATCCATACAAAAAAAAACTGAACTAATTTCCGTTTCCGGTTCCGATAAACGACCTTACAAAGAACTACCTGTAACTAAAAAACTTCCACACACCAAATCTTATTGAAATCGGTCAAGGGGTTCCAGAGATATAGGGGAACGAACGCACCCATCCACCCACGTAAGCACCGACCCACCCACACTTTTCGGGTCTGGAACCAAATTTGTGGTTACATCCCATGGCGAAAAAATTGCCTACATTTATTGCTATTTTAATTTATTTTAAAAACCTATAACATGTACACAACATAGGCAGGTAATCAATCAATATTTAAATCATCGGGTACTTGTTTTGTAGAACAGATAGTTATAAACAAGGAAAACCAATTAATTGTAATCTTAATTTTTGTACTACAGCACTGAAGCGATTAAAACTTTTCAACAAAAATTATAAACAAAATAGGTAATAAAACGTGCGTTGTATTCTCATTTATATTCCGTGAAATGGCAAGTAATAATTAAAATTTGACATAAAAACGCTTCATTTCTTGATTTAACACCAGCAAAACTAGGTATCAAAAATGTTAAATTCCTTTTGAAAGCTGGGAACGAATAAACCCAGGAACAAAAAGACCTTTCAAACATTTATGAAAATGTAATGTTTATTACCTAAAAATAAACTAGTGTGTCTAAACAAAAGTAATAAACTGAAGTAGTCACGGCCAAAGACATCGACAATGCGCAAATTTGTACTAAATTATATGGTTAATAGCATCTATATTAACAAACACCTTATTTAAACCGCTAAAATTTATTTTATTCTCTTAAAATAATATTATGCGAGTATTTTTGACCGTTCTAATATGGCGTTGCAAACAATGTTATCTGTTTAAATCTCAAAATCAATTTTTCAATTACACTTAAACTGTATATGAAAGCAGAACATCCTTTCACCCTTTATATTTTGAAACAGTTATCTGGTAAAATGAAATCTGATTAAGTATTTGTTGCAAAACAATGTTTATCCGCTGAATGCCAAAAATCGATTTTCAACCTCTCATACACCTTTGGCTGATTAGTCGTTTTTTTTAACTGTTCAGGTAAACGACCAAAAGAAAATACCCTATAGGTTTTTTCTCAATGTGAGGATGTTCCTATGGTCATCTAACATGTCCATACCGATTTTGAAGCCGAAATGAGCCAGTTTTAGGAAAAAAACGAAAAATCGAGGGTAGGAGTGACGGTGGATGGTAGGAAAATCGCGTTTGCGCAGATAGGCTATTAGACATGCGTAGAATACGCGAACTAACGTGTCTATATTATAGTAGAGCACCCCTTCCCACCAGCCTTATTTTTTGCTGGAGTTATCTGGCTTTATGTAATTGCCAACAATGTTTATCTGCAGAATGCCAAAAATCGATTTTTCTCATACGCTGACTGATCGTCGTTTTTCTTAGGTGAACGACTAAAAGAAAATACCCTATAGCTTTTTTTCAATGGATGGTTGTTTCTATGGTCATTTAACAAGACGATACCCCGATTTTAAAGTCGCATTGAGGTAAATTTTTAAAGATATAAAAAATCGAACCGGAAACTGTAGGAATATCGCGGCTGCGCAGATGGGTTATTCAACATGCGTAGAATACAAATGTGAACAAATTTATCGTGCGCGTCTATATTGAAATTTAACACCCCTCCCCACCACCCCTTTTGTTCAGTGGACCAATCTCGCTAGGTTGCGGTTTCATCTCAGTGTGATTGCTAATTCTTTAAACCTAAATAAAGTGTTATGAGTTAAGGCGTCTAGGCTGTAAAGTGTATACAGACACATACACACAGACACCATGGCAAAACTTGCATAAATGCATATTCGTCCAAATCTCAACTTCCGAAATTTTGAAGATAACATCTTCCTCTAGCTATACTCCGTATAGCAAGGAAGGTAAAAATATGTAGTAAGTTAGCATATTAACACGTTGACTGTCGCACTGGAGAATAAAAACGTCTCAGGTCCCAAGACTTTCTTTCTGTTAAAAAGATTTAAAATAGAGTAGGAGACTAGTCTGATATAAAAAATGTGAAATTTTAATTTAGACCCGGCGAATACTTCCGCGAGTTGTTTTTGATGCACGCAGCACTTCAAAAATGTACTTCTGCTGAGAGTATCCTACACCGAGGAACGTGCGCCAAAAAAAATAAGGTTTCGGTTTTCTGTCACGGTTGAAATTGTTATATGTTTTGGTTACGTTTTCGGTTACGGTTTGATGCTATTTCAAATTTCAGTTTGTATTACCGTTACCGGTATTAACCGGTATTTCTTTGATGTTTTATATAATGTATTAAATTCAAAACTTTCAAAGAACTGGTAGATTCCGTACTTCAAATTTTAACGAACTTTGGGTTGATGAATACCTAAAATGATGTAGAGTACAATTTGAGCAACAAAAATGTAAATTTATTATAAACATTATTATGAAATATTGCATGTTGCAAAAACTTCACATATTTATGAAAATTGTCCTTAAAAGAAATTGCTTCTATTAAATCAGCAAAAAAAATTAGCATGCTATATTACGCGTAAAATCCAAATATACTTCGGGATTTTTAATTTATTTCATTGAAAAATATTTAAAAACACTGAGGACATATCTTGAACAGTCTGGGTAAAACTAAAGAAAAATTTAGTGAAGCGGGCCTATAAACCGCAAAGAAAGTAATTTTGGTGCGGAAATGAAATTGCAAAAAGTTCCTCCCGTACCTATACACACGGTCGCGCTGTTAATTTGCCCCTTCCGCTACGCTGTAGACAAAGTCATTTTAAAAAATATATACAAAACAGCACAACCAGTAGCATTCCACTATGTACAAAATAAAATAATCGCGCTGTCTGCTACCCCGTGCGCAGAAACGCCAGCTGACAGCTATCGTCCCGTGCGTAGGTGCTTGACTTTAGAACTGGAGCTGCTACCCCGTGCCTCCAGCATTGTCAATTTTATTAGTAGAACCCTACAAAGAATGCATGCGTACGCAGATCATTTTATATGAAATAACCAAACCTAGAATTCATTTCTACGTGAGCGACAGCATGGGCGTTATGACAGGCATAGGCCTCCAAGGCGTGAAAACTATGTTTTGTGTGTTTTGGCGTTTCCGTATAACGTTCTTAATAGCATAGATCGGAGGGATGCGCGTGGACAACCCTTTGCCGCATAGATGGTTGTCGAAGGTGCGGTCGAATCCCGGCGTGGCAAAAATTTTTTTATTTATACTGATTTTTTAGATCAAAGTTGTTGGTCTAGGCATTCTACGCGAGGTTATGGTTGTAAACGGTTTTTTTCTAAAGAAAGATATGAAAATAAACTCGCGTTCGTTCACTAATACATTACGCTATTGAAGCGCACGGAGGAATAGATATAGAGCTAAAATTACGGGAAGTCGCTTAGCTCCGTGCGCACGAGTTAGCAGACACAGCAATAAATAATTATAAAACCCATGTACAGGATTACCGCTAATGGGGAAATTCAATAGCAATACACCATTTGTGTACGTTTTTCGGAATTTTGTAAACAAGCAATTTAATGTGACCTATTCCCCTCTACCCATTTCCACCAGATGTTCCGAGAATTTTCCCAGAATACTCATCTCATCTGCATATTTTTCAAATACTGAGTATTCCGTCAAGCAAATTTGGAACTTTATTATGTAATCGTATTCGCAACTTTTTACCCCAAAAAATACCCTACTTCTTAAAAAGCAGCAGACAATTACTATCTAGATTGTTTTGATATATAAATAATGTATGTATTACTTTTCCCCCTTTTCTTCCCATTTGCCATAGCACAAAGTACTGTCGCTGATTCTGACACGCTCATTCAAGACAAGCTCGCTGCATAAAACTGATCTTTTGTCTACTCTCTAATGTCTACGCAGTTCGGATTTGCATACTAAGCCAACATAAATAATTGTTTTGGCTACAAACCTGTGGCCAACCAAAAAGAAATACAAAATTACAAAGGCTAAGTACTTATTGCTATTTGTTACAAATAAATCTCAGTGCGCAATTTGCCGAACAAAACGATATCGGTATATTCTGAAAATAATTAGGGTTGCGCTTTTCGGTTATGGTTTAGAAAATTGTTAATTTCTGTTTTCGTTTCGGTTAGGATGCAGAAAATTAAGCGTTTTTTCCGGTTTTAGATTATGTTTCGCTGCACGTCCGTCTACACCGTATGCATTAAATGCCATTTATCGCAATTACTTTGTAGTTTTACCATTGTTAAAGTCAATATCGATTTGTTTTATTTATATTTGCAAAATAAACTATTTTTTTCTATGCAGCACTGAGGTGTATTTTCATTACACTCAATAAAAACAGTTAAAAGTTAAAAAGCAATGTAGGTACTAGGAAAAATTGCGTAGGTCAACCAGAAACAATTGCCCTTCCACAAATTCCCTCTGTCACAGCACAATAGTGCGAGTTCTGCACAAGCCACGCGGCCCCATAAACATTTTAAGCAATAAATGCCTCGATCTTTCTCCTTTGAACAATAATATGTTAAATTATTTTTCTTGTCATTTTTTTTTTTATTTTTTCCTATATGTTTATTTTTTTATTGTAATTATTTCGATGTATGTTCAATTAATATTGTTATTATTATTATTATTATATTTTAATCCTATGGCTCTCTGTACAATAAGATCTGCGAGTTTTTTTTTAACTCATATGGCAGGCGACGTGTAAATAAATCATACTTTATATAAATCGTTATGAATGCAAGGAATATACAACAGCCCCAGGAAACCCCCTTATATATTCAAGAACTACTTTTGACAAAGTAAAAATACCAAACAAACAATCCTAAAACAGTACAGGTTATGTCAGTTTACTCATTACACTAATGTAGTTGTTTAAAATTCTATAAGCGCGCTTTAGTCAATTGTCAGGCGATATGTGGGAACTTTAAAATGACACGTTTAAATCTATCATTTAAATTTGTAATGGCATCCGTAACTGAATAGCAATGTGGATTCCTCAAGAGATTTATTTTTGTTTAAGTCCGTTATTTTAAAATTATGTTTAGATGGGTGAGGTGAAAACTTTGAGAAAATATTGTCATATTTGGGCACTCGGACGATTTGTCTGAAGGGACTTAGTCACCACTACTCTGCAGGGTAGTGCACCGCCGAAAAAAAAATATTTCCGGTTCAAATTGTATTAAACTTTGGTTACGCTTTTTGGGTTATGGTTTAATCTATTTCAAATTGCGGTTTTGATTATGGTAACCGTATTAACCGGTATTTTTCAATGTTTTATAGATGTAAGAATACATTGAAGTTGAAACTCTACGAATACCTGCTTTAAAGTTCAAATTCTGACGAACCGTGGTTGAAGAAATACATTTCACGATGCTGACGTACAGTACAAGTAAACAAACTGAAATAAAAATATTTATGCACAGATGTATCATAAATTGACAATTATAGACGAATTTCTTTGTCATAAGCGTTTTTTTATAGCTCATGTACCTCTTTATTGCCCATGGGCTATAATGAAACGTCAAACAACGATATCATACCTAATAGAAACAGTTTAAACACTTGCCAAATGAGATTTTAGGCAATATGGCTACCGTTGTTTACCCGCTACCATAGTTACGCTTCAAATCTCAAATTTAATCAAAGCAACGCTAGATGTGTGTGGGTTTATTTCATAAATATTTTCAATTTATTTTAGAAATATTTTTAAATTAAAAAATCTTCATCCGTGCATAAAGCTGTGTATGTACCACGGGCGTAACTTGCTTTTATGGCCTTCGACGTATTCTTAGCCCTCGGCTGCCGCCTCGGGCTCAAAATTACGTTTTACACCATAAAAGCCTCTTTACGCCCTTAATACATAAATAACTATTATGGAATGCTACATGTAAGTGCCCAAAGGAAATTATTCTTTTCAATCGGTTAAACTGCAATGAAATTACGGTAGTATACCAAGCACGAGTAAAATTTAAAGGTGCGTATACAGGATGCTCCAAAAATTACGTAAAAACGATCCATAACGTTGTACTGTAATGAAAACGGATTCAAAATCGTTGAAAAAATGTTGTCTTAAGCCTGGCCTTCGCGCAAAACGAGTAAAAAATAAGTTTAAATTTGGCAACACTATTAGCACCTAAGAAGCTTTACACATGTTTATTTTCCTATACTTTCAGTATAGAGAAGTAGTGATTGAACAAAAAATTTCAAATTGGAAATTTTGACGGAAATACATGTTTTGGACTTCCAAGAACCGAAAAAAGTATCTTTTTGAAAAATGTCTGCCGGTATGTGCGCTTTATAACTCCCAAACGGATTGTCCGATTTTAATGTCTTTTGGAATGTGAAGCTGCAACAAATATTTTGCGAAGAATTGATCTTTAAAAAAATCCGAAACCGGAAGCAGAAGTTAGATTTATTTTCTTGGTAGCATTTGTTTGGAAAACACACTTTGTTATTGTAGTAGCCCTAGGAGAGCACAATACTATTGTGCACGAGAAATTTTAAATCCATGAAAATTTAAAGTAAAAAGTGTTTAATAAATTTCGAAAAATATTGCCTGGCCACATCTTTCTTTTTTCAATTTCTAAGGCTCATAGAGATAGAGATGAACTACAAGTTGGTTCGTGCCCCAGCCGGTTAATTTCTCTGTGACGCCTTCTAGAAATTTTTGACAATCGTAAATGCATGCCCTTTTATTTATAATAAACGGGAGCAGCGCTCGTAATAAGTGTTTCCCTCCGGTGTGCGGGAAGAATGCATGGCTACTTCCTTTTGCTTGTAGTATACTGTTGAATTACTTTTATTAATTGTTACCTTACCTGCTTTAAAAAAATAAATGTGTGCCGAGAACGCAAGTTCTAAGTGAAACTTCTTAATGTGTTCTCACTGAAAGTCTTTTTTGAATTCTATGATTTAGCAGAACACTAATACGGTTTCTGTTAAAAATTTGGTATTCAAGTCATTTTCCAAATGTTAATTTAGAAAGTACAATTTAACACGGGTGGATCGTTGCATAAAAGACGGTAGTGTAACAATACTTTAGTAAGGTTACTCGAAAGTCCTGATTCAGAATTACGAGAAACTTATTAAGAAAATTCTGCTCGTTTATTTACACAGCGTTATTTTTATATTACGTCACATATGTATTATATGTATTATACGCATTATTTCTTTCCGTGTTTTATTAATAATTAAAGAAATCGTTAAACTAACTAAAGTTATTTTTATATGTATACAGCTTCTAGCACTGTCATCAGCTTTTAAACAAAGGAAAATCAAATCGATATGCCAAGTACTTCTCGAGATAGTACGTTGTGTGTGTTAAAAAACGCTTAATTTGAAAATTTACTATCTCGGCATTGTTTTAAAAACTTTTTTTTATAAAGGTAGTTACATTTACTGTTTACTTAATTTACATGAAAGTTTCATCAATTTCTAATATTTTTTTTCATAAACAAATGTTATTAATGTTTCAAATGTTTTTGTTTCTGTATAAAGAAAATATTATTCAAAAGTAATTCAATCTTTAATCAGATATATTATAAAACATATTGCTGTTCGTAGGCTGAGTAATATAAGCAAAGCAACAAAATACACACGTTTAGAGTTATGTAGCTATGATGGCACAACTGAACATTGACCGCTTTAGTTTGCATCTAGACGAACTCGTTCTCATTACCTCCTTTATTCCCTCTTTGGCCTGCGTAAACGCGTGTCTAGTTTACAAGTCACCGTTCATGCAGACATACTTTTAAAACATGATAAAACAAGTAATTTCTAGCGCAGGCGAAGTGCTCCGCTCATTTTTGCTGTTGCAATAGGTACGTATTTCTGCCATTGCCAATGATTTTTACTATTGTTAATAGTTTGCACACTTGCCACGTGGAAAATTGTTATTTACAACAAAAATTGAAAAACTAGAAATATGCGTTATCTTCACAGTACCATAATTTTCATTTATAAGAGCAACTGTTTATTGATTAAGTGAAGAGTGTTGCCTCCGTTATGGCACCAGCTTAAAATTCGTACATGTACTTCGTATATAAACTTCTTACTAGAAAACCAAACTTTGAAAAAAGTTTACTGCTACTCAGTGCACATATTTCACTTCACGACAGCTGTCATTACGACTTTCGAACGTATTAATTAACGGCATTTTCTATCTACAGATTTTTTCGAATTGGTTCTTAATTTTTTCTTCAGTTTCTTAAAACGTTTTCCGCGTAAAATCTCTTAAAATACGCCACCTCATTTTTCTTAACAAGTAAAAGCATTTGATTTCAGTCTACAAGCTATGTACTACAACTTTTGGAACCGCCCTCGTATACACCGTTGCATTTTTTTGACCTCTTCCAGAGAAGTAACCCAACGCTTTTTGTCTCAGAGAAACTTAATCTTGGTTAACACGATATGAATTACGTAATACGATAGAAATGGGGTGGTTTCCTCGTCTGCGCTCTCGACTTTTAGGGGTTGAATATTCGAAAAAACTAATTCAATTTACCAAACACTGTACGGTAAGACAGATAAGACGCTGCTATGTTGTAAGTAGTAATCTGAGCCCTAGAATGTTTATTTTATTAAGGTTTTTCTTTGCTGCTCCCCAATCCCAGGCTTTATGACGGTCGCATAGTCTACTAGATTACGGTCTGAGAGCACGCACATGACGTCACATGTCCTCTTGAGCAAAATCAGCAACGCGTTGCTTGAATCCTGATTAGTTAAACTTATTTTTGTATCGAATTTGTTACTTATGCCTTAACGTTCCTTTTCCCTTCCCATTTCACGTTATTAACAGAGAACGGAATTAATATTATGCCGTTAAAATTTAAATTGCCGAGGTCGTAATACAAAAAGAAACGCTAATTAACCAAAATAAACAGTGCACAGTGTTTACAAAACAAGTAAATTTAATTAAAAGGTTACTCTTTTATACTAAAAGTCCATTACGAGAAAATGCAGGCTATATTATTTAGATCAATATGATCCAATGAACTAGATTCAACACAAATTGAAAGTAAACTAATTCACCCACAAAAACTGGATTATATCAGTCCGGTCTTCCGGAGCATTACAATTTATGTTGGAAAATGTGGAGCAATTTTCTGCAACAATTGCTCAACTCTTCTAATGTTCCTAGATAAGGATATTTTATTTTCGCTCTATTTTAAACTCTTAAGTAGTGCGAAAACGTGCAGCTACTACAGGAAAACCTACTTTAAGCTTTTCCAGTAATAGGTAAAGAAAAAGGACACAAAAAAATATCTAAAATTTTAATTTACACCGTGAACTACTGATCGAAAAATAGAGTGATTGCATCTAAAATTCTAAAAGCGTTGGGTCGAACACCTATACCGACAACGCTAGAGGGCGTTGACGTCAAAACAATTTTCAAAATTATTGCAATATCTTGGAAAGTATAAAACGCATAACTTTGAAATTTTACTTCGAAGCAATATTCATTAAATTTTGTATTTCGAGTCATTTTTATTTGAATAAGTGCAGACCTCGCTCAGATGGGGGAGGGGGTAAGCATAAATCCTAAATATTTACGATTTTTAGACTTTTGGCTAACTACACAAAAAAAGTAATAGTACTTTTTTGCTGAAAGTTGCTAAACCTTACAGTTTTTAAGAAAATGCAATGTTTTTATAAAGACGAGCTGCGTGGAAGGTCTAACCGTTTTCTTAAAATGCCCAACTGGTGTCCATTCTTTTTGAGATTTAGTTTTGGTTCTACAAATCAAAACAATGAAAAAGATTCCTACAAACATGGCTCTGGAAGCGCTTCGCTAAAGAATTACAGCCCATTTTTTGTTCCATCAAACTGCACCTTAGCCTGTAACTCCGTAACGAAGCGTTTCTCGACCCGTGTATATCACAACTTTTTTCATTGTTTTAATGCGTAGAACTTAACCCAAAAGTTTATGGAAACCATTCTTTAAAAATTGTAAAGACCGAAAATATTTAGAACCTCGTTTATAACGAAATATTGTGTGCCTGCCTCTCCCCCGCCCCCCTCCGATATGGACACTTCTGGTGCAATTATTCAAACAAAAATTAGTATCAATACTGAGTTAAACGAGCATTGCTCAGATATAAAATTTCAAAACAATGCAATTAATAATATCCACCAAAATGCAATTATTGGAAAAAATTTTTACCTCAGTCTTCAACGCCCTCTAGCGCCGTTAGCATAGGGTTTTTGATTTTTTGGTCAGGAATTCACGGTGTAAATTAATGCATTCATTTTAGATACATTCTGTATTTTCCAATTTTATCACTGTAATCTTTAAAATAACATTTGAATTCAAACAAAAATTTCAATATTACAAGTTTTTTTACATTTTTTATTATAAATTAAAATAAAATGTCATCCTTACCTATAACTAGAAGCTATAACCATTAATCTTATACTGCTACGTTAACATGGCCAAAAGCCATACATTTAAAATAATATAAATTGCATACTAGTATGCGATATGTGCATTCAATATTACGTACAGAGATAGAGACAGGGTGCAAAGATTTAAATCTAAGGGTAAACCGCAAAGATTTTGTACACCTACTTCCATTAACACAGATACTTCCACATACTTCCACCATACTTCCATGTACTTCTACATACTTCCATATACTTCTACTTACTTCCAGTTCCATTTACTTCCACGCACTTCCACTTAATTCTATGTACTTTCACCGTACTTCCACGCACTTCCATTTACTTCCACATACTTCCACTTCCACATACTTCCACTTACTTTCATGTACTTCCACTTCCACATACTTCCACTACCTTGTACACCTACTTCCACTCGCGGTTTACACCTCAATTTAAATCAAGAATTTATTTAAAAAAATTAGTGATTTAAATCAATTGTTTTTTGACCGAGGTGTCGTTTTCATGTGAAATTTTCTAATTACTACAACAATGTGCAGAATTTAGCTATGAAGTTGAATCGAATACAGAAATTAAAGTCACCGCAGGTGCAGAGGTACCGCCCCTTATCATTCTAGACTAAACGTCCATACAGCTTCAAGGTAATTTCATTAGTGAGGATGCACCGAGTATTAGGTGGAGCAAATAATTGGCCGAATATTCGGCGATTTTTTTAGTTGCCGAATATTCGCATAAGCTAAATATTTTTTCGAGTCAGGATGCGCTAAAAGAAAACAATACTGAATTGCAAATTTTTCTTAAAAATTAATTGAATAATAAAGAGTAAAATACATTGAAACAAAATTATAATTTTGTAGCTAAACGGGGAACGCTATCCGCATATGTGAGGTAACCAACTCACGCCCACGCATTGATTACCAAAAAGTGTTCGCACTTGGCCGAACAATTGGTTCGAGTTGGCTAATATTCGGTACTAAGCCGAATAGTTGGGCTAATATTTTGGTACTTGGCCGCATACTTGACCAATGGTTTTCGGCACTTTAGCCGAATATTTTGCCGAATTTACGCTGAATACTTAGCCGAATATTTGTTATTAGACAGTGGGAGATTTGCCAAATATTCGGTATTTGGCCAGTGATCAAACTCACTAATCGGTAAATCCCTAGTCATTAGTATCAGTGATGGATTAAGTATCATTCGTTATCGTGTGGAAGAAACGTCTATTGCTAAAAGTTTGATACAAAAATACTTTTAAAAATATATTAGGGAACAATACTTTTAACGTAAGGAAAAGCTCAGGGGAGGAGCTTCGCCCATTATTGTATTCAGGAAAAAATTCTGCGTACGATGCTATTGCATATAACATAAAATTAGGTCAAACAACACCATCGTATGTAGAATTTCATGCCAAACTCAAAAATGTAACAACATACAGGATATTCCATTTAAAACAAGAAAGTTGTCACTTCCGGTGAAACCGGAAGCTCCAGAAAATCATAATCTACGTTAAATAATAGGTACTCATACACAGTGGGTCGCATTTAAGATGAGGACAGCCGATGGTTTTCTGATTTTTAGAAGTAGAGATCTGACTTTTTGCACAGTTTTCAATTCTCGTTATTTTGCTTCGCGTTGGCGATAGAAAAAAAAGTTATTAGAAAAAGTTGTGCAGAATTCAATTCTGGCCCCATGTACTGAGTTTTAAGTCAAAATTTACATATTTAATTTTTTTGTAAATTTCGTTGTTCATGCACAGTCCGAGTTTTGATCTTCAGTTTCGACTAGAGTGCCAACGAAACAAACAAACTTGTCAAAAATAAATGAAAAAACAATAATAAATTATTTGTTCAACAAAACTGAATGCACTTTTTAATTAAACTAGCAGTGTTCAGTGTGTTGGAAAAAAGAAACGATTAGACTATTAGTATTCAACTGAAAAAACTTTAAATGTTTTAATTTTTGTTGAATAAGTAATTTAGTATTGTTTTTTTAAATTTGTTTTTAACTAGTTCTTTTGTCAGGCTGTCTTCATCTTAAATGCCACACACTGTAGTAGCCATACCAAATTTGATTAGCTTAATAAACAAAACAGAAAATACAGGTGAATTAGTTCTATTGCAATAAAACAAACAAAAATATTTAAATTAAAAAAATCCGGTTTAAATAAAATAAATGTACTTTTTCAGTTTTTTTTTTAAATAAAAATCACGATTTTTGCACCTTCTTTAGAGATAAGCTACAATTTGGTTGGTGTCGCAATCTGCTAATTTCGCTGTAACACCTTCTATGAATTTTTGAAAATAAGTGCCCCTTTATTTAATACACGAGAAACGATTAAACTTCTGCGAAATTACAGTAAATTGCTTCTAAGTGATTGTAAAATAAGATTTACAACTTAATTTTTAGGTGCAGCAAATTTTTCCCCTCCGGCCTAATTTTTGGCGGATGAATTTGCTATTATGTTGTCTGATTCTCTGTTATTACCAGAAATTTTTTTACCAAAAAATCTAAAAAAAAAATGCTAGCGCGTAAAATTCTAGGCGAAGTACTTTGCTATTTTATAATCTAAAATCAAAGATACCGCTCTGATTTGTTTGAAAACTTAAGAAAAATTTCTTAAAAGCAAACAACTTACTATCAAACTTATAAGTTATAAAGCAATTAGGTGCCTTGTTAGGATCCCCGGGTCAATACCGACAACAGTCAGGGATTTTTTTTTAAATTGCGAAGTTGGAGTTTGTGGGCCATGAATAAAATTGCTTCTACTATTGAACAGAAGCGATATTATAACTGTAGCTGTTCAGTCGTGTATAAACCCTAACAATTTTACTTATAAAATTTATTCATTTTTATTAATATATTCTATTAAAAGTCGATGCTGGAGAAAATTGAAATGTCACGTTATAAATAAAGGAATTCTACTTTTCACAAAATACATTACTTTCACGTTACAATTAACAAAAAAAATATTATATCTATGCAAATTTTAGAAACCGTAGCAAAATTGGATTACACAATGACAAAAACAGCGAGTGTACGTAGTTTTGATAGTCAAGATAATCTAAGCCCGCCCACAGTTTTATTTTACAGTATCAAATCTAAATAAAGGTTCCACAAAATCCTCGTTCTAAAACTATCTTTGATGTTGAAGTGATTCATTATAATTTTATTTATATTAGACACATCAAACTGTATAACCAATATTTCAATGAAACTGCGTTCATTCTTTAATTACCAATTTCAGCTAGTTATTTGCACATAGAGGTTACACTAATTTACTTTACGTTTTAATTACAGAATTTCAAACCTACTCAGTTTCAAGCGACGTGGGTAGTGGAAACCACCCAGTGTTTATCTGTTTATACAGTAAAATCCTAAGAGAATTTCGTATTATTAAATTATCTAAAATACACTGGTGTGAGAAAATATCTCGGTTTGACTCTAAAAAAAATACAAATAACATTTTTATCTACGTTCTACCGTACATTTTCCTACCAAAGGTTATACATTAAAATTTTATTCACATCCACATTCAGTTTTTAAACCTTCAAACCCACACATGCTCCGTAACATCTGTTGGCAAAATCGATAAGAAATTATCAATATCAGTTATCGTTAAAATGGGTTATGTAAGCACACAGCTGCCTACGGTCAACCACTTTTTTTAGTTGCATTTTTCTTCCGCTAGCTTTCTCATCGTCGCTTTCAAACATCGACCAGTCACTCAAGGTTATTACGTTAGAAAGTTTCCAAAAGAATTAAATTGCTTCTTCCTTAGTCGCCTATCATAAAACCCGCCATTTTAGGTTCTATTCAGACGGTCAGAAAAACTGAGCAATTCTGAAGTTACAAGGAAATCGTGTTATAAAGAGTGGACATTGGTTGTTTACACCACGGTTTTTATAAACCAATGATCGTTTGAAATTTGACCAACCAACTGATGTGAAAATTGAAAGTGGAGAAAATAAAGCGTGGGAATTTACAGTAAATTTACTGGAAAAAAACTGAGGAAAAAAATAAAAATTAAGATCAAAGCAAAGAGGATTTTAACTTCACGATTGGACTGCTAAAGCTGTAGAGCTAAGAATTGGAAGCGTAAAATCCCTTGAATTCGTAGATTACTAGACAACGTACTTCTCTTGTAGATTCTATTTTCCCACCTAAAAACGCTTTTATTCCGAGATTCTTTTTATATTTTTTCTATTTTTAAAACTCTTTCGTTAATTAAACAATAACAAAATATATTGAAAATAAATAAACTAATTAAATAGCAAATTTCGAAATTCACTTTTCAAACATATATCTCCTTGTCAAAAGTTTCTAAAAATACTTTTATTTTCCTGCAATAAAAGTGTGCAAAACCATTTAGACTATGGAACTTATTACCCATTCGTTAGTTCGCTGATGAATAAAATTGCGGCGCAATCCGACCAAATAATCACTAGTCAACTTGTAAGAGCACTGACCTAAGTTGAAACCTCCATACTTTTTGATTGCAAGCACTGAGAAACCTGTTCCGAGTTCTCCTGAACTTTTTTAGTCGTTCTGTTTGTACGCTTGTAGAATCTATTAAAAATAGCCTGGTTCAACAAAAGTTAATAAAAGTATAAATATTTCTAAGAAAATTTCATAAAATTGCTTTTGTTTAAATATAGAAAAGCAACAATATTTCGAATCAAAACTCAGCAATTTTAAATTACATTTAACGGTAGTGAAATGGAATGACTGATAGCTTGAAATTATCGAAGAACAAAAAATAAAGTTGCACTCATCCGTTAAAATGTCAATTTGTCATTTTGGTGAATAGTAAAACGAATTGCAGATATTTTAACATGTATTTTAACTACCCATATGATTTGATTTATTAATTCAGGATGATAACATATTTTAATGTAAAATTTCTTAAAAATAAGGCACCTAAAATAAATTTCCTTTTCATCAAGAATGTTGTTAGAAAAAAAATTAAAGTTATTTTTATCTTCTTTTTTTTGATAAAGAATTACGGCGAAGCCAATACTAATTAGAGGATGTAACTCGTGTAAAAGCAAAATGTTTTTGCGGTATTTTATATTTACGAGATCTTTTTTAATTCCTATGGCCGCAGCAGCGCCACACCCATGAGCTTTAATATATAAAACATTTTATGAAAAAAAAATTTAAAATTAATGAATTATTTCATAGAATGAGAAATGGCAAAAATAGTAAAATCATTCAAGGAAAAGTACGTAGGTACCTAATATTTGGTGAAATAAAATTAACATAAGAAAAGCTAACTTTTTAGAATTAATATATCGGTAAACCGAACTCCATTACATTTTACAATAAGTAGTAGATATAATTTTATTAATTTAATACAAATTTTTTTTACAAAGTTTAGATCTCAAACCAAAGTTTCGAAAAATCCGTTGAAGCAGTGAACAACGACGCCACCAAAAAAATTTTTTTTAATATATACCATAGGCTCGCCTAGTGTAAAAAAATCTTTTTAAATGCCTTCGTTTTATACTCAAATATCGCGTAAAAATCGTGAAACATTGTTACTAACTTAATTTTAATAGTCCTTTCCCAAAAATCGAAAAATGAAGAAACCACTCACTGGTACCTGACTTTGAATTGTTGTTGAATATTTATTTATCGTCGGCCTGCTTCTACTGCTAGGGCTAATATGGCTAATAAATAACCGACGCTATCACTACTTAATAAGCAAAAGTTTCCCTTTTTTGGACTTTTCAGCCACCTGTATTAGCAAATTTAATTCTCTAAAATAAACTTGAAAATGTGTCATGGTACCGTTAATCACCCATTAAAAACAGTTAAAACTTCATCAAATCTAATTAAAAACTGGTAGGCTTCAACCCTGAAAACACAAAAATAAAATAACAACAATGATAAAGTGGGGCGCTTATTAGCAAAAAATGATTAATTCACAGGCTGACTCATAAGTTCGAGTTACTTGTTCGTATAAAATCGAACGTGTTAGAAGCTGGTGGGACTTGGCAGGTAAAATGCAAGGAATGCCCATAGTTGGAGGTAAATCACAAGAATGCACCGCTAATAAACATGGCAACAACGTGCTAACCTTTCATAACAACGAAGGCAAGAGCCGGTCCGTGGCCGACAAAACAGGCCTTTGCGTGCGCTCTTCCCCAGTTCCAAACAAAAAGTGCAGCTGCAGTTCGAAACTCCTACAAAACTTTTTCTATAACACTTACACACAAAACAGCACAGCTATAAGTGTTTAAAAAGTTATACAAGTGGAATTCCTTATTTAAAATGAATTGTTTACAGTTTTGATAACTGTGTGAAGAAAATTCGTATTCGTAACTCGCACTAACACCCGCGTCACAACGACCAGAGACGCCGCACACGTACGATTGGCGGCGCCAAGCAAAGGTAGGCATTGCGGTAACGATTTCAGTCGAACATTGCCGAAATGTGGCGAAAGTCGCTTCATAAACTCTGTAATTATACTCACTGTACCTGCTGAGCCAAGGATTTTAATTAATTTCCTTAAGGACCGGCGAAAAATAAAGCTAATTATTTCCTGCAACAACGATCATGATCATTAAACCCAAGACTAAGTATAAACACCCTCGCTCCTAACTTAACTTGTTGAAAATGCTGAATTCGTTCTTATCCTTAGAGTTCCAGAATCATGAAAAACACCAACAAACCATCCTCATCTCTAAAAGGGTATTTTCCTAATTTCAATATGTGGCCGAATAATATGGATTTTAATTTAAAATTGCAATAATAGGTGGTGCCAGAAGCGCTCGGTCGTGCCGAGGATGTGACGGGTAGAAACTATTTTTTTTATAACAATCCTTTTCACTAATGAATTACAGTACAAGAAAATGTTTTATGCCAAGAACTCTTTTAACCTGGGGGTCTTGAAATTCATAACCAGTGACAGTATCTAGCAGAAAAATTCGTGTCTATAAAAACTGAAAAATTAGTATCGGAAAATGTTCGGTTTCAGCTAACCAAGCTTTAATTCCTTTTTTGATTCTTTTCTTGAACGAGAACACAATAAACCAAATAACGAACAGAAAAAGTGTAACATACATTTAACAAAACTCTGCTTTTTTATTTGAATATGAAAATTCTAAGCAAAGCAAAGATAGTGTGGTGTGATTATTAGATGTTTTTAAAGATCTATTTAGAAGTACAACCTTTCGTGTACTTCTGGGAAATATAGAAAAACAGATACAACTAGAAAATCATAATATTCTAAAAACTTTGACTGCATAACTTTTTATTGGAAAGTATAATTTGTCATTTAAGATAAAAAACGTAATTAAGTTTCTTTTTCACACTATACTACACTGAATAAACAATAGTGTTTCTTAAAATAAGTATTAAAAAAAATTTTTTTACCAATTGCTATTACTTTAAACCTCTCAAAATTGTGCATTAACTACATAAATCTGTCTGTAAGTTAAGAAAAATGGAGTCGAACGTATTTTTTTTTCATTTTTATAGATAGATAGATAACATGACTTTTTTTTAATAATGATATGCGATAGAGTAACAAACATTTAAAGAGGGATCTTATTAATAATTGATTGTCCGAATCAAATAGAGGCAGAACTGATATAGGTACAGTCATGAACTGTCACCTTTTTTGATGAGAAATATTAGTGAAGCGGAAACCACTTTTCTGAAA
The DNA here is from genome assembly GCA_958336395.1 of Ctenicera cuprea. Lineage (NCBI taxonomy): Eukaryota > Metazoa > Arthropoda > Insecta > Coleoptera > Elateridae > Ctenicera > Ctenicera cuprea. The sequence goes on from OY284488.1 coordinate 35,155,887, forward strand.
AGTTTTGAAAATATTCAGGACTTGTGAAACCCTTTTCTTTTTGCAATATCAAAGTTCACCACTGCAATATTTATTATACAAAAAATATTTTCTTGAAAATAGGAATATTTGCCCCTAACATATACATTAGCGAAACGAATTTGTAATATGGGTTGCCTATACTACAAGTTATTAATATAATTTAGTAAATTCCGAAAATTTATGTTAAAAATGAAAGCTTTGAACTTTCTTGAAAGTAAGAAAAATGTTTCAAAATGTAGTTCGAAATTTTGAAATGGTAGCGGTTCGGGAAAAAGGTTTTAAAATATTTGAAGATAAATACGCTCAAACCACGCTATTTATGAGCAGTGGAAGCCAACGCTGAAATTAAGAAAATATGCAACAATTTGAATTCTTTCAAAGGTAAATTTCGATTTCAGTGTAGGATTCTGTGGAAGTAATTAATCGTTTATTAGAAAAAATTAAACTTAATTTTAAAATCTACATACACATAACAATAAAATAACGGTGTAAAACATTACTATATACATATATATCTTCTATATTAAATCCCTAACTGTCTCACTATAACACGATGACTGACTTTTACATCTTGACACGTTCATAAAAGAATATATTTTTGTATTATTGTAACATAATCCGCGGATAACTTTCATAACGCAAACCGCGTCGAAGCATGCCAGCAGAGCGACCGGCGCTCACATAAGCTGGCCGTAATGCAGTCACGGGCCAGTGCATAGCTTGTTGAAGTCCTTCTTACAGATTGCTTTAGTTGACACTAGTAATAAGACGTTACATAGACGCATTAATTATTGTTAGGACTTAGGGTCATACACCCCTTAGCAATTACTAGCAACTGAACCTAAATTATTGCGAATGATGTTATTGTTCACCAATATCTGCTGGGGATCACTGAATAATTAAGAAAAAGTTTTCCCTGAAAAAGATACGTGTTTTTTCCTTGCTGATCGATTTCTATGAATCAGGACAAATTTCATTTAGGAATTACATGCAAATGTTTTAGACTTTTTTCTGCGTATTTATTAGTTACTAAAACATTTCGAAAATATATCTATTAAGACACACCCCTGGATGAGGAAAACTGATAAGTATAACTAATTTATTTCCCGCTTTTCTTTTGGAATTTTTTCTGTGTCTCTATGATAAGAGTTTTCCTGGCAGATGTTTTTCCTAAAGATTTTATAGGGGTTTTTCTATATTATAATTTTTTTACGGGGCTGCTTTTCCAAGCTTTTCTTCCAGTGCTGCTTTTCTGTGCTTTTTTTGTTTTTTTTTCCACGGAATGTTCTTCTGGGAGCACACAAGTTGTGTTAGTACTTTGTAATATCTAAAATTTTTTGTTTATTTTTGATATAATTGAAGAATATTATAATTTACTTTCGGCTTAGAGCGCGTCGTCATTTGGGAACTACACCCAGCATAATCAGGTAAGGACCGAGCTGTAGCTTGTCTGCCTTTACAAGCATTTGCTCTAGAAGTTTGAGCAATATCTGATCGTAGGCCCTACCTGCCTAAATAGGGCCGTGTGCTTAGATTATTTAAACCTTGGGGCGGACAAGGATTTGATCTTAATGTATTTTGTTTGCCAGGACAATAATCGGCTTATGCCTGTTAGCTGTTTGTGAACCCATACAAACTAACGTTTCGCAAGAATTGCAGCTTGCATCTTCAGAGTGAATAGAACACTGTGTTCTATTCACTCTGTTTACAGTTTACAGTTGCGAAGCGTTACTAACAGGCTAACAGGCATAAGCCGATTAAGTATTATTGTCCTGGTAAACAAAATACATTAAAATCAAATCCTTGTCCGCCCCAAGGTTTAAATAATCTAAGCCCACGGCCCTGTTTAGGCAGGCAAGGCCTACAAACAAATATTGCTCAAACTTCTAGAGCAAATGCTTGTAAAGGCAGACAAGCTACAGGTCGGTCCTTGCCTGATTATGCTGGGTGTATAGTTCCCAAATGACGATGCGGTCTAAGCCGAAAGTAAATTGTAATATTGACAGTTCGAGAAACCGCGAAAGCCTCAAAGAATATACATACAATTGAACAATTCCAAACACTAATTTAAAATTTAATATAATTTGATGTTCTGTTTTTACGACAGTTATGGTTATGACTGTCCGATTCCATACGTAAATCCGCGAGACCGCCAAATACCTAGATTGGCTCACTTCCTCAAATTCTATTCCTCCTATTCTTATCTTCTTATTTCCTGCTTCCTTTCCTATTCTCAGTAGTTTTGTTTTATTCATATTGATTTTAAGTCCTATCCTTTCTCCTTATCTCTTCCAACATTTGGGTCATTGTATCTCTTCTTTTAGTTATTAATACCACATTGTCTGCATATGCCACCATTTGTCCCGCTCTTGTTCTTACGGTTCCTCTGTTTATTTTTCTTGATATATACTCAAGCGCCATATTAAAGATCGTTGCGGACAATGAGTCTCCTTGCCTTACTCCTTTATCCGTTGCAAATTGCTCCGTTACACCCTTTTGCGTTTTAACACTCGCTACTGTTGATTTCATTGTTAAACATATGAGTCTTCCGAGTTTTGCTGGTACCCTTATTTCTTTGAGGGCATACATTAATTTTTCTCTATTAATTAAATCAAAGGCTTGCTGGAAGTCTATAAACAGCAACTCAATGTTTATTTTATAGTCATATGCCTTTTCTATTACTTGCTTAATCACATGAATTGCAGCCGTTGTCGATTTGCCTTTTGTGAACCCATATTGATACTCTCCTATTACGTCGTCCGCCTTTTCCCTTAACCTCTTTTGTATTATTGCTGATAGAATTTTGTATGATGTATTTAATAAGGTTATTCCCCTATAATTTGTGTACTACCTCTGGTCTGCTTTATGTAGGGGAGCGAAGGGTAATTGCGAACACTTAAGCGAAAAGCTTAATAACTCAGAAATTATTATAATTATGATCATATGACTTGGTCGAGGTGAATAGATAAGGTATTGGGAACGTAAATTACAATAAATAGAGTGGTTTAGTTTATTCATAGAAATAAAAACAAAGTCCAAAGTTGCATATTACAATTTCGGGATTACCCGAAGGTGGTGGGCAATGTCGAACAGCTGGCGGGTAGTCCCGAACAAAGTTAGAACATCCAAAATAAAACGCTACAACAAATAAGAATTATCTACAAAAGTCACATGTATAACCTATTGGCCTTTCCGCACCACTACAAAGTTTATGTACCCATCCTTTCTTGTTTCTTCAGATCTGCCTCCTTCACAAGGCGTTCCTTTTGTTTTTCTTCCAACATGGATTTTAATGGAGTTGATGTGAGGATTTCCGATCTTTGCTTTCTGCGCCGCATATTTTGTTTTGGATTATGCCCTTTTTTTGGCAAAGGCGCAACTGTTTGAAATGAAAGGTTTTCTTTCGCATTGAAATACATGTCGGGTAATGCCGAACAGCACTGGTCGTGATTACCCGAAATGTTTTGGTTAATTATTCCAATTCACATGTCGTAAACAAACAAGACTACATTAGAAAAAAAACATGCTAGGACGTAATAAATAACTCAGTAATCATAGCTGTATTAAGAGTTTTCCAAAAAAATAGCTTGTATGGTCTACATACCTTAATGTGTCACACTAAAAAATAATAACACAATGCTGATAAACTTAAAAGACGCTGTAAAATTTTACACTTGCTACTTAGAGGGTCTGCGATTGAACTGACGCGATTGTGGTGCTGTATGCAACCACACCGCGTGTCGCACAGGCTCAGATAGCGGTGGACAAGACTTTTTAAGAGGTGTTCGGCATTGTCCGCTGTTCGTGATTACCCATCCCTCCCCTAAGGCTACTATCTGCCCTTCCTTCCAATCTTTTGGCATTTTCTCCTCTCTCCATATCTTTTTTACTAATTGGTATATAGGAAATAATAAGTAGTGTGGCACTTAAATAACCCGCCCTATATGAACGTCAATCAAGTCAAGCTCGATCTTATTAATAATAGCAAAATTACTCCAACTGTTAGAAATTTGTTTATGTCAGAAATTGTTTCGCTATAACTGCAACAGAACATCTGGCAACCCTACTCAAAATCTCTACAACTTGAATCAATGGTAAAATACAATATGGGATACAAACAATATATTTAGAGCAAACAATCAGATACACTTACATCATTATTAATATCAATAAAATAAGATTCGCTGTTATAGTTATGAAATAAAATTATTGAATAAACAATAGATATAAAAATAAAATTATGTAGATGCCATCACTAACGAACTATTTCTGTCATCAAATAAGCGACCATATTTCTTATTGAGATTTTCAACAAACTCCTCCTTGAGATTCTGCAGACACCTGTAACACACAATTCAAATCAAAAACTACTGAAATTCAGTTTTCAACTGAAAAACTGACATTCTATATATTGGTGAATTTCTGAATTTTCCAATATCGTAACTTGGAGCATGAGGTTTATGTATAATAAAAGTGTTTGGTAACACTATAAACTCGTAACCCTGTGCTTCAAGTTCCATTATATGGGAGACTTTGTTCCAACCAAACCCTAAAAACCGTCTATCGTATTCCGTCACATTTCTATTTATTACCACATACGGCTCAAAATCTGGCTGCCACTTTACCTGCATTGATAAATAAATATACCATTACAATTAATATGTGTATGTTAAAAAGTATAACCTTGTATGGCACTTGTGCTGTCTTCCACTTCACGTAATTTACCGGTGCATGCCCAACAGGCCACACATCATAACGAAATGTAAAAACTGATTTATTATCAAGCATCTGTAAGAGCTCCCTTTTGTTCTTTGGTATATGACTTCTATACCTTTGTGTCTCAAATGCAGGAACTATGAGGGCCTAAAAAAAGAGAAAACTCAGTTTTGTTTTTTTAAATATCACCAAAACCTACCTTTCTATTCATGCTTTTAAAAGTCTCAATGTAACTTTTTAAAATTAGGTACAAACTATGCATTGGTAAGAAATCAGCATCAGCTAAAAATACATAAGGTGTGGTAACGTGACGTAAACCTACATTTCTCAACTCATTAATGGGGTGATAATCCCCTTCCTTAAAAACTGCATGATAAGCTATGTCTAGTCGATCCTGGAGCACTTCAGAATTTTCAATAAAATGTATACATTGCTGAAGTTCTGGGTCAGTTACATAAAACGTAAGACTTATTGGACCTGTAAAATAGTTATTTATGTATCTAGTGCGCGAAATTATACTTTGGTGCTTGAGAATGAAAGTTTTTTGTCGAGGCGGTAGCCGAGACAAAAATCATTCGAAAGCACCAAAGAAATTTCGCGCACGAGTTGCATACAACATTTTTTCTACAGATTTACTGAAATAATGAACAAAATTAAGTAAAATCGTAAGAAAATACAAAAATAATGATTTATACTATCGCAATCTAGTCTGTTTCTTTGTTACTACGGAAATAAAATTTAACAAATATTGCTATTTGTTAGTTATTTTTTCCTATGCAAGTTTGGTGGGCGTCCTTTTTAAAGAACCTATTTTTAAATGATGGAAATATTGGAAATGGAAGAAGATATACCTTTTGATATTACGGAAGTGGCTAATAATGCAATTGCTAACCTATTACCCGAAAAATCAAAATGTTACCGTTGTCGTCAACTCGTCATGCACAAAATATTTTTCGCTCTAGTGCGCGAAATACTTCGTGCACGTTGTCAAGAAAAATAACACCAATGTGACATTTTGCATACTGAGATTAAGAAATGTCATCATTTTTTGACGTCTGTAGAAAAATTATATTTTGTTAATAGATTTTCTGTAGCATTATTAGAATTTAGAAAAACAGTAACGGTTCGTAAATGTTAAACAAATAGATTTGGGTTAGATTGTCGGGAATCTAAATAAAATTCTTTTACGAAAGAGATGAGATTTGAAATTCTTCACACAGGGCGAGTCAACAAGGCCACGGTGACCGGTATCTCATGTACTATTTAAATTAAAAGAACAATTTCTCACTTAAAAATGGTTTATAATTATTTTTAATTATATTTTTATTTTATTAGAACACCATGCATATTTTTGTATACAGGATGAATCAAATCGCATGTTAACTATTGGGAACTCGCTTATTTGAAGAGATACGTCGGTTAAATTAGAGAAAAGTTCTGAAATAATATTATGCCCACTAATAATCTAAAAAGAAATCAGAGGTAACCTGCTTAGTTTCTGAAAGAACTGAAAAAACAAATTTTGGATTTCTTGATTTTGGCTAAAACTGGTATTATAGCAAAAATTTGAAGTTCTTTTCCTAGAAAGATTTGATTACATTGAAGTAAACAGTTTCAAAAATTTAGGGGACAACAGACTTCGAAAACAAACAAACTCACTAAATGTTGAAATACATACCATCCCAATATTTACACAAGTCTTCAATCATTTGTAACCGGTCATAAGAAAGTTGGGCTACAAATGTTACATCATCCTTAGTAGGAATATATTTAAACTCTCTAAAAAATAACAATGTTCTCCACTGGCGAGTTTGGGCTTTTCGAAACTCAGAACATACATCAACAAGTGGCTCCTGAAATTCCCTAATCAATTAAATTAAAAACATAAGTTATCAGAATATAATTACCGTGATGTTTTTAAAAGTATTTTCACAATCAAATAATTGTCTGCGCAACAAATTACCATTAAATTCAAGAAATGTTGTATATAATGTTCTAAAATAATCGCCATCTTTATTAATAACATTAAACTTCTTTGGCGAGTTCCAGTGAACAACCTAAATAATCAAGTTTGTTAAAATAATGGTCATTTTTATCTCAGACTTTTACCTTAATTTGATTATTGTTATAACAATGATAACTGCGAGTATGATCGCTCAACTGTGTATTCCACTGACAAGGCACGTGATACAGCAACTCTGAATTCTGTTTAATAACTGCATTTATTATATCCTGATCGGCTAAACGAGTTGCTCCAAATAGTGATGCAGTTTTCTTAGCAACTCTAACCCACAATTTATCCCATCCTATAGTTTTTAAATGCTCTAAATGATAAAGTATTACGCCAGTGTTGAATCTGCAAGATAATCATTTAAAAAAATTAAAACCTTCATATTAAATTATAATAATGAAACTGGCAAATCTCAGTTATTAAATTGTTGCACTTTCAACCAGCAAAGGATTACATTTTAAAATTTTGCTGTCAAGTCTGGTAGTTGAAGATATCTAAGGTGTTGCAATTTAATGTATGGTTTTGCCAATCTTGTCAATATAAATTCAATAGTAGTAGCAGGACCATCTAGATAAATGGAACGGTTCATTCTCGTAAAAAGTTTAGAAAGTGAAAGGGAAAGCACCGTATGCCCGACGCTGTGTCCATTTGAAACAGTGAAATAGCAGGCAGAACACGTGCGTAGTTCCGGGAACACCAACAGAAAAGTCAAACTACATGCAAAATGCATGAGAAATATTTTTTCAGATTTATCCCATAATTTTTTAGCTAGGAATTATATATCTTTATATATCAAAATGCCCCACTACCACCTATCACACAAGCAAAGAGCCTACCCGGAATGAAAGACCTCGACACCTTCGGTTATAAGAGGTGAAAGATTAAACAAAACAATATATCTAGATGGTCCTGGTAATAATCATATATACATTACCCTCTTCCCAAGGCGGGCCATGGAGCTGAATACAATTTTCCTAAATAGTAATCACTTTGGTTTTCAACTACACCTATAACCTATATTTGATTTTATTATTAAAGTACATATTTCACAGAAGTTAACTTACTTGTTTTCGATTAAAATTATCAAACAAATTCCATAACTCATAAATATCTCCAACAAAAGTTAAATCTGTATCTAGAATTATAATCCTATCGGTAACATTTAAAGGAATTAGTTTTGGGAACACCAACTTCAGTAAACCATAGATTCCAGAATAATGACTATTTGGCACCCACCGTACATCAGATACAGAATTGTTGACGTTATAAAAACTTACATTAACTACAAGTCAATTTTACATTATAACATTATATAAGCCATGTTAATTAATTCAAATTTTACCTTGCGGCACAGCCCATGTTTCAAACAATGTTTTCAACACCTTTTCAGATAATTTATTAACCATAATATGAAAATGTAATGGGTTATTTCGATAAAAATAAATAGATTTAAGCATTGTATGAAAATATAAATTGGACTTATAACCACTACACACAACTCCAATATGTATGACCTCACATTTTGGTTGCTTGATTTGGTATTCATCCGAATCTTGATGTTGCTCTGTGACTAGATTATTTTCATTGTTTGCGTTGCGGAATTCGGAAAATAAGAGCTGCTTATTAAACTGCACATCTTTACGTCTAACCACTGTATAATCATATCTGAAAACTAAAAGACAAAGTTTAATAAACGACTAGGTAAAAGAAGTGTAAGTAGTACCTGGAACGTATTGTGATAAGAAATTTACAATCAGTAACAATATAACCACAACAACAAAGGTAGTTGCTAACCCGTGTCTAGTAACAACAGTATAAAATGCATTTTGCTTTCGCAAACGTATGATTAGTCTTCCTAAACTTATTTTTTACATATATTTTAATTTCCTTTTTAAATCCATCTACTTTCAACAAAAACCATTGAAGAAACTGCACTCAAATTAATATACACCAGCAGAGTTCGGTTGCTAGTTTACAACCTTGCGTGACAACGATTAATTAACTTTATGTTATTGATTGCTACAAAGTTTCCTTCTCCAGTTACAGATGTTTACATTATTATTGTTACCTTGTTATCTACTCTACTGGGGACATCATTTTTTTCTAGTTCTATTTTGAATGATAAGAAAGTTTTAATATTGGTGCTATTGGTAGCACTGTAATAGTTACCAAAAGTTCGTTCTAAAACATTTTGCATCATAAATTGCTATTTGGTACAGGTAGGTTCCGTTATCGTTAGAGGCTCAAAATTAGAGATGGGCAAAACGAAACGTTTTGGTGAATCGAATCATTTGAATCAGTATCAGTATCGATTTTTTTTACTGATTCGGTGATTTTTATTTAACTTGGAATACTTGGATCACTACTGGCAGCAATGTAGCCAGGTGGGGGCCAAGGGGGGCGACTGCTCCCTGCCGTTTGATTCGGCGCCCCTAAACAAAATATTCTTTACTATGAGGCGCCGTTCCGGCCAAAATTATATAAAACAATAAAGTTGGAATCAGGCCTGTAGCTAGGGGGGTGCCAGGGGGTACTTGGCACCTCCTGGAAAAATTTGAGCACCCCCTGGCGAATTTCCAACATTACGGCCATTTTTCAGGACTTATTGAAAAAAAATATTTTTCATTTTTCTGCATTAATTAAATATTGCACTGGAATTCTCCAAGTGATAGCGATAGCGCGGCCACCGCATGACGGTAGTCCTTGTGCCATTCCCATCTAAGGGTAGTCTGGTAGTGTTTATGAAATGACTGACTTGGCATTAACGAATACACTCTGTGAATACACAGCTGTGCTGCTCTGGGCGGTTTTCACATTTTGTTGTGTAGCCAATTTCAGTAGTGTGGTAGATTACAATAGTGTTACGTGTTACGAGAAGGGCCTCGAATTTTCTGGAACTTCCAAGCGGTGTTCGAGGAAATAGCAGGGCAGTCTATTGCGACGTGCATTCCGTTTCGCTGGCGCATAAACGACGCCGATGAGAACACTTTAGATTGTATATTCTGTGCTAGATTGTGCTCGACCTTTTTACGCTGTTCCCACTAAGAATACGCGGGCGAGGTATATACGCTGCGTGGACCTGTGGACGCCGCAACCAGAGGTACAGTTCTGTTTAGGAAGCGAATAAGAAGACCGCGTACTAAATAAACTTCAAGATGGATAAATTCTTAATCAGAAGAACGCAAAATTCAGCAACTGCCAACAGGCCCAGCACCTTCCAAGCATCGCTGCCGTCACTCAACTCCCGTACCTCTAATCTCTCTACCAACCCTGCTACGACAAATAATGATATTCCTGATATATTTAAACTCGGTGAGAATATTGTTAGGCACAAAATGAAAAATTATCCCAAGAATAAAGATAATAGGAGCTTCCAAGCTGACTGGTTTGAAAAATTTCAATGGTTGTACTACTCAAAAAATGCAGATGCAGCCTTCTGTTTTCCATGCCGACAGTTTCGCCCCCTTGGATCTAAAGAAAATACTTTCACTTCCACTGGATTCAAAAACTGGAAAACTGCTATGTCCAAAGACAAAGGATTTCATAAACACGAATCCACCGAGAACCATATTTCTGCCTTATCCATGTGGGCTGAAAAACAAAATCGAGAACAAAGAGGACTGACAGTATCAACACTAGTCAACACTCATACTCTTGAACGCAACAGATACTATATGAAATCAATTGTGGAGGTGATTCAGTTCCTTGCCATAAATGAGCTAGCTTTGCGTAATACATACGATATTGAAGAGCATCAAGAACATGGTCTTTTCAGAAATCTTTTTGAATATACGTTGCGAAAAGATGAAAAACATACCAGCAAATGCTAGGTATTTATCCCCTGAAATTCAAAATGATGTAATAAGCATTATGGCTAAACTGGTAGCAGAAGATATTGTCAATGAAATCCACAGGGCTGATGTTCCATGGTTCACAATTTTGGAAGATGGCACACGCGATCGAAACAATAGGGAAAATGTTGCTATAGCAGTTCGATATGTTGTAAATTGTAAAGTCAAGGAATCTATTTTAACAATCAAAACCTGTACTGAACTAGATGCAAAAACATTTACAGATTTGACACTAAAAGTTTTTGATGACTTTGGCCTAGACACGTCCAAAGTTCTGAACCAGTGCTATGATGGTGCTTCGGTTATGAGCGGTCGTATCGGAGGAGTTCAAGCATTAATACAAGAACGATTGAACAGAATGATACCTTACGTGCATAGCTGTAATCACAGATTGCACCTGGTTATTGTAAAAGCAATAAATGATGTTCCAGAGATTAGACAATTCTTTGATCAATGTGCCGTGCTCTATGTCTTCCTCAGAAAACCGACCATTTTTGCCCTGTACGAAGGTCATGCTCTCTCTCGGCTTTTGGAACAACGATGGAGTGGCCATCTAAACGCGACCATTATCATTTTCAAAAACTACCGAAAAATTCTGGAGGCTTTACAAAATGCATCAATCAATACTGAAATTCATGGAGTTCATGTGGTAGAGGCCACTGGATTGTTGGCTGTTATTAAATGCAGAGACTTCCGCTTTTGCATAATTTTTATGAAAACAATTTTAAGTACTCTGGAGTCTGCGAACAAAGCCCTCCAGGCACGTGAATGCAGTTTGAGAGATTCATTTGAAATTACAAATGCTGCTATAAAATCTCTTGAAGAAATGAGAACTGGCACTAAATTTGACAAAATAATAGAAATGTTAAACACCGAGTTTCGTATTGAAGACGACGATGCAACTGTTTCTACACCGAGGCGCAAAAGAAAAACAACGAAGAAATTGCAAGATTACATTGTAACCGATCGTATTGGGGAAAGATCTACAGATATTGACTTGGTACCCAATCACCATTTCAGAATGATATTTAATCAAGTAATTGACATTATTTTGAACGAAATGAACATAAGGTTCACAGATAACGCCGAATTGTTGGAAGCTATTTCCACGGTTGAAGATGAAATGGATTTGAATAAAATGAAATATTTGGAATCGTCATTGGGAATAAAGCTTCCATCAATAGAAGAGATCAAAGTTGTCAAGCAATTTATAGAAAATAAAAGGAAAAGTGAAGTGAAGATTATCAACGACAAGGGAGAGGAAGAAAGTCGACTGGTAGTATTCCAAGAAATATATAATCAACGTTTGGCCTTTGAGGATACTTATAATCTCTTGGCTACAGCCAGGACTTTTTCTTGCAGCACTGCAGTGTGCGAATCCACCTTCTCAACTCTAACTCAAATAAAATGCCCCCAAAGAATGGGCATGTGCCACCAGAGAATGGCAGATTTGATTATGCTTGCATTTGAGAAGGAACGCACACAAAAAATCGACATGGATGCTTTTTACAGAAAATTTAATAACAAACGTAACAGGCGTTTGCAACTTTACTAATTATTGTTTTCTTCTATACGTATATGTTAATCAACATATTTTTCATGTTTATTTTTCGTTGTTTTGAAATGTTTATAATAAATATATAAAAGCCGTCTGTATTTAGGTTTTTGACGAAAAAAATTATTTGACCCCTCTGAAATCCCATGAGCACCCCCTAAAATTAGTTTCTGGCTACAGGCCTGGTTGGAATATGAAGAAAAAATAAAGGAGCCTTGCTTGAAAACAAGAGAATAGTTAATTTCAAGTGACATTTATGTAAAACATATATTTGATATATAATAGTGGTTATAAAATGTCCAATTTTGATGATTTGAGTGAAAACTGCACTCCTCCTGAAATTAGGGAAGGTGCAGAAAGTGTTGGTGAACAGTTATTACCAGTAAAATCAAAAGATTTTTACATGAAAGTTTATAATTTTAAATATAGGCATGTGAGTACTAGATAGCAACTGTTTTCATTATTAAGCAGTAGTTAAAAATGAAATATTATTAACCACTAGGAAAGAAATTCATCTTTTTGGGTCTAAAACAAAGTAAATAATGATATCCTTTAATGCTAGTAGTGGAAAAAGAATGTTTTTCCACTACTAGCATTAAACGATATCATTATTTACTTTGTTTTAGAGCCAAGAAGATGAATTTCTTTCCTAGTGGTTAATAATATTTCATTTTTAACTATACTGGTTAATAATGAAAACAATTGCCACCAATCTTTAAATTCACCATAAACTTTCATGTAAAAATCTTTTGATTTCGGGAAATAATTCTGCTCAGCTGAGAAAAATATCTTCTCTACCTTGGTCTATAATATACTATTAAATGGTACTTGCCATTAACGTCACAGGTGACTTTTTTAACAAAGCTAGGAAAAAATACCCACCAATTTTATTTTTACACAAACCTACTGTTAATTTTTGCATGAGTAAATAAATTTAAAGGGCCCAAATTTCCATTTCGCAAAGGGTGGTTTATAAATAAAAGAGAAAAATAATTAGTAAACTTGTGTATTATACAAATACAATTATTAATAATAATAATATTTATTTGCAGCACATATTTATTATATTATTATTATCTAGCAAACAAATGACAAATTTGCAAAGCTCCAGTAATTAAGGTTACTAAATGTTGTCTATCCATACTTATAATTTCAAAAGCCCAGTACAAAGAAAACCCCTTTATATTTCCTTCCAATAAATGGGCAGTAGGTATTAGAATGATCTTTAATACAATGTAATCCCAGTGAATCATTCCCCGTAGTTGTAGAAAGATGTAAGGGGGCCAAAACAAAGCAAGTTGCAATATTGTGCTCAACATTTCAAAACACGAATGAGGATATTAAGTACAAAGCATATTAATACTACTCTTACTGCTTGTTACCTAAGCCATTAGGTACACAAAAATAGAAACAACGAGATATCTGTATAAAACTAGCGTAGCCTAGTTAATCAAAATTAACTAGGTACGTTTGATCTAGTGGAAACATAATGAACCACATTACTATTTTTTACTACTACTACTACTACTATTTATTACTATTTTGCATATAATTTTTTCTTACTTTGAAAGCACCGATAATGAGGTTTTTTTTGAGCACGTTTTGTAAAAACAATTTATTTAACAACATTAATGTTAGTTCTTATAACTTATATCAGTAATATAGGTAGGTACTGTAAATATACACAAAAACACAAGTGATTTTTAAAATAAAAGTTTAGCACAAGTTTTAAAATTAAAATTGCCACAAAGCATTTATAACAATTGTTTTACAGTTGTATAATGTGTTATAGGTACTCCGATATCCATCATCAGTTGGCAAAGCTCAACAACAGATAAATTAACACTGCTTTCTGGAATCACAATGTTGTTATCAGTTTCAATTTCTAGTAATGGTCCTAATTCATCAATACCAAATTGTCTGGTTCTTCTTGGTACGTTACGTTTCTTGCAACATTCCTTATTGCCACAACTGAATTGGTGATTAGCCTCCTGCAGTATTCAATGGAGGATAGTTCCACTATGCAACATATTGCTGTAAACTTTTACAAATTCTTGGCAAGTAAACGTAGGCTAAGGCAAACAAATCAACCTCGTCGTTTTCGTCAAGATTGCCACAATTTTCCATTAAAATAAGCAACTGTTTAAATTGACTCATAACAACTCGATTCACCTCCAACCATAACCTCTCTATCTGTTCTTTGTGGACTGACCTACCATCAATGAAACTTCCACGATTTAAACCACGAGTATGTAACATGAATCTTGCCACTAATGTGTTCTCAGTTCCTTAATCACCACGAACCCTACTAGGAAGTGCTAGGTCGTGCACGCCTTTTCTAAATAAAGACAGAATACTACTTGCTCTGTTGTCCTGGAGACATTGCAGATAAATAATACGTCGGCTATATCCATCAATGCATCCATAATATACAAATCGAAAACATGTCAATTTATGATTGGAATCAATGTGCCTGTAAGAAAACAGTTCACAAAGGTACTAGTTGCATAATCAAACTTTATTTACCATAAATAGTTTCGTGTATTACTTTTAAAACCTCTGACCATGCATATTCTACGCTTATCAACTCCGTTATAAAATAGCTCAAACATGTGGGTTTGTTGCTATTAGTTCGTTAATAATTCGTTTAAACTTGCATATACGCGCCAAGTATACTATATTTACAGGAATTATGCCAGAATTCATTGTTAATTGATTGTTCCATAATTTAAATACCGACTAAATACTAGACTAGAAATCTGAACGCTGGCTATCTAACATTTCAAATTTTATAAAAGCTAATTTCTTACATGAATTGAAACATTGATTGCAGTTTTTCGTAAAAAAAACAAAAAACAAACATCTCTTTATTAGAATCTAATTTTCTTGAAAACCGCTGGAATTAGGTATAATCATTATTTAATAAAATTTGTAGAGCACAGCCCTATCCAACTATATAATAATATACAGGACCGTTTCATTTTAAAAAACCGAGTTATGACACATTAAAGTTGTAAGTTTTTGCACCGTTGCAACAAACACCCTGTATAACCAAATTCAAGTTTAAACTATCTAGGGAATAGTACATAGTATTGATTAATAACCGAAAAAATTGCTTAATCTGTGCCAGTTTCTTCAGCGACGTGTGCATTTTTCAAATTTTTTTAATAAGTTGGAGTAACTTGGCAAAGCTGCCACAGAATTTCAAAAAAAAAAACATCATAGAAGCATTTAAACGACCAATAAAATATGCAAAATATACAGTGTGTTCATTTTAAAATAAGCTAAGTTTGTACGGTCCTCTAATGTGAAACACACTGTATAAACGAAAATAATTTTGGGATGTGCATAAAATGTCAAGTAGCAATATCTTTTCGATAACTTAATTAACAAATGTGTTGTCACAGAACTTCACATCGTTAGGACACCCTGTGTAAATTAAAATTGACAATAAACATTAAATGTAGGCATACACTTTTTAAAACAATTTTATTAAATTTAAAGTAGAATTTTTGACAAAAATCGATTAGCTGTATTCCATACCAAAATTAATAACAACACATACATTTATTTACATTAAGTAAAATTAAAGACATGGGTTTGACAGAATTTCCAAATGTCTACCTTATCCCCTGCCTTAGCAGCAGAAATAAGTGGCTGTTAATAAAATATTAAATCACAACACTAAAGATGAACACATATATTGCACAACACAATGATCCTTACTCCTATTATGATGCAAATGCATTTCATTTTTATTTGTAAATACGGAACCAAAATATTCTGGTATTCCAAAAATGTATAATTACTAATACAACTATTGGAATGTGGGATGCATCATCCATTTTTCTTTGTGTTGATTTAACTTCAGTCTTATAAATATCAAATAACGGTCAAAAATTTAAAAAAAAATTATATAACATGCTTATTAAAAGTGAACACATTTTTACAATTTTGTTTATTTAACAGATAGCCAGTGGCCTAGCTATCATACCGCCTTGGTCGCAAGGCAATGGTGCCCCGAAGATTTAGTGCCTCATTAGGGCTACCGCTAAAAAAATAATATCGAATGTTGAAACATCAAATTACAGATAAATTAGTTTTTTTTTTCATAACATAAAGAACAAGCAAATAGCCTACCTGGAGTGAAAGACCTCGACACCTTCAGGTATAAGAAGTGAAAGATTAAACAAACAAACAAACAAACATAAAGAACAACCGAACTAGTGATATTGATAGAACTGATGGACTTCACTTAAACTGAAGTGATCGCAAAACCAAAATAATACACCTATACTCAGAATTTTATCCTAATTCAAATATGCAAAAATATACAGGCTGTTCCATTAAAAATAAGACGGTTGATGTCATTTCTGGTGAAACCAGAAGTGAAAGACATTTTTAACTCATATAATTTGTTGTTATGTAACATACTAAAATTGCATTTCTTTATCTTAATCAATAAAGAAAAAAAAAGAGAGTGCACCACGTTTCATCAAAACTCGGTATATATCGTAATATACACAACAGTAAATTTAATAGGGTCACTTATTTTGCGACCAGCCCAAAAAATCCTAGCTATGCCACTGCATGTAGCTGCGGTTTACAAAAGTTGGCACAAAACTCAAAAATTATTTTTCATATTGTCGTTAAGGCATTTTTATGGTGGTGTCTAAACTGCGCTGGTGATTCCTTGATTTATATTTATGACTTTTTTGAAGTGAATTTCGTGTAACTTCTATGATTAGATTTTGATGTAGCATTTAATTTTGCACAAGAAAAGTATAGGTGCCTTTTTAGCACAGGTTGCACGGTTTTCAAGATAATATGCTTTTAGTTATCGGATTGAAGTACTTCATTAGGATCAGCAAGACGTTTGAAGTATTTTAAAAATAAGAAAAAAAAAAGATACTTTTTAATAACAACAACGCGTTTTCCCGAAGTTAAGTGATTTTAACTACGCCTATCAAATAGCTCTAGTTAAAAAATATATTTTCCATTCTTTGCATATTTTTGATAACGCTTTAAACACACCATTTATATCGATTTTTAGTCCAAAATCCGAAGCGCATCTAATCAGCTGTAGGGTGGGCGGTTTCGTTCTTACTATTCTTATATGGTTTGCGACATCGTAGGGTTGTCTATATACATTGTTTTCTTAGAAATGTAACATGGTGAAATGAGAGAATGAGATGAGAGCTTGTTTTCTTAGAAATCTAATAGTCTGTGAACTAAACGTTATAATTATAAAAAATTATACTTTTGCAAATACGACAAGTATTAATATCTAGTATGAGAAGTCCACTCGAAGTTAACATTTCAGCTTTTTTATTAATATTTTTTTAACACCAGGTACTTTCAAGTATTTTTCTCAAAAACGGCGTAATTTAAATCTAACAGAAACTACAAGACATTCGCGTTTAAAAAAGCCGTAAGCAAAAAATGAAGAAGTGCTAGCGTTCTTTAGGCGCCCTGCAAAATATCTAAATGAATATGTTTAAATTTATTACTATACAGGATGTTTCCAAAATGATGGTAAATATTTTGAGTGCAGATAACAGATTAAAAAACAGTAAGAAAAATTATATAAACAATATATAAACAAGGGTACGAAACTTTTATTTACAGAGTTACAGCCTCTAAAAGATAAATAGTCACGTCTTAAGTAATATCTTCATCGTACAGTGTTTAGTGTTAAAGGTTTACATTATCAGTTGCTTTCATTTAATTGCATTAACACGTTGAGCACCAGATATGTAAATTTAAAATTAATTACCAACAGCCCTCATGGTTCACCAGTAGTCCACCAATTTGTATTACCTGTGAACTAATTGGGCCACCAGTATTTCATGTGCAGTGTATTATTCAACACGTTTCAAGTGTGATTCGATGTTAAGCATTTTGCAACATACATAGCTGGTTATCTTTTTTTTCTATTAAGAAGGGCTGGTGCTAGGTGGGCGGTGTCGGCTGCCAACATTTTTCCGTTATGTCTTTGTATAACGCAAAATGTATACTTTACCAGCAGCATAAATTTTTTCCTTTTTTCTCCCAAGTACTTAATTTGTTATGTTATTGGCAGTCAGTGAGCCAACATTGTGCACTTTATTGCACCTGCTGCGGTGTCACTATTGCTAAAAACATCCCATGGGACATAAAGAGTAACAGGCATAACAATGATAACTGTTGCAGACACCTGCTTGCTTTGTATTTTTACAATATCAAAGGTTGTTACTTTGGATTCAATTTTTCATTGGAGTTTTATGTATCGTTGTAATAAAAAAGTCTGACATAGAATCACATCTTGCATTTTTATTGAAAATATTTAAGCTACAAGAAAATGTATATATTGGCGTTTCATTCAGTCCTTCGCTGTAGCACTAACAATTATCAAACTTATGTTTTAAATGTGAATTTAAGCCATTATTTTTGTTATCATAAGTGGTGGCTGTTAAACCGGATTGAGTAAATTGCCAAATCCCCAAAGTTGGCCATGGTCGCTGAAAACTGGAAAGAGTTCTGTTTATATGTTTCATCTCTTTCTTACATCTGTCAGTTAGATATGTTTGTATTTAGCATAATACTCTTTATTCAAAAACCAAATGCAATGTGCTATCCAGTTTTTGGCCATCAAAATCAAAGATTTTTTCATTAGTTTGCGAGTATGAACTTTGGTGACCGAATAATGGGTTTCAAATTTGCAAGCTGTCGGACACCGTATTTTTTTATTTATTATTAAGCGGTCAACAACAAACCCAGTTTTCAGCCATCTTTGAATTGTCCGACTGGTTTGTTTCATATGCTGTCCCATGCTAAAACCCTCCTCAAAAATCATTATTTAACAACATGTTGTATATGGCAATGTTACTAAAATATCAAAAAACGAGCGAATCCACCCTATATGTGAAATCTGCCTGGATAAACCCAAATTGTGTTTCTAAGGTATTAATATCTACTTTCCATTTTCTGATTAGTAATCAGTTTCTTATAATAAAATAACGAAACAAATTTGAATGATATTAGGAGGCTGTAACAAACGTATTATATTTTTTATCTATGGCTGTAACTCTACAAGCAAACATTTTCTGACCCATGTCCTCAAAATATTTATCATCATTTTAGAAACACTCTTAATTCTCTCTATCACAAAAGTTTCATAATTTCTTCCGGTACAACATTCTTTGAATTTATAATTTTATGTGCTGTGTAACCATCTATATTCGCCATGAATTGGGAATATGCTGCAACAACATCGTAATAACTTTTCAATAACATTTTCTCTTGCTTATTTTTTAACGGAATTAAATAAACTACAAGCTGTGCTGCTTTTATTTTGTATGATTCATCTAGTGGTCGTTCCTCCCACTCCTTTAAACTGGCTTCCTGCAAAAATTATTAAAAATTATTGTAACAACAGTATTATCATCACTGGCTTACCATAGCTTGCTCTAGACATGTATTTGGAAAATTAAAATAATGTCCAAGACATTCCAAGAGGTTTCGAGTATTTTCTGGTTCACATCCTGTTTGTGCCTTTTCTAACTTTATGTCTGCAACCTACAAAATCATTTATTACAAGTGGGTCTTACTATGTTTCATAGAAAACACACATAGGTATCAAAAAAATTATTTAATTTCACTTTGTAGCAATGCCATAAACAGCCATACAATGCTGCTGAGTTATGTACAATTTTTTTAATCGCATTTGATTCTAAGATTGTCTTTAGGTTGGACGGAAATTCCTTTTCACGATATAACAATAAATCAAATATGTACACTTGGTCCCATGATGATAACACTAATAAACTAATTCTTTTCATTTGTGCAACTTTATTACCAATTCCAAAAACACCTATATTTTCACAAGTATTTAAATAATCTGTAGCTTTTAAATAACCCTCGCTCATCCTTGCTAGATAAATGTATGTTGTTGTCATTTTTTTAAGTCGGTCATATTCATTTCGTGGCAGAGAAATAACTTTACGAGGAAACTGTACTTTTGCTTCATTATTTGGTTGTTCAATTTCCTTCTCGTCTTTCTGATCCAAAACACGAACAGATGCAATTTCACAACGATAGTATGATAAGCTGCCTTTTAATTTTTCATGGTTTGGATATTCAATTACATTTATAAAATCAATTCGATCTTTAGCACATTTTTCGCATTCTCCTTCAAATACTTGGTTATTTGTTAATTCTATAAGCAGTTTCTGTCCTTTGGCATAGCGAAATTCCATTGTAATTTTCAGATCTTATTAAAATATTTATAAACAACACATTCACAACATATTGAACAACTCTAACCTCAAAATTAAATAAATACACGCTGTGGCTGCCGTCCCGAATTTTACATGACGTGTTATCAACCGCTCGACGCTTATCACCAGTAAATTCGAAAGCAAATCACTATGTGTCACCACCGTCGTGGGGACAACGGTGTCACTAATGCGTCTGTGCTCAAACTCCAAGACCGTAAAATTTAATTTTGTTATAAAACAATCTGCATTCCGCAAATGGATGAGGTGATTTATAATTTTAAATTGTACTAAAGTGTTTACATTGATTTATACGGACCACGGTCGTCGATCTTCTGAATTAATATCGACTGAAGTCTCTACATAGCCTGTCGCATCAAGGCTTTTCAAAAAATTTTAACCGGTGCAAAAAAAGTTATATCTGAAGTTAAGTTGGTAAAAACAACAAAAAAAAATAGAAAAAAAAGAATAGCCTTTTAGTTCAAATTCCAATTGTTGTGAACAAAGAAATGAATTGATGATCCCCTGATGATGAATTGATAAGTACGGCTATTTGACTTGAATAATTATATCTATATTGCACCATATTCACCGCAAACCGCTAGATGACACCAGATTCTGTGCTAAATATATAAAATTTTTACAAAATTATAATATTTCAAGAGATGACACACTATAGAAAACGTTAGTCGATATTTATCAAAGAGACTGATACAGCTGATACAGACCAATAAGTTTAGTTTGATTTATTCACCATAAAGATGTTTACAAAAAAATAATCCATTACACTTTACACATTTTCTTAATATAATTTGAACGATATTTTTTCAACCTGCAAATACTGCATATTGCTTTGCTTGGTTTCATCTAGCATTTTATTATAAAATTTCAACCCTTTGTGGTATATAATATTTTTGCCACCGATGTTTTTGACGGTGCTGTTTTTGAAAACGCTATTTTAGGCGACGATATGTTTGACCAGCGTTATTTTTTTCGGCGACATAATTAATAAACTAGTTTTGCAGAGGCTATTTTTGCCGTCGGCATTATTGCCTGACGACATTATTGATGAGCTCTATTTTAAGCGGCGACATTTTTAACTGGCGACATTTTTGCTGGAGACATTTTTGCCTGGCACTATTTTTACTGACCACTGTTATTGATAGCGCTATTTTTGGCGGCGCTCTTACTGAAGCGCTATTTCTAAATAAGTACATGAAATTCAGTGTTACCAGTAGAAATATTTCAGAACCGTCAACTAGTGCCTGCGTTTTTTCTGTCGCAAACAGAGAAAAGGGCGAAAGCGTTGCGCCTACGGAAGCTTTGTCTTTAGAGAATGATAGTGAATATGAAAGTGGTATGGACGAATATTACGAATATTAACGTGTATTTCACTGATTTAGAAGAATCTTGTTTTCATTTTGTTATACGCGAATTTCAGTTTCGTTTGTACGTCGTTGGTCGGTTTATTAAGTTAAAAAAATTTTTTTTTTTTTAATTCAGAAATATAATTATTTAGGCAGGCAGGACTTTTCTGTAAAAACCTATTCTTGCTAGAGATTAGGAGGGGTGCGGCTTTATAAAGCATTGCCTAGGGTAGCGAACAGTCTAGAGCCGCCACTTATATTAAAAGTACAAAAGAAAAACAATTAATAACAAAAGTTAAAATGGTGAGCACAAACAATACGAGAACAATCAAAATTACCCAAATAACCTAATAACAATCAATTTAAGCCATTCAAATACAGATGCAGTGTTTATAAATGATATAAGTTATTAAAACTAAGTAAATAGAAATATTCAAAAATAAAAACGGCCAGAGGCGGATCTTCACAGTAGAAATATGAGAAAGTAAAAATGAAACGACACAATGTGAATGCTAATACGAAGAAGTTTTTGGCGTTTTCTCCTAGCTAAATTTTTTTTGTAATAGTGTACAAGTATTACATCGTTGAATACAGAAAAAAATTATCTATCGAGTGCGCGCAAAAAAATGGTTATAAAGCTATTTTAAAAAATGACGATTGCCCCACAATTCGCGTACAGCACTGGTCAATTTTTATTGAAGTATTCAGAGAGGTGAAAAAAGTTTGTTTTTGCCTCTATGTTGATCCTCTTCAGAATTACATAGGGGCGTAATAAGTGTTGGGCCACCCTGTATATTAATGTATTTAAGAAACGAAATTTAAAAACTGCTTCCGGTAAAAACGGAAATGATAGCGATAACACCATTTTTGTGTAACTTTTCATGTCATTTAATATTTATTCGGTTATTTCGTTTTTTTAACAATGAATATTTAATTTGCGTTTGCTATGATAAAACTACAAATTTTTTAAAATTCAATATTTAATATAACCTTTTTTTGTCTGCATTATCTATAACGCTGATGGAAATGTTTGGGTCACAAAATTTTTATGTCCGGCAAGTAGCAACCCTGGAAGGTAGCGTAGTGTCAATGATTTCAGCTCACTCGCCAAATTTTTATTTAAAAAATCCAAACAACTTATAAATTATAATAATGAGAGAAAGTTCCATATGTTGCAAAAAAAGATAATAGCCTATAAATAATATTATGATTTATTTATCGCGGAAAAAATCTAAATTGGTTGAGTCACACGTACCTATAAGATAAGACACCCTTTTACAGATGTTTTTTTTTTTCAAAAATTTAAATTTTGGAAAAAAAATCGTCACAGGTAGACAGACAGACGAACAAATGAATATGTACAAACTTGCATGTATATCCAGGTGACTTGGTTTTGATAGAAAAAATCTTGTAATTTTTCTTAACAGTATATGCAAATTAATTACATCAGAATTTTTTTTTATTCAGTTAAAAACCATTTCTTTGGCTGGAGAATCATAAAGCTGACTCATGTTCGTCACTCGTCAGTGAGAACCAGTGTCAGTGTGTTTTGGTGTTGCCAAAATGGCGTAGAATGTATTTATTGAAATTAATGTGGGTGTGGTCATTTTCGATGATATTAACTCTTGGCTTATCTTCGTGGAATCAAATATTACTCATCTTGCCCAAAACACGAGGAATGCCTCAGTTTTACATCACCGAACCGTTGCTGTCAAATCGGTGAAACGTCAAAGTTCACTTCCAATTAGGTTATAGTGTACGATTTTAACTTAAAATAATTAATGACAAAGCACAAATTCCTTAATAAAATGCTTATTTCACAGTTAACTTTAGTGAAATTTAAACTATATTAAATTTTATTATAAAATGTCACGGTTAGCTGATTATTTTGTTGTTGTGGGTTATGATCATGTGAAAGAACGTAAGTCGCCCAACATTCCCATAATTTCTTTTAGAACTGAAAAACTACTTATGTTTTAGGTAGTGGAATAAGCAGTGGTATGATTTTACAGAGATTTCCAGAAAAAGACTGGTCTGACACTCCGTTTATTGAAGGAATCGAATGGGTACAGCTTTAACGTAGATTTGATAAATAACACGTTGTAATTGCATATAATTACAGTTCTGTCAACCACAAGGATGGGCCCTTTCGACAGACAGGCAGGAACCTCAGTTTTTTGTCTCTGTACTTACAGATATAGACGCAAATCGACATTATTGTGCTTGTTTATGTTTTAACGAAACCGTTTCAATTACACCCAGTAAACCTGTTGATGAAGTAAGTTGACAGCAATTAAATCAAACCCTTCTTAAACTATTTTAACAAACAAAACTTCGGTTGAGCATATACAACATATGTGATATATCATAATTATTTTAAAGGAAGAAGATCCAGTAGAAGGTGAAGCCCCCCTAGTAAGACCAATACCCACAATAATGCATCACAGCATCATGTATGCACCAAAATGTTTAGTCCTCGTTTCTAGGTTAGATTATATTGAAACTTTTCGGGTAAGTTATATTTGCTTTTTTAATTATATTTTTTAACGGTTTTGTATAGAATTGTCTAGGTATAATTTATACGGTTTACGTTGAAAATATTGGAGTACCTTTGGAGACTTTAGTAGGAAATATAATAGGATGTATTCAAGTACCGCCTCCAGGTGGTCCTCAGGTCCGTTTTAGCATTGGAGCTGGAGATCGACAAGCCCTCCAACCACCCATAAGTCCCTCGTTACCTGTTACGCACACTTCTGTTAATTTGCTCTTTCATCAGTTGGGTAAGTTTGAAAAAGTTTTTGTAATCATTAGTTTCAAAAGTTGCTTTTTGTAGGAATCAGGAATGTGTTAGTATTATTTTGTGCCATAATGACTGAACACAAAATTCTCTTCCATTCCAAGAGCTACAGTCGCTTGACAGAGGCTTGTCGAGCGTTGACGGCTCTAATGTACCCATTTAGATATAATCACGTTTATATACCTCTACTGCCTGCACCTTTAGTCGAAGTTCTATCCACACCAACGCCTTTTGTTATTGGTGTTCATTCATCGCTGAAATCAGAAGTTTCAGACTTGGTAAGTTATTGTAAAAGTGTTAAACCAAATTCCTCTACGGCTTAAGTTGTAGATGGATGTAATAGTGGCAGACTTAGATGGAGGCTCAATAATGGTTCCTGATGGTGTATCTCTTCCACTTTTGCCAGAACCACTTTTAAGTAACACACAAGAGGCTCTAAGTCTTATCCTCCAGCCAGAACTGGGCAGTGCAGATTATGCATTCCCACCGCTTGCCGTACGAGCACCACAGCCAGTCATGTTGGACAAGGAAATCCGTGCCGTTTTCATGAGAACATTTGCTCAACTCCTACAAGGATATCGTAGTTGCTTGACATTAATTCGAATACATCCAAAACCGGTGATAACATTCCACAAAGCGGCGTTTTTGGGTGAACGGAATCTAATAGACTGTGATTTTTCTACAAGAGTTTTGGATTGCATGTTTTTTACAAGTTTTGTCACCGAACGTGGACCCCCTTGGCGGCCTTGTGATGTTTGGGACGAACTTTATAGCAATTTTGGAGAATTGCTTAAGTTAGAATTTCAGGATCCAAGAATGTTATTAATGCATATACAAGAATTGGCCCAACAATTGTACACCAATGAAAACCCCAATCCACAATCGTATGCTCAGAAAATATTAGTGCCTCCTGAAGGAGCTTTTGCAAGAATACATCAACCTCCATTTCCAATTATTCATCCAAGTCAAGTACAAGCTATCATTGCTGAAGGTTTAACCAAGAATAATATTAAATCGAGGTGAGTCTTGAATTTTGATTTGCCTACGTTTAAAGTAATACAATTTTTTTTTATTTGCTTAGTGGAGAATATGCTTGGTAAGTTTAGTTTCATAAACTTTGATAAATAAAATCTACATATTTAAAAAATCAATATTTTCCCACTTTGTTTTGTTAATTTGAAGGAAGAATGCAAAAGTTAATTCAAAAACAAGCAATTATCGATCTGAATTAAATTACACATATTGCAAAAGTTAATTTTTAAAGCGACTTACTGAAATAGTTCATTTTCATTTAAGGTTAGCTTCATTAAGGCCAATTCAGCCTCGAATCGTCCCAATGGGTCAACACATTTCAAATCTGAATGATATCAAGAATATTCTTAGTAATTCCGTCAGACGATTGGAGGTAAAATAAAGGTCGTAAATTATCATAACTCTTTTTCATTTCAATAATTGTTAGGTTTTACGAAACTGCATCAACTGTATATTTGAAAATAAAGTTTCTGATGCTCGTAAGACCTTTCCAGCTGTCCTAAGGGCATTGAAATCAAAACAAGCTCGTCTCGCTTTGTGCAACGAGTTAGGGCAGCATGTGATAGGAAACAAAGCAATGTTGGAGCATCAGCAGTTCGATTTGGTGGTACGGTTGATGAACTGTGCACTTCAAGACGATTCTTCCATGGATGAACATGGTGTAGCTGCTGCACTTTTACCATTGGCCACTGCTTTTTGTCGGAAGTTGTGCACTGGAGTTATACAATTTGCTTACACTTGTATTCAGGTAAAGTACCTGCTTTGAAGTATCGGTAAAAAGAGTTTTTGATTTTGATTTTCCTTTGTCTCCCATAGGAACATGCGGTTTGGCAAAATCAACAGTTCTGGGAAGCTGCTTTTTATCAAGATGTCCAAAAAGATATAAAAGCATTGTACTTACCCAGACTTGACAGCCTATCTCCACGCCTTGGCAATGATCTCATTTTAAGTCCTACATCTCCACGTGACAGCAAAGATTTTTCCTGGCAGAATCGGCGTTCCATCTTGAATAGGGTACAAGAACCCAGTGCACTTGAAATTGCAGCCGAGCAAATGAGAATATGGATTACCATTGATTCAGAGAAACAAAAAGAACTAATTACGAGTGAAGAAAGCACTTTATACAGTCAAGCTATACATTATGCCAATCGTATGGTGTCACTTCTCATTCCGCTCGACATTGGAAGCCGTTCTCATAAACAAGATCACATATTTGATGAAGAGAGGGCAAGTAATAGCATTGCTAATAGGTAAGCTGTGGTATTATTGAAGTTGGAGGTGTTTACAAGTGCAGTATTATTTAAGTGTTGCAGAAAGTGATAGTGTAGATGCTGAATCTGGTTTTGAGGAGCAAGAGCAGGGAGAAACGGGTGCACAAGTAATAAGGCTTGTGACTCGTTTTGTCGATAAAGTGTGCAATGAAGGTGGTGTAAGTCGAGACCACATCCGAAACCTACACCAAATGGTTCCTGGAGTTGTTCACATACATATAGAAACTTTAGAAGCCGTTCATAGGGAGTCCAAGAGGTTACCACCCATTCAGAAGCCCAAGATCCTAACACCAAACATGTTACCAGGTGAAGAAGTGCTAATGGATGGTATGCGGGTTTATCTACTTCCAGATGGAAGAGAGGAAAGCACTGCTGGATTACTTGGAGGCCCGCCGCTTTTACCAGCAGAAGGAGCCATTTTCCTTACAAATTATAGAATTATCTTCAAGGGAATTCCATGTGATTCTTTTGGTAGAACAAATTAATTTTATTGCACTTGATCAATATATTTATCTATATTATTTTTAGCATGCGAACAAGTGGTTGTAAGATCATTTCCAGTAATGTCACTAACGAAGGAAAAACGAGTAACAGTTCAATATTTGGCCCATTTAGACCAATGGCTTCAAGAAGGTTTGCAGATAAGATCTTGCACCTTTCAACTACTCAAATTGGCTTTTGATGAAGAAGTTACCCCAGAAAATATTGATTCCATGAGAAAAATGATCCACAAGGTGAGGTACCCTCCAGATGTCTTCCATCATTTTGCTTTTACAGGACAAGTTGTAGTTGCACAAACACCACTACATAAAAGCAAAGAGAAAAATGCAACACTTCGGTTAGTAGCTAAATTAAATTGTTTTATTTATCTGTGCAAATTTATTTGTTTTAGAGGTTTTGCTAAGAAAACCCTCTTAAAAACAGCACGCAAGGCTGGCTTTAAACAAAAAGATAAAAGGCAGAAATATGTTTTGCCAAATATGAATATCAACAATAGCAATAAATATATGACATCTCCTGGTCGCATGAGTTTACCTCAACCAGATGAGTTTGGTCATGATGATGATCTGTCTGTTGATGATTTTGAAACTGGCCCACCTTCGTCAGTAGTTCCACCTGCACCTACCGATGCAAAAACGTTGGAACGATTAGTTGAACGAAGTTATGTTAAAGATTGGCAAAGGCTAGGTCTTTGTAATTCCAGTAGCTCGCCTTCCAATCCCAAGCAGAAAGCTGATCAGTTCCGGCTTACTACAGTTAATGCCTTGTACATGATGTGTAGGAGGTATGTATTTAAAGCTTGAAAATAGTGATATACTTCGAATTTAAATGTATGTGAATCCTGCATAGTATTGGATTGAACATTAGATATCTAAAAAATTAGAAATTGTCTGATGTAATTAGCAGACCTGGGCTATATGCAAAATTATATCAATATGTATCTATGCAGTGAATTCAAATTTAGATGGTACATTGCAATTTAGCGTGGACAATATAAAATAGTTGTATATTAACGTCCTTACAAGAATTTTGTAACTTGCAGTTGCCCTAAACGGAGAGTGACATTTTTTTACATCACCTGGTATTTGCTTTTGCTTTCTTTTTTGTTTTATTATTTACTGGAAAAAATCAATCAGGTTTATATTACTGTAATGTTCCAACTAAATTGGAGTTCACTGTATATTGATGTACGAAAATGTATTATCATATTGATAATTTGATACATATCACCACGTCGATAAATATCGATATATACCAAGTAACAACAAAAGCAGACCCCCCCCCCCTTCCCAATTTTTTCAACTATTTTGATGATATTGTAATAAAACTTGGAGGTGTTTCTATTCCAAGACTCCAATCAACCACTTCCGATTACACTGGAAATCTACTTTATTTTCTTAAACAGCATTCTATATTTTTGCTGGTAGATTCTGATGGTGCATTAAACTCCCTATTCAGTCATACCAAAGAGCATATAAGTTAAAGAAATGCAGTGTATGGCATTACCTTGTAACAGTACAAAAGAACTCGTCCACTGGATGGCCAGTATCCTGGCCTGTCATCGCGAAAAATTGAGACAGTTTTGGATTTATTATATAGATGTTCGAAAGTTTGTTATACGCAGTGCTTTCATTTCAAAACTAGCCAGCCTCAATAACTATCGATTTTAAATAAACTTGGCTCAAACAAAAAACACGTCGATTTTGATATGGAGGGGGAAGTTTAAAACCAATATGGATTGAATTTTAAGTTTCACTCTCTCACCCCCAGCTACCCCTACTTTGAAATTTTAAATAGCACTTCCTCCCTTGTGATACATCATTTTAAAGGCAGAAAGAATCTTCATCTACCCACATTAAAAAAATTGGATTTAGTCAAGGCAAATTAAATGTTTTTTTCTATAATGCTGTAATCTTCAAAACGAAGGCTGCTACGAATTTTTGAAAATGTTGATTTTAATACCCAATTACTCAAAAACTAAATATCCAATCAATACAAATTATCACATTATTTAATACCCTTAATTAAGTATAAATATGTATTGCAAACATATTTTTGGAAATATGAAAATTGTAAAAATGCTATCGTCTCAATTTTGGAAAATTTCACATATTTATTCCTCAAAAACTGTCCACACTATTTTTTTAAACATTGTGAGCCGATGGGGCTTGCAGCGAACTACAAATTTGTTTTTACTAATCTCCCAAATTTAACTCTGACACCTTCCAGGAAGTTTTGCAAAATATGAAATTGGTTAATTATTTAATCAAAAACGCAAACGCCAATAGTTATAATTATAAACAGTTCAATAGACTATTTGAAGTAGCTGATTAGGATTAGGATAAGAAAGATTTTTAAATCATTTTAAAAGTTTAAAAAAACAACGATACCTTTTAATATAAACAACGCATATTCCGGAGTTAGGTGATTTTCACTACGGCTATTAACTAGCGCTAGTTAAAATGTATATTTTTCAGTTTTTGGGTATTTTTGAAAACTTTTCAAATAAAGTATTTATAGCGATTTTTGGTCTTAAGTTTGAAGTGCAACATCAAATTATCTGTAAGAGGGCCGGTTTCCATCTTTTTGCTCCCATGTGGTTTAGTCGAAAGTTATTGTACCCTTTGCTTACAGGTACGATTACGGCATCGTTTTGCAAAGGCAATCGCAAGTTCAAATCGCCACTTTTACCTTTCTTTAAGTTTTGTTAAAACAATGTTATTCAGTCATTTATTGGCACGAGAATATTTAATACGTAAACAGTATGGGAAAGTACTAGCGACCTGTTTCATTCATTTTTCTTCGTAGGTTTCACTTTACTCAATTGCATGCAGACATTGCTTTATAATTGTTATAAAAACAAAAACACTTTTCTACATTACATTGCTATCCATAATCGTTTTTAGTATTAGATAGCTCTTCCTCATTTTTCGTGACAATAGAGTAACAGTTTCTTAAAATTTCATAAAGCAAATTTCTTCGTTGTTTAAGGTGCTAATTCATTTTTTTGAAATATACTGCAGAAAGTATCTACATTTTATTTAAAATAAAATTTGTTTGTTTTCTTACAACTACAAATAATAAGGAAAAAGCACAAATTGCCAGCCCGCATAACTGAGTACAATAAATTGTGTTTGTGTAGTATAGTCTGGCAACCCTGGACGAAATTCACAGCTAAATTTGTGATACAAGTAGAAATTGTTCCATTCCTTATGCTAAATTTTTGCAAAACTTGCGATGTGCAACGCTTTTTACTAGAATTACCAAAACGTGCATCTCTTAACTTTATAGGCTCTTTGGTCATGTATAAAAAGCTATCCAAAAATGTAAACGGTTAGCCGCTAGAGGGCGTTGAAATAAAAATTCAAGTTGGCCATGAATTTCATATTTAAATCTGCTAAAAGGTTTTCAGAGCGGTCAGTGTCATTGCAAAATTGAATGGTTGACGAGAAATTGTCTTCATTTAAATTTTTTAGACTGTTTAGTGGTCAATTGTGCCCAAAAACGTAATTTTAAGCCATTTTCTGGGGTTTACTTGCTAGGTCTATTTTTCAGAACTCCTTTTCAGCCAGAAATGAGTTTTCAGATTCAGGAAACGTTTATTCTAAATTATAAAAAGAATAGTCATGCTATTTGAAGTTTTGTCCTAATAAATTAACTGGAAAATGGGCTATTTCTGCACTAAACAAGGAGAACAAAAAAACAATAAACAGTTAAGGCGTAAAAACAAACTCTGACAGTTTTGTCACTTTTCTGTATATCAATACATCGACCCAGGTTCAGTTATTTAAGTCGTTTTTGTTGGCCTTGCAGTTCTGGTAATAAGATTAATCATTCAGTTGTATAATCAATACTGGCTAGTTACTTGAAAAAAAAATTGCATTTTAAAATTCGGAAATATCAATTTTGTAGCTATCCAGCATTATTGGTTGTACCAGCAGCGGTCACTGATGAAAGCATTAGAAGATTTTGTCGCTGTTATCGACAAGGAAGGATCTCCTCGATTACTTGGCGTCATCCAAGAACAAAAGCTTTGTTGTTACGTGGTGCTGGACACCATGGAAAAAGTGTAATGGGCATGTTGAAGAGTCATCCAGCGCCAGCATCATCTACTGGAACCGAGACAACTTCCTCTTTAGAGCAGGTGAGTTTGAAAATTACTTTAGTGTGAATTTTTCATTTTGATTTGAATATTTCAGGAAAAGTATTTCTCAGCATTAGTAAGTGCCACACCACTGTTTGCCCTACGACAAGGCTCAGCTTGGGGCATGTCTGATAGCAGTTTGAGTATAGATTCACTGTTGCTTGCAGCAGAGGATCCGCTAATTGGTGGCACACTCACTCCAGAAGTGGCTAGAAGATCAAATCCATTCAACAAAGCTATGGGTACTTTAGGGTGAGTAGTAAATAGAATTACTTTTGTTAGAATTAGAATGCAACACCATAGAACTGCAAGTTTTTTTATACTAACAATTTCTTTTATAATATTCCAGTGTATTTCCTCGATCGAGTGGAGGTAAAGGACCTAAGAACTTTGGACGATGGGGGTCTTTAAAAGACAGGAGACAAAGTTCACAAGCTTCTTTGAGCAGTGTGCCTGCAGCTAGAGGGAATGTAAGACATTCTACTGATTGTGATACTGGACTCGAGGGGGTGCATACTTTCCAGAGGGCAGCACTTTATATTTTAGGTAATTTTGTTATGTGGATAAAAATAACTTCCAATCTATAAAAAGGCTCCAAACTGTAGCAACTTTATTATTCAACTTAGACCCAATAAAATTCCACATTTTAGCAAACTTGAAACTGCTACATCTTTTAACTGTTTTGAGTGATTTTCAATTTTTTTGTCTTAAATAAAACGCCCTGCATGTTTTCAGATTTTTTCTACATTTTTTAATTCTCTTTTTACCTATACCACATAAGTACGGGTTTAACTGAGAGCTAAGGTCTCAACTATCAGAAAAAGTTTTAAAATCTAGATTGCCATGCATATTATTAGTTGTGAAGTAGTTACAGAAGAACATGGTAGCGGGTTTATTTTGTGATAATGAATCCAAATGAAAAAATTGTAGACATGCTGCAGATGCATAATTAACTTATGCCACATGCTCTAAAATTATGAATTATAAAATTTATAACTCATTTTTTTAAATGTTATACTGCCGTGATTAGGCCCATGCTATGCTACGGAGCACTTGTCTGGTGGCTCAGGGTCAGACAGGCTACGGCAGCAACCAAACTGGGACACATGCAACATCTCGCTTGTCTCAGTTCTACAGGTGCTATACGCTCAACCCCCACGGCCGCCTTAGAGGTGATCTTATGCCTTCCTCCACTTGATCTCTTTGTGGAGGAAGTAGCTGTGAGGACTGCTTTGAGGCAGCGCCACAAGGGGCTGTGGCAAACAGCAGGCAAGGGAGGCAGACACACCCGCATCCTGGATGAGGCAATCGTCAAGATTCCTCTTCTGGATGCTACGGTGGACTACTTTCCTTTACAATATGCCTTTAATAGACACTTTAGTGTCTATGCGAATGCTGGACCAACCCAGCATATGGACATATCCATCTTCACCGATGGATCTAAAACAAAGCATGGAACGTGTGCCGGAATTTACCACTAGGCAAAATTGCCACTGTCTTCCAAGCGGAGGTAGTGGGAATAATGCATGGTGCAAATGCAATTCTTGAACGACAAATCAAGAACCAACGTATTGGTATCTACAGCGATAGCAGAGCCGCTTTACTAGCCCTAGGCAGTTGCAAAATCACCTCAGGAGTGGTACTGCGGTGTCGTGAAGCTCTCGACGATATCTCAAAAGATAATGCCGTCTCCCTTGTATGGGTGAAAGGACATGACGGAACCTACGGCAACGAAAAGGCTGATGAGATTGTGAGACTGGCCTCCGGACAACCTCTCTGGGGGCCAGAACCCGCAATTCCCATATCCCTGAAGACATTAAGCTTTATGCTATACCAAGAAACCTTAAAAAGCTTCACACGAAGATGAGTTAACACTCAAAGCTGTCGTCCAGCAAGGGCTGCTATTACGGCACCCTTGCCAAAAACAGCCAAATACTGTGTGCAACTGTCCCGAAAGAACTTACGACTAGTTGTGGGTATCTTATCTGGACACTGCACCCTAAAGCAACACGTGCACAGGATGGGACTGGCGGACAGCTCAAACTGTCGTGTATGCAACGAGGACGACGAGTCGGCAGAACATGTCCTATGTCACTGCCCAGCTCTGGCAACAACCAGAGGATCCATGCTGGGGGACTTCTGGCCTAACATGGCCGAAATCAGCAACACTCCAATTGCGAATGTCCTCAAGTACATCCAAAAGGTTGGATGGCTTGGGTGACGTCCAATGTGGAAAGCTGCTGGGGAGGTAGTACAATGGGCCCACTTATTGTGGCCTAAGTGCGTGTGAGGTAACTCACACTCCCAATTCCAAATCCAGAATCCAAATGTTATAGATTTTAATATACAGTAAACATTATACAAACAAATGTTGACAAGTTATAAAACTACAAGAAAGAGCAAGATAAAAAGATAAAATATATTTATTAGAAAAATAATAGTTATTTATGTATTAAGGGCGTAAAGAGGCTTTTATGGCGTAAGACGTAATTTTGAATACGTCGAAGGCCATAAAAGCAAGTTATGCCCGTGGTACATACACAACTTATGCACGGATGAAGATTTTTTAATTTAAAAATATTTCTAAAATAAATTGAATTTTCCACCCACATCTAGCGTTGCTTTGATTAAATTTGAGATTTGAAGCGTAACTATGGTAGCGGGTAAACAACGGTAGCCATATTGCCTAAAATCTCAGTTTCATTTTGTGTAAACTGTTTCTATTAGGTATGATATCGTTGTTTGACATTTCATTATAGCCCATGGGCTATAAAAAGGCGTTTATGACAAAGAAATTCGTGTATAATTGTCAATTTATGATACATTCGTGCATAAAGGTCTTTACACTGCATTTACATAATAATAAACTTATTATAATAAACTTTAATAAATATTCTGTATAAATCAACACTAAATGCTAAATAACAATAAACCGAGAATTAAATGAATACCTAATATGAAATTTTACAAAAGAAATAATAATGTTTATTAATTACCATTGAAATTTCTAAAATCAACACATTGACCCCTTGTTAGAATGTTCCCTAATTGACATTGTGCTATCAGAAATATCAGCAATTAATGCTGCTGGTATGGCATTTAAATTTAAAAGCTGTTTTCTATCTACTTTACATCCATAACTGGTATTAAAGATTTTTGAGAACAAAAAAAAATGTTTATTAACGTAACTTCCTGCTTCCTGAGATGTTCGATTAGTATCTACCAGTTGTTGCACCTGCAACAATATTTCATATGACAAACATTCCTAGTTAATAATAGAGTAAATATTTATTATAAATCTAAAGTTATGTGACCGGGCTCAAATCATTCTAAGGGACGAAGATAATAAAAAAAATACAAATATGATTTTTTTACGAGTATTCTAGTAGGTACAGGCATACATATTTAAAGAAATCACTTTTATTTAAATGGCATTAGTTCTTAGGCAGTAGGTATCTAAATGCAGATTTTCACCACAAATCCAAAATTGAATTAATGACCATCTAAACCCACCAATTTTTTTGTGTATGATGTTTAAAAAATCGAGGAAAAATGGTTTATTGGTTATAGGTACATAAAATACTTACTTTATTACTTCAACAATATTTATTTATTTTAACTTTATACATATTTCAACGTGTTTACAAGTAAAGCTAGAATTTATAAATAAAAATGTTTTAAATTAGTAAAAAATTAAAATTTTCCCACGACACACTTGAAACATTTTTCCTCGTTTTTTAAACTTCATACACAGAGAAATTGGTGGGTTTAGATGGTTATTAATTCAATTTTGGGTTTGTGGTGAAAATCTGCATTTAGGTACCTATTATGTAAAGTAAAAACATCAAGTAGGCAAGTATTTTCAAAAATAGTACAGGAGCAGTCAGAATGTTGTTTGAGGATTCCAAAAAGGTCTAAACAGACAAGGTGTCCCATTTGAAATACAAAAGTTGGGATAATTTTTGGTGAATCCTGAAGCCAAAAAAAGTGTCAATGTCAAAACGTGCCGTTTTGGGGACATTGCCATTTGTCAAAAACTCGAAAAAGTGCGGGCTGTCTAATGCTTCCATTGACACTTGCTATAGTTTGTTGGGTCTAAGTTGATTAAAGAAGTTTGCTAGAAACTGGCGCTTTTTTTATAGATGGTATGGTGTAATTACATCATGGAGGAAGAGGAAAGTGAACCATATGATATACGTCAATACAGTAGTATGGGATTTTTTTATTTGCAGGAGAAAAGGCTCATATGAAGGGCGTAAAGATTGAATCCTCACCAAAGACTGATTTTATACCGGTAGAGTATTATGATGTTAGACATACAAAAGCTGCGTTTAAAAAACTGATGCGAGCATGCATACCGAGTGCTCAAAATGCTGAACCTGAACAAAGTTTTTATAAGTGCGTTAATTGAAATGATGTACCATACATTCTTTAATTTTTATCAATTTTTGCAGATTAGTAGAAAATTCCGAATGGTTACAACAAATTCAAAATATAATGCAATTGTCTGGTGCTGTTGTGGATTTGCTGGACTTGCAGGGCTCCAGTGTTGCAATTTGCCTTGAAGATGGATGGGATATTACAGCCCAGATTTCATCAGTAGCTCAATTGTGCTTAGATCCACATTATCGTACAATTGAAGGTTTCAGAGTCCTAGTTGAAAAGGAGTGGATTGGATTTGGTCATCGCTTTAGCCATCGAAGTAATTTTAGTCCTAATTCGCAAGCTAGCGGATTTGCTCCAACATTTTTACAATTTTTGGATGTAGTTCATCAAGTAAGTGATTTTTTTAAAACTAATATAAATTATGTTTTG
This sequence comes from Ctenicera cuprea, assembly GCA_958336395.1. Classification (NCBI taxonomy): domain Eukaryota; kingdom Metazoa; phylum Arthropoda; class Insecta; order Coleoptera; family Elateridae; genus Ctenicera; species Ctenicera cuprea. The sequence continues at coordinate 35,192,223 of OY284488.1, forward strand.
CTCGATGCTTTCGATTGTTTTCAGATCCAAAAACAGTTTCCAATGGCTTTTGAATTTAACGAATGTTACTTAAGGTTTTTGGCATATCATTCAGTTTCCTGCCGTTTTCGTACATTTCTTTTTGACTGTGAACTTGAACGAGTTGAAAGTGGAGTTGCTGCAGTTGAAGACAAACGGGGCTCCTTGACATCTCATCATAAAAGTGTAGATACAGGATCTGATGATGAAGGTGTCTATCCAGGAGGCAGGATGGCTGGCAATTATTCTGGAACTAATTTAGGTCAAAGTGTGTTTGATTATATTGAAAAACAGAATGCGCGGAGCCCTCAGTTCTTTAATTTTATGTACACACCTGATTTTGAACATCCAGTAAGGGATTTCCATCACTTTTTTTAGTGAACGTTTCATGAAATTGTTTTGTAGGTTTTGCGTCCTCAATCACACTTGCCTGTACTTGATGTTTGGGATTATTATTTAAATGAAGATCTTAAGCATGGACCAAGTTATGATCTTGAAATTATTCAGATGGATTCGCAGCAGGAAGAAGAATCGGAAGCAGCTGATGGAATTGTTGATAAGTCCTCACGAAAGGCCATAACATTAGGGTTAGTAATTTATTAAACGTTCTATTCAAATGATTACCATATAACAGTGGACCAAAAATATGACCCTGGCAAACTCCTGTGATCCAAAGTTGTATTTAAGCTTCTTGTGATTATACAACGTGGTCGATATCTTCTTTACTATTTAAAATATAGAAAAATGTTTCGAATAAATGTTTTAGAAGACCACATTTCTAAAGTATTTTTAATTATATAGGGGGTTCAGTATAACCAAATTGAAGCTTTCTTTTAATAGAACATCATCTATTTTTGCATATTCTTATTCGCCTTGAATAGATTTTTTGGGTATGTTTTGCTTTTAAAATTCCGTTGCCAAGTATTTTCACTTTTTTCGAAAAATTTGACATTTGCAGACCTCACTAATAAAATCTGTATGAGACGTATTTCCCAAGATTAAACAAATTTTTTCTATTGAACCTTAGTTAAGACCATGTACTATCCTCGCTCTGTATAAAACTTAAACTTTAGACAATTGAACCTATAAATCAATTTCAGCTATGATGGAATTAACAGAACTGTGCCAGATGCGTTCAGTCACTTACTAGAAGAAATTCACAAACTTGAAGCCGAATTGGGTCACTTGCCACAAAAGTGGAAGGTTCTTTGGGATAAACTAGAGCTTCCAACCAACGATTCCCTAACAGTATGTCCATTGAAACTTCAAACATATTATAGATTTTTTCAAATATTATTTTCCAGCGCCATGCATCATTTAGCACAGCCTTAGTTCGATCTCACGGTAGATTGCTGCATAAACGGTCAACCTTAGAAATTTTAATGAGAGGTAAAATGGTGGGAGCTGCCGAATCTTCTCTAGTTTACTCACATCCACATCGATTTGAGAAATACAACTATACCACCCCAACTTATTGTGATTTGTGCGCAAATGTTTTATGGGGGCCTGTAAAGGTAAGTTAATTGATTTAGTACCTGAAGGTGCTGGAGTTTATTTGTTTCCGTTTATAGACTGGAATGAGGTGCATGGATTGTGGTTATAGTTGTCATGAGAAGTGCATGGAAGGTGTTCCGAAAAATTGCACCAAATATAAGGCTGTTGCTGATGGAAATGTATCACAAACGCTCACAAGGAGTGGGGGTGATAATGGATCTGTTAGTTCAGGTATTGGCTTTTCTTTTACTTTACAGTTCCATTACCTCTACCATGTGCTCAGGGAACCTCAGTTGCCGATAGTCACTTGTTGTATATCTGTGAAATAATTGTTTAGTTGAGGTCACAGTGGTTCAGTGGGTTGTGTCCACCTAGCAACCAACCCGTCCCCAGGGCCGCTTCGTGATCTTTGGCCGCCTCTGTGCGAGGCATGATACGCGGCCTTCTAAATATGCACCTAGGGTGATTGTTTTAAGGGGAGTGGTCACTAATCATTTGTTTTATCAAAAGAAAAACTTTTTTATGTAATACATAATAACAAAATGTGAAAAAACAGATTTACCATAAAATTTACCGTTATTTTGTAGCAATTGCATATGCTTAACAAATTTGCTTTAAAACTTAAGATATATCATTAGTTTGTACTTTTAAAATTTTTATATATAATAATCTTTATTGAGCTTGAATTGCAAAACACTGTAACTGACACTGACCTCTTACAAAAATGGCTTCTGGCTTCAGTTTGTTTATAGAAGTCATGTATCTAGTGTTCTATACAGAAATCTCTGGGAAAAAAACAAGTAGTATTCTGTTTTATTTCCATATTAAATTCAGTTTGTAGTCTGCTACAGATTTTTTAAATAAATTAATTGACCTTTTTTTTCATGTCACTGAAATTTATATTTTCTGTTATAAACTGCAAAGTGTGAGGCACCATTAAAATCAGAATTAAAAATTTAAAGAAGATTTAAAATGCCGTCTATAAGAAAAAAAAAGTTGAAAATTGACAATGATAAGGGTATGTCAATTCTGCTTTATTTTTAGTTTTTTATTCAACAATATGTGAAATGTATTTTTAATATGAGAACTTTAATTTCTGAAAGGTGAAATTCATTTCTGATAAGTAAAATTTATTTCTGATATGTTAAATATATTTCTGATATCTGAAACTTATATACATTGTATATATCAGGATTGCATTTCGCATTTGTCAGTTAAATGAATTTCACATAATAGAAATTATCCCATATTGGAAGTTCTGTAAGATGTTTACAATCGTTGGAAAGCTGATTAAATGGACTTTTAACGATCAGTACCACTTTTCTTGGTATACTAGTTTATGTGCGATTGGAAAAAGGTTTATATAATGGCCGTTTTTTTGGTATAATTGACCGCCATTCAAAAAGGGTTTGAGCTTTCAATATTTTCTTCTTTTTAAGTTGTTGGGACCTTTTAAATTAGGTATGACTTGGCCCACCTTTATGATTGAAAATCTCAAGAAACCCCCCAGCCCCCAAAACTACCCTTTTCGGAGCCTCAAAAAATGTATAAATATTTTTACTGAAGACCTAGTGTGCGATTTATATCACAATTGTTTTTTCCATCGATCTAGGTTCAATAGTTTAGCTGTAAAAGATTGTGCGTGAGTGGTTTGTTACACACTGTATAAGCAACATTATTTCCAAACAATACGTTGCTTCTTCCCTATTATAAGCCACAAACTTTGCTTGTCTTTACTCATTTCCTACATTTCACTACTTATTTAACTCAAAAAACATTTTGCTTTGCCAAAAATGGCGGGAAAGTGGTTTCTACAAAGCGATCAAATAAAAACTTAATTGGTCTTTGAAACAAACACGTCATGTTGATGATTAGTTTGCAAATCGTGAAAGTTAATAGTTGCGTGGTGTATTAGTTTATATTTAACAATTAGCGAGTGAGCATGGTGAATTATTTTTAATATTTATTATATTTATTTTACAAACGTGCATAATAAATGTCAGTTGTAAACCATCACCCATTTTACACATAATGAAAAAAAATATTAGACAGTTGTTTGGTTTAACGGTAAAGGCGAGGGCTTATAATCTGGTGACCACAGTTCAAATCCCGTGTCAGACCTGTTTTTTTTCCTTTATTTTTTTCATTTATATTTTGACATCTTATCTTAGCCCATGTCTATAATTTATTTTAATTTTTATATTGTATTTATTAAAAAAAAATTGGTTTTTAATTTAAATTTAAAAATGTAACACAACTGTGGAATAATAGCTGTGTGTATAAAACAATGGCGCAACGATGATTTCAATTTTTACATACGTTTATTTACTTACTTTACTAAACGGTATTTAATTTCATTTGTTCTTAAAAATAGTTTGAACACAAAACATTTTAAAATTTAAATTAAAAATTAATTAAGTAATCATCGACATGACGTGTTGCTGCAAAGGCAACTGTGATTAAAGTTTTATTTGATTGCTCTGTATAACCATTATGCCAGCGTTGTTGCATTGCATAATTGTGTTCAAATCCATCGTATATCGTGTCCTATTACTGCTTTTTTTCTATTAAAAAAACAACGCAATTATGCTGGCATAATTTATGCCACGCATTTCCGTCGAAACCTATTTGGTTTTGTTTCAACGCAATAATGCTAATTTGTTGGTAGTACATACAGGATGAAAAAATTTTAAATGGCCATGGAAAACAAAACTCATGTCGGAACCTAATTCCCAATACGCACACGTTGTCTCCTCATTCTCCATCATTAATACTAATAAAGTGTTGGGATTTTTACATTACCATTTTACTTTTTCACACGTACGTTTGCTATTTACTAAACTTTAAAATTTGTACCAATTCATTACTATCAAAAAGTATTGTTTGTTCATAGTAACGGTTCAGATGCTCAGTAAGCACAATAAGATCTCAAAAATAGCAACCATAAAAAAAGAACACCCATGAGTGTCTCTCCACCGCTTCAGCAACTAATCATTCGTAATTATTGTTTATGGTCCTCCGAACCGGATGGAGGAAGCAACTCGGTGAGAAGACTAATACGGGGAACTTGTTCAATTATACTGAAAATAAAGTTATTTTAATCACTACTCAGAATAAAAATAAAAAAGGCGCGCCGCGCCATACGCCCTTGTAGATTATGTTACATTATTGACTTTTTAAAATTTTTTCCCATTAGGCAGTGCAAGGCAAACATCAAGTCAACAGTATTATGACCAATTTTCATCAAATGTGGCCGAAAATCGTACTCATGAGGGCTACTTATACAAGCGTGGTGCACTCTTAAAGGGCTGGAAGCAGCGATGGTTTGTTTTAGACTCAATTAAACATCAGTTACGATATTATGATGCAATGGAAGACTCTCATTGCAAAGGTTTTATTGGTAAGTAGAAAACAATTGTTTCTCTTCAAGCTCTTCAATTGTTTTTTTCGTAAAAGATTTAGCTGAAGTTATGTCGGTGACACAAGCACCACCAGCACCTGGACCTCCTAAAAAAACTGATGACAAATCGTTCTTTGATGTAAGCATAATATGTGCGAATATTAAAATTGTTTTAATGTTGGTTGTAATGTTTTAGCTTCGTACGTCGAGGCGTACTTACAATTTCTGTGCAGCGGATGCGTTTTCTGCGCAAGAATGGATAGAAAAGCTTCAAGCATGTCTCCAATAAAGCTACATCCCAAAGCTACTTTAGTCATAATCATAATGATCTGTTTTATATGTAGGTTGACAATAAATGTTATTTGTTTTATATCAAATCGTTATTTATCTAAATATTAGGCAGATAAAAAATGATAACTAACCTGCACAAATATTTTAAGTTTCTTTGAAAATGTGTATTTAATTTTTGTTTTCAGAGATGTGGCGTTTAACGTCTCTAAAATTATTTATTATTTTTTAGAAGTTTAGTTTTGTTTTATAAATGTTCGTAACAATTTGGTATGTGTCACCTGCTCAAAAGTCAAGATTAGGATTAATTTGTTACCTAAGAAATATTAGAAAAAAATCAGATCTTGTAATTATCCAGAGATCCTTCATCTTGGTGGTATTGTAAATTTAAATAGAAAAATATTATAGTGAACTTGTAAGTAAAATTCCAAATTTACAACACCACAACAAAATAAGACTCATTTAATTCAGTTCGTAGTGTTTACAACGAAAAATAAAATTAGTGCAGTAAATTGCACGTATGTTCATATTTGGTTTTAGGGGTAAACACTGCGGATTGCTACTTTTTCTTGTTACAAGTTGTGTTTGTACAATTCTATCAATGTTTCTATTAGCAATATAATTTATACGGATAAGGTGATATGTTGCTTTTGCTAGAGCAAGTTGTATAAACAGCTAATAGACTTTTAATGGGCCACATTGCAATAAAATATTTTTATTGAGTGGCCCAATAAAAGTTCGTTTGTAGATGTGCAAGTGGTAAAAGCAAAGTGATGCTAATGCTCTCTCTTTTCCTCGTTGAGTAAATTTATTATTACTATTAAGTGGGTATCACTGCATATCAGGAGCATTTCGCTGTATTTTTGATAATCAGGGAATATTAGTTTTAAAGGGCAGTTATCCAAAAAAAGACGAAAAATTGTTCAACATTTTTATTTTAAAATTAAAAAAATAAATCGTGTTTTCTTTTTAACAAACAACTACATTCCCATATAAAAATAGTCGCCTAAAACTTGACTCACCACTCGGTTAACACCTATTTATATCATTAATTGTTGTGTGATATATAAATACTATTTTAATATTTTTGTTGTATAGGTCCCTTATTAACATTTCTTTAATTGTACTACCCTGTGGAACAACTGCCAAAGTCATATTGTATCTTTTCAATCTTATGTGATGTACTATTGTAAAAAAATATAAAGATATTACAATACTGGACTTTCATTAATTTTTTATACAGGTTGAGCATGTACTCTAATAGCTAATTGATTATTATCAATAAATCCTTGTGTAAACAGATCTTCAATTAGTGCAAACTCCGTATAGCCAAAGCCACGAGGATTCAGATCTTGAATAGGTCTTTTGAATGCTTCAAGCTCCGGCCTTGTCATCATCGTTTCTTTTATATTGTAGAATGATTGGCTGTAATGTGATTATTTTATATTTCTGAATGTACAAAATTAATAAGAACTTACACTGGATGAACTAAGGTTACAGAAATTCGACCACTGAAGGGCCAGTCTAAGCTGTTATCGTGGTCAGTTTTCATCATGTGAATTAAAATTGCTATATAACTTGGATCTTTTGGTGATAAATTGAATCGTACACATAATCTAAAAAATATTTATATTAATAAGTTCCCACTTTGCATCGTTGAAGTTCATATTGATATTAAATAAAATACTTTAATAACTTCAACAATAATTATTTATTTTAAACGTATACCTGTTTCGACATGTTTACATGTCATTATTGTCATTATGAAATAATATTAAAAAGTAAACAGTAGTTATGGTGTTGCTATAGGAACAACAGAACTTGGTGAATTGATCTTGGTTATCAGTGCTTGCAGCTGATTTGATTTGTCATCCCAAAATGTCCAATAAGGATGAATTTAAGAGATCTATTTGCTCATTAGGGCGGATCGAATCTATTGGTGACAAAAAATGAAGTACTGTAAACGGCATAACCTGTATGCCAGAAAGTTGCCTTTAGGTGAGTTAAGCAATTTTGCAAAGTTTCGGTTCAAACAAACGTCATCTTCAGGTGCCTATATTTATTCAAAATTTTTTAAGTTGAGATGGTTTATTCTAAGTGAAATATTATAAATAAAAATATTGTAAATAATTATTTGTCCATTGACTGTAGAAATTGTTGTGTTGTACCAACTTTAGGTAATATTTGTCTCGAACTAATTCGTGATCGAATGACACTATCTCTCGCCTCTGTTCCCAAAACTAAAGTAGAAGCTTCAGTCACCAACCTGATGTACCGTTCGACGGCTTGTGTGTAAAAGGATATTTCAAAATATCAATTTCATCAGGTAAACTCGAAATCATGTCTTGCAAAATATCATTAGGTATATTCTTCGTTAAAGGTGGTTCAGTCAGGAGAACTGACTGCCAGTCAATGAGGTCTGTAAAGTTTTCTGCTTTGAAATCTAGTTTAGGTATTTTGAATTCCCTAATTCCAGTCTTTTGACTTCTCCTGCATTTCAAAATTCGCCTCAATCCAAGTTTAGGAATATGCTTTTGGTCATCCCCCAACATAGCTAGCGAATAGTTCTCTGAGTGGCCAAAGTATGCATTTCTTTGTATAACTGGATCTGGTAAATATCGAGATTTTTTGATAAGACTAAATAGGTGTTTCGAGGTTTCTTTTTTATTTCGAACCGGATAGGAGCATATACTTTAACAATGTAGTCTGTTACCATTTTAAGTTCACCTGAAGGGGTTTCTGAGGCCACATACAATCTCAGAACCCTATTTGCTGTAGTCAGTTATCTTGAATGTGCCATTTTTCCTGGATCACAATTAGCCAAATTTAATGATATCTCACCTTCCTTAATCACTACGTACATCTCGTAGAGGTATTTCTGGTCAGTACTTGCATCACTAGTATTAAATGCAGGCAGCTTTCCATCCATTTTCTCGAAGTTTACTATTGGCATGTCCTAACAGAACGCAAGAGATTTCCCATAACTCCGGAAAATCTTTTGGGATCACTGGTCTTGTCATCTAAACTCTGAATTAAAAGCCAAAAGAGGCAGCTCATTACCATGCAGTTAACAAATAAACTATTGCACTGAATGCCCTATGGCAACTTCCAATTGCCTGATCACAACATTTTTAAGTCCTGTATTGACTACGGTCCCATCACAGCCAATAACTAAAATCTCTTGCAAATTGTTTCCTAAGAGGCCTTCTATAAAAGCAAAAATACTTGTTTTCAGTCTATTTGCACTGCCTGAAGTAGGAGTCACATGCCCCAGGTAGCTTGATCTACGTTCCGAACTTAAGACAACATGCTCTTCGACAATGAATTTTCTGTGATATCGAGTACCCGTTTTCTCTACAATGAGGGTCCTGTCTTTTCTCCCGTCGAAATAAACTCCCGTTAGTCAGGTTCGCCTTAGAACCACTCTGCAGATCGACGCTTTTTCCGTTCTTTTCTCAACTTGCTGCGATTTAGTATCCTCAAGGGGTCTTCCTGGCTTACAACGCCTAAGTCTTGCAAAACAGCATTTGCTATAAGTGAAGCGGACCTGTCCGAAACACCGGTCGCAGGCTTCAGCTAAATTTATGAAGACTTGTCCTAGTAGATCTGAGAGTCCTAACGTCGACGGGGAGTTTGTGATGGAACTCCTTGGAGCTATCCAAAAGGCGGGTATTTTCACTGTCAGTGGTTATAAAATTTCCGCCTTGCACCCTACTGAAAATGGAAACCCTCTGCCCTGAGCATGGTATGAAGAGCGTAATGGTCTTCTATTCTTAATATAAAAAATATAACAGGACAATTGAATTTCACATGATACTACTATATTTGCACCAATTTTGAAAATATTAGTGCCATCTAGGCACCTGAAGATGTTCACCTAGAGTGCTGAATTTTTGCACAGTTAATTATGAACCGAATAGGCAACTTTTGCACATACAGGCATTTTCAATTTCGAAAATTGATTTTTTCGGTCCACCCTATTGCTCATTCATTAAAGGCACAGTTTTTAAATATTTGTGAATTTCAAATGCTTACAGTATATCTAATTTACGTTTGTCATCACAAAAGTGTGAAAATTATACAGTTTTATTAGATGTCATTAAGTGTTTGTGTTCTAATAAGTGTTTAGCATAATTGGATTTATGTGGATGTTTATATTTGTAACAAAATTTTTTATATAGTTAACATTAGTCCAGTCATCAAGTACAAAGACCCTTAAACCCTTTATTATGGTATCAAAACAAAGGTTCTATGTTTTCGTCGTTGGCTGGCCCTGCAACCCTTTTAGATTTTATGTAGGTGCAAAATATCAATTGTTTCAAAATAGCTCGTTTCTTGCGCACCCAGTCTTAAAGTAGTTATTAGACAAACAAAAGTTTACAAAATTCCCTACAATATTGAGATATGGCCTTCGATTGTTTTGGAAACATTCCTCAGGATTAAACTACAACGAAAAACGGAAGGAAAAAATTGTTTTCCAAAATTAGGGAAGAAGGGAAAAAATTAAACCGCCTAAATATTGCTGTACCTAAAAATTAAGTTCTGAATCTGATTCTATTCTTACTCATGAGCAACTTAGCTCAAACAGATATTTTTTATCGTCCCTCGGTTTCTTAAAGGCATGAATTTTGGGTTTTCCAAAATTCATAGAAGGCGTCACAGAGAAATTAATGGAATGGCAGATAAAGCAAATCGTAGCTCATTCTTAGCTCTATTAACCTATAAAATTAAAATCTGCTAGCTTGAAACAATGTGTACCCTTAGGGCATTGCCAATATCAAATTTCATCACAATCTGATAACTTGTTTTTGAGTAAGTAGGCGCCAAAATTCAAATTTTCAAAAATCCATAAGTGTCAAAAAAAATTTGCGAGCTGGGACACGAACCAAATCGTAGCTGATCCTCAGCTCTATAAGCTTAAGTTTACAAGAGGTCTAAATAAGAACAAAACTTTAGATAATAAATTAATATTCTGCAATCTAGCCCTGCTTGGTGTAATGCCTACTTTTCACTGACAACTTCTCTTTTGTTAACCAATCAGAGTGCAGCGGGCAATACAAAATCAGTTAAATGGGAAAATAATGTGGGTTTTAAAAGCCGACTAAATTCCAAAATATTCACGGTTTGCTAGATATTCACAATAAAAGTGTTAAATTCTTGTAATTATTACAAAACTTGAAAATGTGCATAACTTCAGTTATACTTTTAACACTATCAAGCACACAATTAAATTACAGAAGAATTTGTCAACCTGGGTGAAGATGAACTATTTGCAATAATATAATAATAATTTACTTGTAATTTAACCAATGTTTATTACAAACAAACAATGTATATATGTATGTAGTTTATTCGAACAAGAAATATTGATATTTGGACTCTCATATATAAGATCGCGGAGCGAATTTGTTGAAAAAAGGCCATATTCAAGAGGCCATAAGTACCATTAAATCTACGACATTGTTTTCTTTTTTAGTTTTACTCAGAATTCAATCGAGTTTTACTCAGAATTTAGTCTACTTTAACTTTCCCCCATAGCATTTTCGCCCAGCATGCCCAGAAAAAAACTATTTCACAAAATTAATAAGTAGGTTTGTTAGGGGCTAAATGGTATATTTCGGGAGGCCATATCTCGGAAACTATTTAAGCTAAGAAATTATTTTTTTTTTAGTTTTGTACGTAAGTTTATATACTTTTATTCATCTTAGGACAACTTTTTACATTAGGTGCACTGAAAACGAGCTTTTTCCTTGACCTATGTAAAATTGCACCAAAAAGGCCAATTTTTGGAGGTCATAGCTTTGGACCGAATAAGGTCAGACAAATGCTTTTTTTTAGATTTACAAAGAATTGAGTCGACTTTCACTCATCTGTGGACCACTTTTTTGTAGGATTTTTAGGAAATGAACAATTTCATAAAATCTGAAAAGGTACGCTTTTTTGACCAAAAATCGCGAATAAAGGGTCACCTTTGAGAGGCCATATCCCAGAAACTGTTGAGCTATTACATTATTATTTTTTAGTTTCATGGGGAATTGTATATGCCTTTATTCATTTAATAACTACTATTGCGATAGGGTACATTGGAAACAAGCTATTTTAAACACTAATTTTTTGTACCTATTTTCTAAAATCAAAAAGGGTTGCGGGGCTCGGCCAAAGTCGAAAACTCAGAGCCTTTATTTTTATGCCAAAATAAAGGGATTCGGAAAAAGAATCAATTCCCGAGTTATTTTCACATCTAATGGACGACTGGCCTACATTGATTACTCTAATTTGTAATCAAAGCTGGGAAATAAACAAGGAAATACTTAAAAGGTGTAAGAGGATCTCAAGCAGGCTTCTTTCACATGTCCCACTGTTTACTTACTTATATCCATGAAGTGAAGTATAAAATCCTGGACTATAAAATGGAATATGATTATTAACCCTCATTTGATTGACCCTATTCTTAAAATCCGTAACATACCATAAATAACAACCATTGCAGTACCGCAAAGGTAATTTTGACATGGCCAAATTGCTTGCCGCTATTTGATCAGCCATGTTAGCTATTATTATTTCTTGTTCTCTATTTTTCTGTTCAAGTATAACTATTTTTTCGTATAAAGACCTAAAAAAAATCCGACCATATTATAAAACTTTATAAGATGCTGTAACTTACCGTAACAAAGTTTGTATTGATTCATTTGAAACTACATTGGTTTGTGTGGGTGGATTATGGTCGCTTTTTGCAGGTGGGTCCCAGAAATTTGCTTGTTGAGCGATTGCAGCTGTACTTGTTGATGCAGAATTACTTACAGTAAATTTTGAATAAGCTTGTGATAACAGCTAAAAAGGTACAAATTGTTACGTAATTAACGATATCAAAGCATTAAATTACCATTAAATGCTTTTGTATATGTTGCTCAAGGTGTCGCTGCTGCTCAGGCTCATCTTCAAATTTGGCATCACATCCCACACCAACAAACGTACACCGTAATTTCTCATTATCAGGCAGTTTGGGTAGCCTAAATTCACAACTAACTAAATGCGTTTCAACATCAAGAGGGGACAGATCCTGCAGGCAGCCTCGAACAACATTAGGGCACTTTATTCGTTGTTGAGAAATTTCCCTTCTTGTAAAGTTATCGGGAAAAATATCATTATCTGTATCCAAAGGCTTGTTATCTACAGGACAATTCTTTTCTCTCCTATAGGTTTACGCAAACTTTATGGTAATACATTATGAAAAATTCTACTTTTTAAAACTTACTTTAGCCAATCCTGTATACACTTGCGGCAAAACCTGTGTCCACAGGAAGTTTGCATTGGATCCCGTAACCATGCTAAACAAATTGGACATTCGAACCGAGCCTCGGGACCTTGTGCTGGATCGGATATGCAACTTTCTTGAGCTAAATTTGCATCCTGATCAGTTAAACCAGAACCGCTTGCCATTTTTGCTGAAAGAGAGTCGGAATGACTCGTATTACCTACACATTCTTTAACTGTTGACTAATTTAGCGGTTTAGTAGGTATGGTTACGTTTGGTATAAAAACCACACCTATGCACCCGCATGACCTTGATACCGTTGGTGTGTGGTGTATAGGCCGTTCAAAGAACTTTAGAGCCTATTGATCTTTCCTTAATTATTTTAAGAATATGTAAATCTAAGGCGAATCCGATTCATTTCGCTGGAGAAACTAACATATATTTAATTAAAGTTTACCCACACAAGTTCAGATGTCCAGCAAATAAATTAGGGGTCTAATGAAGGGAATCCCCTGCATTTTTTTATTGTGTTCAAAATAAATACGGCTATAATCTGTTCTTTAAACTTGGGTAACAGCCACAAACCTAGAAATAGTACACTAATTATGCATACACTACCCACTCCCAAAAAGTGTACCTAAAAATCAGCCATCTTATGAGTCTACTTTAGTCTTTTTTTAGTGCAATCAGTTTCTAAAGATTGCCTACTTGAGCAGGTTAGTGACAAAAATTAGCTGAGACACAAACTATAGTCGATATGTCAAATTGTCAAACATAGTTATGTAATCAATCAGAAGTAAATAAATGCCCATTTTGCAACCACATATTGTCTAGTTAACGATTTTTACGCAATGTATTTCTTACACTTTTTGTAGGTGCCTACGAAAAGTTGGGTTAACGTATTAAGATTTGACATGTAGTAAAGATATAAACCATTTTACTTGATTTAAGGGGAAGCAATGTGCTGTGAGGGGAGTACGAGACTCGTAAGATGGCCGACTTGGGTACACATATTTAAGCAAGCATACCCAGTCTATTGTTTTTCTACGTTTGTGATAACAGCACCACAGCAGTCATTTCAAATTTTTTTGTTAAGACGGCTCTTAGGCATGTTATTATGGTAAGAAATAAGAAAAGATTTGGTTTCTTATTTCTTGCCACACGGGCGTTTCTGTGTTTTGTGCTTAGAGGCCGGTGCGATCGCAGATACCTGCTTAGCAGGTTCCGATCGCAACTTTGCCGGTTTGTTGCTTTGCAACTTTTTCTCGCCGCACATAATAGAGGGCGTTATTAGTTTAATTCCCCGTTAGTTTTAATGTTATTATGGTATTTAAGGCGCAGATGGCTCTGTTGTGTAATTTTTACAGACTGCAAGGATAAAGTTATTTGAAAAATCATCCTTCTGCTATCTGATAATTTGCTTTGTAGTGTATACATACAACTTTTATGCTGCCGTTTGTTGCACATTTGCGAGTTTTACGATGTACTTGATTAGAGATTCTAAGCAACGGTTGCCTTGATGAAAAACTTCTTCAGAATCCAGACAACAGGTGAAAAAACCTAAGGCTCCTAACTTAAACTTCACATCTATTCTCAGGCGGTAGAAGGCCCCCTTAGGGTGGCTATTGTTAGTGATGGCTACCCCAAGACTAAACTCTCGGATGAGCAATCCACTGCCTTAGAAAGGGCTATATGGAAACAGCTGGTAGGCCCTTCCTCTGGAAAGGCACTACCAGGCTTTTATGAGTCACGCCTAATCCAGGGAGCCTTCATGGTTACATGTGCCAATTAAGAATTTAAAGAGTGGCTAAAAGACACCCTGAAAGCACTTCAACCATGGGAGTGTGCTAAGCTCCAGTTTATGGATCAAATCGTCCTCCCAAAACTGAAGAAGATGACGGTATGGATCCCTGGTGATTCTAGGGAACTTACCGAAATTTACACCCTTCTAGAAGGACTTCGTACAGGGTACTGGAGACTGTTCAGCAGAACGGAGAACCCACCCAAAAGTCTGCCTCTCGTGCTAGTGCTTCCTAAACCTGAACGAGCTTCGTACTCTCAAGCCAAGTGATTTCGACCTATCAGTCTTACATCTTTTTTACTAAAAGTGCAGAAAAGACTGGTAAACCGCTACATTATAGAAGAATTCTTGGCATTATCTCCACTACATCCAAATCAACACGCTTAACAAAGAGGAAAATCCACTGACATGGCTCTTCATGAAATCGTCCACAAGGTCGAGAAGGCGCTAAATCAGGGAAACGCACTAGGAACCTTCCTAGATATCGAGGGAAGTTTTGATTGCATGACCTTCGACTCCGTTTGCAATGCTGCATCAGAGTGTGGCACAGAACCCACCATAGTAAGGTGAATTGAAAACATGCTCAGACACTGTAATATAGTTGCAACCCTGAAGGGGGACTCAGTGGGCGTGTCTGCCGGCCCAGATACCCGCAGGGCGTACTTTTGCCACTCATGTGGTGCCTCGTTGACGACGAGCTCCTCCTGAGGCTCAACTACGAGGCGTTTTACACGCAAGGATATGCTGACAACTTCGCTATCTTTATAACTGGAAAATTCCTCAGCACAATTAGCTCAAAGAGCTCTCACAATAGTGCAAGATTGGTGTAATAAGAACCGGCTTTCAGTCAACCCAAGAACTAAACTGGTTCTGTTCACAAGAAAAAGGAAGATCAAAGGGCATGTTCTCTTCAAGAAAACACTGCAAACTTCGGATGAGGTTCAGCATCTGGGAGTCATCTTAGATGCCAAACTCACCTGGGCAAGTCATGTAAAAAACCAAGAGCAGCGGGCCTGCGCGTCCTTCTGGACGTGTAGGAGCACCTTACAGAAAACATGAGCACTAAAGCCTGGAATCGTACACTGGTTCTACACAGTCGTAGTACGCCCCCTATGGTCACATATGCAGCTCTTGTATGGTGGCCTAGAACAGAAAAGGCCACCACAAGAACAGCACTGACTCGACTGCAAAGAATTGCCTGTCTGTATACCGGAGCAATGTACACAACCCCGACAGCAGCCATGGAGTTGCTGCTTGGACTCGTGCTTTATCACCTTTTGATCAGGAGCAGGTGTCTGTGGAGAAAAACCAGGAATCAAACTTAAATTTGATCAACCACCCCCTAAACTCTCAAGAATTTTTCTTTTTATTTTGCAATCAACGGTATTTGCTTCAAAACTAAACTACCATTACTCTGTACAATACATGTGATATTTGACATTACACTGCTACTTAATAATAATACTGTTTACTAGAGTGTAATACTAGGTTTTTCCTTTTTCAATAAGTAAGTAATAAAAGCGATGCTAAGCGTGGCAACTAAAGGTGCCTTTAGATAGTATGATTAAGTCGGTTTCAGTCGGATATGTAAGGAATGATTCACGGAATACCTCATCTTTCAGTTATGTGACAAGCGGTAACATGATATTTTCAATAGGTAAATATTCACAATATTTAGAATTATTATGGGTGTTAGACGTACATAAAATTTTACGCATTCGAACACGTCAATTTTTGACGAATATAAAATTTTTACAATTTTTTGAAGACTAAAAGGGCACAATGTTCTATGTTTCTTCGTCAGGGTGCTACACTCACCCTCCAAACTCCTGCCCTAGAGCTGCCACTGGCACTTGGGTGAGCCAAGCTATTTTGAAGGGAGCATGTATCCACCCAGGCCCGCTTGGCTATGTGCTTGAGCTCAAAACAGATTCATGGGGACTTTTAGTATGTTGTGTAAAAAGGCAGCTGAAAGGTGTGTATCAGTTTGCATTTTATTATTAAATAGTTAATTCATTTTATCACATATTCCATGTATTATTGTAAAACAGAGAAGTACATTGTATCAGTTTAGACAGTTATGTTCTAAACATGTAAAATCTGTTTGTTAATACCTGTTTATCTAAATATCTTTTTGAGGAATAAAGCACTTACTTACTTACTTATAAACTAAAACAATCCAAGCTTTAAAGCAACCTCACAGATCAACGCAGACGACAGTTTAAGATTACATGAATAAAAAACAAGCGCATATTTTATCTATAATAATTTTATTACCAAGCAACCAGTAATCTTAAATAAGGAGATTATAGAAAATATCCTACATGATGGGTACATTTTTAAGTAATTGGTAAAAAAATTAATTCCTATTCTTCCAGTATAAAAAATACAAATGAAATGTAAACTTTGTATCCATCACAATTGCTTCACAGTTTGGTTTTCTTTTGGAAATATTTTAAATAACGAAAATCAATAAATTATCCTCTAATAGTGTAAATATTTTCTACCTAATTTTAATAACACTCATAGGGGCAATCCCAGTTTCAAATATATAGCATTATAAGCCCCCAATCTGTACAATACATTATCATAATTTGCTACTTCATTTTACGTTTATAAACACCAGGGTAATAGTTTAATTATATACAAAGGGTTTTAACAAAAGTAATATCTACTTAAAAAAAGAATACCAATTTTAAATATTAAAAAATAAAAATTGCAAATTTTACACTGTAATTCAGTATGACACACTGTATATTATCTAAGTTAAATTTATTTAATATCTGGTGTTTATTGTCTTGAACTCGATTTTTTTTGTAAAAATTTCTTTTTCTTCAAAATTATACTTATAATCCTAAATTGATAATTGCAGAATGGAAGATTTATGTCCTTTATAAATTCTACGTAATTAAATAACTACATAACTTTTAACATGCACACGAGAAACCTAAATATTATATTAAAACATTGTCACACACCAGAAGCGATATAAAAAGACTAGTAATTACAAAGTGGTTATTCATTATACTTTTTTTGTATTTGTACGGCATTGCACTACTAATATGTCTTTTTCTGACATTGAAAATCATTTAAGCACCAATAGTACTCTTTTTTTAAAATCAGTCTGTTTGGTAATTTATTTCTAATTTTTAACGTACCAGAGGAATATTACAATCCTCCTTAATATAAGGTAGCATACAATTCTACAATCAATCAATCTAAATTAAAATTAACTAAACAAACTAAATATATAAATCACAGCCTCCTGAATAAATATCGATTAAAGTCTATATGGCCATATGGCTTGTTATATCAGATGTTTTCCAACAAATTTTGTGTACTGCAGAGGCTCTACTAACCGGTGTATTAAAAATGTAAATGCAGAAAAAAAAATGTAGTGATGGGCGGCTGGGAAAATTCCCAGAAAAACTTATTGATAATCCAAAATATTCCCAAATTTAAATTTGGCGCCAGAATATCAATACAATCTTTATTTAAAACTAAATACAATTAAATAGTAAAACCTTAAATTTAAAAAAGTTAATTTTAAATTATGAGCAAATACCAAGACATTTGTCAAATAGTCTGGCAATATTTTTATTTAATTTAAATCTTTTTTGTTTTAAATTTATACAGCCTAAGTAAAAAGTAACAAATAATGTCGTCCTTAATATTTATTCCTTGAAATTTTTCTTTAATAAAAGTGTTCAATTTCAGTACATACTTTGTTGATGTCAATTTTTTATAGGTGTCGTTGCCATGACAACTAGAAGAAGGAGTTCAAAGATATTTTATTCAAAAACTTTGTTAGGCAATCCCATGAGAAAATTTTTTACTAAGAGTAACAATTGGTGAATCTAAATTCGTGAAAAAAAATCAGGTGCCTTAGCAACCAAATAACAAAACACATACAAAATTAAATATCGGCAAAGTATGCGCTGAAATTGAACAAACAACCTTTTAAGGCTATTTTTTATAGAATTAATATTTACAATAGTTAGCAAAGTTACAGACATTAACAGTTACTTTTTACTCATCCTGTATAGTTTTTTTTGTTTCTTTTCCTTTGCATTTTCATAATTTACAGAAAGGAAAAATTAATACAATATTTGTAAAATTATAAATTATTAGTAATTTCATGAAAACAACAGGGAGTTAATATAGTAGTAAGTATATAAGTGAAAATACGATTATTTGGTACTAACATTAATGTGTTCGTGTAACACTTCTGATTATAGCCAAAACAAGAAAAAGGGTATTGAGAGTTTTTTGCCGGCGTTTTCCCATCACTAGAAAAATTCATTGCATTTTACTTCCAATTACAACTGTTATAGGCAAAAAAATTACTTCATAGTACGGATACCTGACTTAAATAATTAGTTTTAATGTGTTGCTTTCACCACAAACCACTAGATAGCGCAGCATTCCTTGCAAAATGTATAAAGTTTTTGCCTGATCATAATTTTTCATGATGCGACAGGCCTTATTAGTCGATATTGATCCAGAACGCCCTGATATAAACATAGTAACTACAATGCAGCTAATTGGTTTTATCACATTTTAAAACATTTTTAAGTAATGTTATGAGAACTCTTTCTGTATTGATAATTTTTTTAATGAAATCGTTACTATACAAGTTTTACTTCAATTTTTTAATATTTCTAATCTTTTCAACTCTTTAGTTAGCCGTTAGCTCCCTCAATTTCTGTTGTGTACATGTTAATTTTTGTGAAACCTGAGTAAAATTAATATTTAGAAAACTAATTAGGATTCTTTGCTACCCTTTCTTTAATTACATTAACTACTAACATATTCAATTCACATCAAAAATTAAAGACTCTTCTAACAATTTTCGGATAATAACAATTTCAAAAAAAATGCACCAACACAATACGCTTATTGGAAGGTAATCAAAAAAAATTACCTTATGCTAAACTATCCCCTACCTAAAGTAAATAAACTGCTCGCCTGAACATGGCACACCAAAAATGATTGTTACATTCAGGTATACATTAACTACACAAAAATGCAGACAAAACTAAACAAACTGTCTTCTTTCATTACCATTCCATGGAGAAATCAGTACAAAAATTAGCTAGATTAAAAGATAAGGTCGCTTTTGATTGACAAGGAACTTGATATCCATACCCAATAACGCAAAGCCTTATGGACAAATACAAATTTTCATACCCAATAATTTTTTTACAAAGAACTGCTCGAGTCACCTGGAAAATGTAAAAGATTTTCACCACTATACGAGGGCGATGGTGAAGCCCGACTGGCAGAGCTAAAACTACTTGTTGAACTTAAATCTTCACCGTCCCGATAAATGCACTCTGCTGCCTGTTCACCACCTTGAAATTAAAAATAATATTATTTAGACGAAACTGTGATTTATGGCATACTTCCCATAATTTTTTCCATGCATGCAATACTAAACAAGCTAAAAATACAATCTGTAACACTTTTATGAGCAATTAGGCTAAAAATAACAAGGAATTGATGTCTACATATACAAATGTAGTAGGTGGCGGAGTTAAGAATGAAGGTCTTTCCATTGCTCAATTGTCTGTATCACTTACATGGGGGACTAATGAATAGAAAGACTAATTCTAGCCGATTTTAGCTTATAGGTTCTTCTTCGGTAGTCATGCATAAATTTCTAGTTTTGTTTCAGTGTAATACGGAGTACTACGTGAGCAACTACTGTTGAACAACACGGGCGAAGCGAAAATATCAAAACCACAGTACATTATGCAAGTGCCCTATTTGTAAGTGGTGCGACTCGGGTAAACTTTTGCCAAATTATTAATTAACAAATAAAATGTTGGCTGTGTAAACAGTATCAATTGCAGGGTAAGAAAAAAATCGATTTAAAAGAACATAAAAAAATCAATTTCTTTTATTTAAATAGTTTTTTTTGTTTTAATTGATTTTTTAATATAAATCAGTTTTCATGCTCTAATAAATTAAAAACATTTAAAATTTATATTTTTTTTATCCTGAACAGGTGATGAATATTAAAAATTTCACGTCAGTGCGGCATTTTAAACTTTCAATAAATGAATGAGAATGTTTACTGCCGGATTAAAAAACCAAAGTAAGATTGGAAATTTAAAAGGATCTAACCAGGGTCAAATACTCATTTAAATCCATAATCCCTTGCATCCCGGCGTTATAGGTGTCTGTAAGAGTGTAGATTTCTCAGTTTTGGAAAACGGTAAAATATTCTAAGGAAGAAAAATCCACAGAACAAAATTCAAGGAAAACATCCAGATGACACATAGTCCATGAAAAAAAATTCAAAATATGAAATGCAATTGTTTATTCACTAACAAAAAATTACAAAAAAGTAGGAGCAGGGAGACTACAATGAATTTTTTTAAAGAAAACTGTTGCTTCTTCGAGTTCTACATTAGATTTGAGAGTTCTAGTGTTATGTTAAAAAACCGAAAGAAAATTGCAAAAATAAATTTTTTACATTAAACATTATTTGCATTTGTTATTTTTGTTTCTGGCAATACTGCATTCCGCATTATTTCAGTTTGCAAATAATTATATTAAACATTAAATGTCATGAAGCTTATTTGTTAGCTTTCTAGCTAAATAACGATTTATTTATTTTAAATTTTTTATTTTATTCTTGTGAATAATAATTTTTTAATATTAGAAATAACAGACTGAACTTTATATTATGGATTTTTTTCCATAGATATGATTATTCCTCCTTATATTTATAATTTTTTTCATAGAATCCTGAGTTTTATATCTTTGTTCAGCGGTTTTAAAATCTTGATTTAAATCATGATTGTTTTCTTCTCCGATTAATTAAAATTTTTATGTAAATAATTTGACAAAATTTTGTGTTTTCTGACCACATGATGCATTCTGATCATGTTGCTCGGTCCACCCCATATGGTCAACTACACTTTCACATGGGGAACTCTCAGACAAACTTGCTTGAACTGACTGCATCATGCCCACTCAACAGTTGTCACTTACGCAGAACCCCGTTAAGAATTTCAATGAATCAAAATTTAGGGAGTTTTTGGTTTTTTTTATTATATCTAAAAACGTTAAGATGCATAATGATACACTAGCCTACAGTGAACTTTAACTATATAATGTCTAATTACAATGATGTCTTAATGAATAAATTAATGTATAATCTACAACAAATAGAATGTCACACGCTTCAAACAATTATATACACATACATAATTTTTTAATAGATTTTACAAAATTTTTACTAATCAATAATACAATAAGTTAAAAATTTACATTAATTAATATGTAGAAGTACTTCATTTAACAATTAAAATTATTGTTAACTGTAAATATTTAAGATATGGTAATTTGTTGTTAATGAATTCCTGATCGCAATCATTACTTATGATTACATCCTTTTTATGTGAATATGATATGGAACTTAGCTACTGTTTTTTTTCTTTGTCATATTATTTCTTTATGATGATTTTGCTACAACCTTAGTGCTGAAAAATATAGTGAGGTCCTAATACAAAGCTGTTTGTGATCAGATTACACTACAAAATGATTTTCTACTAATAAAATGCATTTCAAAGAACTGCGTCTCTCTTGAAAAAAATGAACAATGGTATAGTGCAAAAACATAAATGCGTTCGTTGTTAGTATGTAAATTAATAGATAAAAGCAACTGTAGAATGACCACAGCAAAATGGTTATAGCAAAATGGCCATAACAAATCATTTTTGACCTTTCCATGAAAAGCTTTTTTGATATAGTTAAATTTCTATGAAAATAAAAGTTAACAGCCATCAGGGTAGCCAAATTTCCAAAACATCAAAGCCGGAGATTTTTATTAATAATGGCGAGAGGCACTGAACTTATAGGTATAATGTGTAATGAACAATTCTTTTTGAAATAGGAAAATTTTTAAGGCAATAGTACTTGTTTGCTTTTAGAGGCAGATCTATTAAAAAAGTATTAAGTTTTTTCATAAAGGGTGTTTTTCATTTTAAATAGTATTATGCTATAAATTTAGTTCGCAATCTACATGGAATTATCAGGTAACCTATGACTCGTTTTCCAAGGCTACCTAATGATTCAATTTAATTTGGTTCAAATAGAATGTGAATTAATTTTTAGTACAATTGTATCATTATAAATAATTTTAAGTGGATTTATTAAAAGAGATTACTACTGATAATAATATTAACAATTTTTTTTTGTTATTTAATCATTTTTAATGATTTTCACCTACATGTTTAAAAATATACGATTCTATTTGAAAAAAATGAAGAATTTAAAAACAAAATATCAAAATGGCGTAAATTAAAAATGGCAATACATTCTAAAAATTTGATTGTTGTCTTAAATTATGTGCTGAATGCTTCAAATATTTTGCATTGACCTTCAAAACTGCATCTCTTAAAATAAAGCAGATGTAAAGTTTGGAGAGTTTTAGCTGGGACATCCTGCATAGATAAAAGTGTTTAAAGGGCGCCGCGAATGTGCATAGCGCCTTTTCATTTAAAGCAGGGGAAAAAGTTATATAGAAATGTTGTTGGAGTTCTGCATTCTGTAAATTAATTACATTTCTACGTGTTTACTTTTACAGCGACAATTAGCAACTTCGGTATTTTATTTCATTATTTACTATTTATTATTATATATTTAAATCCACTATTTAATTCTCTATAATATAACATTGTATGACATTTTTATGCCCAAAACCTACCGTTTTGTTTAGATAATTACGATTTAAAAAAAATTAATAGTTGCAGTCTACAATTTTGAAATAATATTAATATTGATGACTACCACAATGTTTTTTAATATAAATTGTTCGAATGTGAATCGATACGGTTCAGTTGTAATAAGTGCACTCTTGAAATTTGTTTCAATTGTCTGTCTTTGAGTTTTATTTTGCGGCTAATTCAATCAGCAATATCTTATTTTCTTTAAATAAAACACCTCATATTTTATGGTGTCACACTGAGTGGAACTTAGTTCTCTTTTAATTTCATAAACACCTCTGTGTAACTACAAAAACAACCTACTATGAAGTGTCTGTGCCAAATAATAATGAAGAAATGATGTGCAAAAAAAGTGTCGGGGCAAACCCAGCATGACCGCCCTAATTTTAATGTTAGTTCAGGCGGTAATTTCAGCATGTTTTGTATGGTGGTCGTAAATAAAATACAAATTAATTTTTTGTTTTTGCCAGAAATATTTGAAAGTCTCCGAGAGGCCTAAAAAGGTCCTGCAAAACTCGAGACTTCGGCACAATGCCGGAGATCTGGCTACCCTGATTGCATTTTATATCTGAAAAATATTAAAAACTTTCATAACGTTAAATTCTTAAAATCTGTTGTTTTTGTTTTGTTTATTTTTTTGATTTTCTTTTGTATTGCATTTGTTATCAATAAAAGATACTTATGTTAATGAATTCTATAAAGAAATAGCTCTTAGCGCTGCTTAATGTAACATTATTTTAATTTGAAGATTTTGAGCTTTTAAACTTTTTTTATATCGTTTTAAAAATCCGATGTTAGTCATAAATGAAATAAATTATTAATAAGTTAGTGATGGTGATATTCAGCTAAAATTAAAATTACTCTTACTTTAGAAACTATTCTGCTTTCGCAGAGAACCTGTCATGTCTAAATAGTAACATTTTGAACACTTTTACATATTTTTTTTTATAATTTCTAAATTATATTTACTCAATTGAATACTTTTAATGATAACTAACAATATAAGAATATTTAATTGGTAAATACTGCAGCACGAGTCTTATCTTTTCTTCTTTTTGGATTTTCGCTTTACAGTCTTCTCTGTACCTTGTCGTGAACTCTTGGTAACCTCTGGTTGGCAACTGTCTTCTTCTGTATCCATAGCAATTACTTTGCTGGAATCGTCGCTTTCGGTAGTTTCTGTTTGTGAACTGCCATTTTCCTGCTTTTCATCGTCAGATAATTTTGAATCAACTTTCGAAACACTGAAATCATCCGAATTTCTGTTTGCTGCAGTTGATTTGTATATTTTTTCTGGTAACAGAATAACTGAATCGCACACATCCTCATGAGGATCGATCTCAAATAAATGTTGTTTTGCAACAGTTGAATATGATTTCTTTGGCAGTTCTATGGTAAAATCCTCCACACTTTCAATATCTGGCAGATCTAGAATTGGTCCTTGCTCTTCTTCATCTGGCAGTTCCTGTTCAACTTTTGGTGCTACTATGCTGCTCCAGGTTTTTCTAGGAGCAGGTAAGGTGACTTCAACAGAACAGTTATCAGAATCTTTCTCTGCCTTCTCCGAGCTATCTTTTCCTTTGCTTAATCGTACGCCCAGCTTGGCTTTGGGTTTTCGTGGCTTTTTAGTGGAAGTTTTTTCTTCTTCTGATGAAAAAACAATCTCATCTTGTTCCAATCCTTGATATTTTCCAGATTTGTATGACTTCGTTTCTTTTTCCACTTTGAATGAAGAAAAAGACTCCAAAATATCTTCCGTGTCTCTTGCATCTTCGAACTTGTCTTCTTTCAATAAATCCTCATTTCTGGAAAATGGTGTGAAATCTAATGCTTCTTCTTTCTGAATTTTTTCCTTATTTTTCGATTTCTTTAAGGTGAATGGAAAATCAAACGTATCCACACTATCCATTAAATCTGGTGTTGTAATAAGGGCTTTCAAAATCGGAGCATCATCGTCATCGTGTTTGCGTGATGAATCAAGGTTTAATTTTGAACTTATTTCCACTGATTTTTTCCATTCACCATCATTCTCTCTGTCTCTGTCTAAAAACGAAGAGAAACCTTTTGATTTTGATTTAGATTTCTTTGAAATTGGTTCAACACACTTTGGAATTACCTCAATAATTTTTGGACTTTCTTCAAAAATATCTGGGATCTGCTCAATAATTTTGGAAGTTTTTTCAAAAGTTTTCAAACCTCTTTCCATAACTTTAGAGGTCTTCCCAAGATTCTTTGAGGTTGGCTCTATTTTCGATAACAATTCGATTTTAGGAATTGGTTCTACTGTTGGTATTGGATCAAATTTCGGTGTTGGTTCAATTTTCCGTGTTTGTTCATATTTCGGTATAGGTACTATTTTTTCCGTTATTTCAATTTTCGAAGTTAGTTCAATTTTTGGAGAAGGTTCAGTTTTAGATGGTTTGATTTTTGAAGATAACTCAATTTTTGGTTCAACTTTCGGAATAGGTTCAATTTTTGGAGTCGGTTCATGTTTCGGAGTTGGTTCAAACATTTTCGGATTTACGTCAATTTTTGGTGTTTTTAAATCAATTTTAATTTCAGTTTTGCTTTGATATTTTGATTCAGATTTGTTATTTTTACTTTGTTTAGCTTTCGACTCTACTTGCTTTGAAGATTCATATTTAGTTTTACCACACTCAACAGCATCATTTTCATAAATTTTTCCCGACGACTCCATCTTAGGTTTGATCTTTCTTCCATTTTCATCTTTAATATTTTCAACTGGTTTTGTCCTTACAGTTTCTGAAATAGAAGTGCGAGATTTGTTTGTAATTCGAGATCTATTTTCTGCAAACAGAAGAGGCTTAGGAGCAACTACAGGTCGGAAGAGAGCTTCGTCACAATTTTCGTGAATCACGACATCTTCTGGAACTTCAGCTTCATTGTCATCATCCGAGTGAATCGTCACCACTGTTCCTAAGGGGTTTACAACCTTGGCAACCCCTGTTGTGTGAGGTTTCATCGAAACAATCACGCACCGCCCACCTGAACAGAAAAAGCCAATGGCAGGTATTACTGATACAACTACTAACGATGCAATAAAATGGGTTCATGCTATCATGCAACTGTCCCGGGTTAACCTGGCCAATTTGCCACAAGAATTTCATAAAGGTGGAAAATTAAAAAGCAATTTACATTAATGTGATCATTTAACTAATAATAAAAATGAAGTAAATAAAATGAAATTAAGGTGGTTAGGGTGCACACAAACACGCTATGATCTAAGTGGTCAGTTTTGCCTGCCTTTGGCTATTTCTGATATGCACTAGTAGCCCCTATTAGCCAGAACCAATACCGCTTAAAAGAAATTAAAATTACAGCAAAGCATATCAATGTACTACCATAAGTTTTTTTCTCTATTTGCTAGAATCCTCTTTTGAATTCATTAAATACTTAAAAAAAAACTGATGTTAGCATGATGTAAAGATAATAAGCATAAATGAATATTGTGTAAACAAAGAATAATAAAAGGCAAAAAAAGCACATGAATGTAAATAATTAACCGAGCGTCGTTTTTAATTCTCGATTGCATCGAATCAATCAGCAAAAATTGACAATTTTATCGATTACAATTAGAATTTTAAATATCCAAAAACATTTAGAAACTGGAATTATAGTAGACCTACCAGATTCTCTAACTCCAGGTGACTCCAACATGGCATCAGCAAGATCTTCCTTCAACTGGAGCTCTCCAGCACCCCCCACCTCTTCTGATAAGCGCTGATATGTTTCTACGAGCTTCGGCGACTGTTCACAGCTGCTGGCAGAACCTGATTCAATGAGAATAGGGTAGGTTGTACTAACAGGCATGTTCACAGGTTTCGAACGACCCACATCTATTGTTTGAGCTTCATTTAAAGACACTGGAGAGCTGAAAAATTAATCACTTGTTTTCTTGACCAATATACGATATACTTACACGAGGTGTGTTTAAAAGGTAAATTCTCAATGCATACATCAGTAAAACAAACAAATTGAAAGAAAACTTTGAGAAAATAGGCAAACAACAATGGTTAAATTGCATCAAAATTTTCCACAAATCTCAAATTTGCTACTTCATGAAGTTTTGAAGGAAAACAAATTCTGTGTACGGTAGGTTACCAAAATGCTGATAGAAAAAGAACAACCTATGAAGTTGCTGCACAGTACAGAAAAACAAGAATAATAAGAGTTATAAAGCAGAACGGAATAATATTGTCAGGAAATCTGTGAGCAGAGTAGCATAAGTAGGAAAAGAGTGTTTTTAGAGGAGCCACAAGGACAAAATCAAAAGGAAAGCCGGGAAGGTGCTGGATGAGGAGCATGGAAAAAGATCCACAGAAATTAGGCATAATAGATTGCGAAAATCTGGCAAAGAAAAGAAAGGAAGTAGTGAAAAAAGCCATGGGCCTCAAAGGTCTTTTGAGCTGATGTATTACCCAGGAAGCCCCAATAGTGTGGAATTCTTTTACAGCTCTGTTAATATTCAAGATAAAGGAAAACTTTAAATTAAAAGTTGTTGGTAATTAACTACTGCATAACCTAAAATTATTACCGATTATAATGGGTGTTTAGTTAAGCCTTTACAGCACCATACTTATTATTTTAAAATAGAACACCCTGTATATTTTTGCATTTTAAGATTCTGCATTTAATTTTAGCTAAAAAAAATGGGAAGGTACAATGATCTTAAAATTTACGATTTTCAAGGTATTTGCATTTTTGCAAAAATTTGGACATTTGTTGACTAATATATAAAATGAGCGAACAGGTCGCTGGTACTTTTCCATACTTTTGACGTTTTAAATATTTTCGCGCAATTAAGTGATTAAAATTTACATCATGTCCACTCGGTACAAGCCAACTGCTTCAATCCCAAGGCGTTGGCTCGGCACAGCTAGTCATGTAAAGGCGCCAGCTAGATAATGCACTCACAACTTCGGATCAAAAATGGTTATAACAACTTTATTTAACGCGTTATCAAAAATATGCAAAGAATAAAAAATATTTTTTTTTCATAGGAGCTAATTAGTTAAAACCACATAACTTCCGTTGATATTAAAAAGCATCATTATTTTCCCTATATTTTTAAAATGGTCTTAAATAATTTTTTATCCTAATAAACTACTTCAAATGGTTTATTGAACTGTTTAAAGTTTATAACGATTGACGTTTGCGTTTTTGAATAAATAATTAATCAATTTCAAATTTTTCAAAAATTCATTGAGAGTGGCAGAGTAAAATTTGTAGTTCCTTATCAGCGCAGAAAGTTGAAAAAAATGGCGTGGACAATTTTTGAAGAATAATTTTTTGAAAATGTCTAAAATTTTGAGAAGCTACAATATTCACAATTTTCACATTTCCAAAAATATTTTTTTTATCACATAATTAACCTATTAAGGGCTATTCAATAATATGACTACTTGTATCAATTGGATATTTTGTTTTTGAGTAATTGAGCATTAAAATCATAATTTGTAGTAGCCTTAGTTTTGAAGATACGGTATTGTGGAAAAAAACATTTGATTTGCTTTTAAAATGTATGCCAAACAAACGTATCTAATTTCTATTTTTGGTTCCGGTTAAAAACCTTACAGCGCACTACCTGCAACTAAAACACTTCCACATACCAAATCTTCGATCAAAGGGTTTCGGAGATAAGAGGGACGTTTTTTTGGTGGGTTTTATTGGGTTTTTGGTAATTTTTTTAGGTGGCTACAATTTAAAAAACCCGGTGGGTTTTTAAATCTAGAAAATTGCAACTTTTATTTTTTTAATCTGCATAAGCAGTAAGCATAAATTTTAGCAACTGTTAACTGAAATCGTATTTTACTGGCTCGACACATATTTGAAAACTAATAACATGACGGGGGGGGGGGGGTTATAAGGTTGATTATTTTAACTCGACCTGTGATGTGATTGAACAAGTGGAACAAATTGCATTCTGAAGACTATGACAAAAAAGCTCAATTTAACCCAATAAAACTTGTTGCGTTAGTTGGGGTATTTTCCCAAGCTTGATAGAAAGGCAATGATTTTTTAGACAGGATCGTGAGCGGGTATGAAACGTGGGTGTATCAAACAACATTCATTAGGCAGCATAACGGTTCTCCCCACGCTCAAATATTAAATTAAACCAATTTTGTACAAAAGATCATGGAAAGCATGTTTTGGGATATGAGAAGAATTTTCTTTGCGAATTCATGCCTCATGAAACCACTATAAATGCTAACACATACTGCGAAACATAAAAAAAACTCCAGACATGCAAATCCAAATCTACGACAAGGTTTTTTGATGAAGGAGGTGTGCCTATTGCACGATAACGCAAGGCCGGACACCACCCGCATTACACAAAAGTAACTCACTGACATTTTGGGAAATTTTTGATCAACCTGCATACAGTCAAAAGGAAAATGTTGATGAAGATAGTGAAAATTGAGGTGAATATTTTTTTAATAAATTTCTTTTCTCAAATTTTTGCGTATCATTTACCGTGTTTAGATCTTTCTTTACTTTCTGGACGCGCCTCATACACATAGAGAAGGAAAAATTAATTTTCTACCCTAAACAATATTTACATTCCACAAAATTCAACAATGTTTCATATGTTCAAATGTTACGTCAAACATTTTGAATTATAAAATTTCAACTAAAAACAAAACGTACCCATTACTAGTAGTATAAGTTTTAAATGTGAACTGAGGTCCCATCCAAAGCCTTCTATGTGGTCCAGCATGAGTGACGATTTCAACCTGAGATAACCACCGATCATCTGTATGACTAGGCTTAGTACTTTTATACAGCGGAACATCTTGAGGTAAGAGATTCAAGTTCTGGGGAGATACAGGCAGGGGTACATCGTTCAAATGTAGTTGGCGTTGCAAAATCCATTGTGCTTTTGCATGCACAGTTAGTTCAATTGGAGTTTCATCGCACACTTTCTCCTTAGGTATAGAAGCAACATGATGCGGGTCTAGGTCGTACTGTAGAAGAGTTCCATGGCAGGACATGATAAAAAGAGATTCTACAGGCTTGGCTTGTTGTTTGGTTATAGACGTGTCATGAGCTTGTGATACATTATCAAACCATGCTCTTGCTGGCGCGAAACAACAACACAATCTGAGAGCTACTTGAATATTATCTTCAGAAGAAGAGTTTAGTCGTGGTCTACCTGTAAAATCTTCATATATGATATATTTTTCAATTAAAAATGAACTAACATACCTCCATGAGGCCTTTGCTGTGTATTCCCACCAGCTGGTATAAAAAGAGGTTGCCTAATTTGCGCTAACGGATGAACTATTGTTGGATGAGGATATGGCGGCAATCTAGGATTATTATATGGCAGGTTTGAATTAACAGGTGCTTCAAACAATGAAACAGGACTGTTGGACCTTCCTTCAACAGGCAACCCAGCTGATCTATGAAACCTGGACATCCTGTTCACAACATGGGGCGTGGCATGTGTCCGAACTCCTACATTTCCACCATAAGGTGTTATCGGAAAGACATGTGTAGTACCACGAAGAGTGGATACAGCAACCCAGCGTGAATCTGGAGAAAAACACATATCCTGCACACGTGCAGTTGTATCACCTCGATGTAAAATATAAAGATGGTGCACAGCAGCCAACCCCGGACCTCCTGGGTGTGGATGAATTCGGAAAAGGTGAAAATCGTGACCCCTTTTGTCTGCTGTAAGTAAAAGGAGGCCACTTGGATCAAAAGCCAAACATACAATTGCTTCTGAATGTGCCGCAAAATGAGCTACCGCACCTTCAGTTTGAAGAGTTTTGTCGGCCATTACTTGATTCTAGAAAAATAAAACGTGCAAAATTCATAATTTTAATATGAAGAAACAAATATACCTCAATGTCTAAAATAGTTACAACGCCTTTTTGTAAAGTATCTGATGGACTAGTTCCCATAGGTTGAGCACTTCCTGGGGAACTTCCCGGTTTGAAAGATGGGTTTCCTGTTAAACTACTGGCTACCGTTTCGCCTAATTCCCTTAATCCTTTTCCTAGAGATTTTGCTGCATGCAGTACTGTGGCAGTGTAACTCTGAAAATAAAATTCTTATTAACAATAATAAAATTTACATTGTGTGGCACAACCTTTGGAAAACAAAATTATCGAACAATCAGCAATCCAAGCTCAATTTGCATACCTTTTTGAATTCCCTACTTCCATGCAGTACATAACAAAAATTAACTCTGTGATTAAATGGTGACACTAATATAATCCAACACGTTAGTATGTACTTAAGATTTTAAAAATTGTTTATATTACCTGAACTCCTTCACCTTCATTGCCCCCACTACTCCTTTTATTTGAAATAAGCTTTTTCTCTGCATACGCCATCCAACGAGCTCCAAGCGCTACAGGGTTGGGGTAAATGCCAGGACTCAAGTAACATGTTGTAACCGTAAGACGATCTTCTAATGTGAAAGCATCAAAAATGGCTATTCGTTCTGAAAATGTAACCACAACTGAGCGCCGATTAGCCAAAACATCTAAAATTGGATTCTTGAACTTTATTACTTTCACCTGTAAGCAAGAAAAATTAATAATTAAATTACATACCCACTGATTTTAAACCATAATACCTGCTCGCCTGTTTTAAGTGAAAGAAAACTCAATGAATAGTGGTGAGGGCCAGGTGCTGTTGTATCACACAGTGCCATTAAAGGTCTTTTTGAAGCATATATATCAGGTTGTGAACCACGTCCAACTACATAAGGAGATGGTAACAATCTCAGTACTTTAACTGAACCATGTCGCCATGCCAACAATTCCACAGCTTCTCCATTAGCAGGAATCGCCCATACCTAAATGGAAAACAAAAATAATAAATAACAAATTAAGCTTAAGCAAATAGAAGAAATCAGACCTGCATCCCCGTTGAATAACCAAGGACAAGTATAAGGGCTGATGGTATAATTTTATCGCCATTCAGGTTTTCTAACACGGCATCACAATCTAACTGTTCAAATCTTGCCCACTGTATTTGGTCTTTGGTGTCAAAGGGCACGTTATATGTGGCCACTTCATTGATGAAACCTGCTACACTATCTAAGATTGTGGGATCGGTTACATGCTGCGGTGAAACCGTGACACAGCCTGGGGTTGCTCTAGTTTGAGATCTTGAATGTCTGGGAGATCCAGCAGACATCATGAATGATAATTTAGTAATAAACGACCAAATCTAAAAGTTTTAAAAGCATTAATATAGCAAATACTCAATAAAATAGTTGTGAGTATAATATCAAAATATACAAAAAATTATTCAAAATATTTAATGCTAGACCTTGGGGGAAATGTTAGCACAGATGACCAAGAATGTTGTGGGGGGGGGGGGGAGATCGGCAAAATGTTTGCAACATATGGAGAAAAGTTTTATTATTAGATTTTTCTAAAAACTTATTTTTTCACTTCTATATCTCAGATAACTTGAAAATTGAGTTAGACATTACCTTTACAGAAGCATTTTGTTTTTCAAATAGTTAAAATAGATTCCTTTTATTCTGTTTTATACAGGGTGAGCACTCAACATTATTAACACATTCCGCTTCACCAATAACTAAAGCAGGCCTTACATTATAAATTTAACAGTATGCAGTACTTCCGATTGTGCAATTAAATTAAAAATGTACGGTGAATATTGAAGGTTTGCACCATTTTTTGAAAACATTTGAATATATTATTGTGCAAAATGGAAATAGTATGCAGTGTAAGTGCTATATTGTGCAATATCTTGTAATTGCTCAGTTGCAAGAGCAGTGTAGCATCAACTGCAACTTTTATAGACCAACAGTAATTTATACAAAAATTATTGAGAGAAAATTTGTATGTGAACGCATTCAGTTCTATCGGAAATTTGAAGCTTTATGAAATCTCAAACGTGAACAATATAAGAACAGAAATAACAAAATAAACACATGAGAGTTTAGTATTAAAGAAGAAATGTACTCAGAAGCCGAAAAAAACACTACTTAAATAGTTATTTGTGCAACTAGTGCTTGAAATGATACTTTAGCACACGCAACGAAAGTTTTTTGACGAGGCGTTAGCCGAGTCAAAAAATTATTCGAGAGCCTAAAGGCATTTCTCGCACGAGTTTCACACAATTTTGTTTTTACAACTGCGTTCCAGTAAAAAATGGGAGGTAAAATTGTTTTAAATTAATTGCAAACGAAAATAGAATTGTTGACGCTGCCATGGGCAACGTTAAAAAAAATAACTTTTTTCGCTGATGGTCAGTAAATGCATGATATTACGAACAGTTGACGGTCAGTAAAGTAACACATTTAATGATTAGGCAGTAAATACATTGACATAATGACTAGGCAGTAAATGAATTGATAACCTAAATTATTGACAATAAAATTGGAAAAAACAATGTTGTTTATTGTAAATATTAACAGACATTAGTACAATCTTTGAGTACTACTGGGCTTTGTTCCTCAATATTCGTTTTCTTCAATTCACTTTTATAATTTGTATTTGATATCAGCTTTTTCTTATAACGTTTGACACTAGCTTCAAAAAAATAGACAATTGAGAAATAAACAAACGAAAAATTCAACAGCAACGACGCTGTATAAGCCACCTCAGTGCAATCGTATTTTCATTTGAGTACGGAAAAAAATGATCTTAAAAATGTAAATCTTAAAGGATCGGCGAAAAAATTATATGTTTGATACGGCAATAAAGCAGATTTAAAGCCCTAGCTGGCTCAAAGCCTCGACTTCGTCTCGTCTTTGAAACTGCCAGCCAATAACTATTTCACGCTGCTATGGACAACATTAAAAAAACGGCAACCACTAAAAAAAAAAATTTTCACAAACAAACAGTTACTTTTTTTGACAGTTGTGAAAAAAAGATAATTAATTTTCTTAAATTAGCATTTTCTGTTCGCATCACACACCTTAACTAGCGCTCGCCATTTAAAGTCCTAAATATTGCATAGATAGTGTAAAGCTAAGGTAATTTCGCAATCAAACATATTGCAATATTGCCAGAGATGGCCGGAACTGTGAACAGACAAACCTACGCTATTCCCTAGGTGTGCTTAAAATATCCTCAATCGTAAAAAGTTAATTTTAGTCAATTTAAAAAAAATTATCAAATCCAACCTTTTGGAGGATGGATATGAATTATAATAAAACAGCAGTATAATAATATGGTCCTAAAACCATACTTATAATTAGAAGTTTTCTAAAGTAAATACTAAATACCGAAGAGTTATAAGCTGGTGTATTTTCTTTTTTGAACAAAGGGTGTATTGGACACTGGACAGTGAACAGTGAAAATAATATAATTAATAATTACAATATAAAATAGTCTATTTATGAGGAAGAGCTCCTTTAGTTCTCCCAAGACCTATTATTTGTATGTTTAAATGTACATTTCGGCTGCTAAGCAGCCATCTTTAGTGGACTAAAAGCGAAAGAAACAAAAAAGTACACCAAAGTGGAAATATTATTAAGGTGTTTGTGTAGATTACCGTGACATGTTTACATTTTTGATATTTGTAATTGTTTTAAAGTTACAAAACAAACACGCATTTTTTAAATGAAAATCATAGTCGGCTTACATCACTTAATAGTTATTTAAGTAACAAGGAATGTAAAGATGTAATAACATTCGAGGTAGGTAAATACGAGCCGAGGCGAAGCCCAGGCTTGTGGCCTGCCGAGAATGTTAATAGTCGATACATTCCGTGTTACTTATTAAATTTTTCAAGCTACAGGTAGAAATTTAATCATATTTTTAAAAGTTCGTTTTGACTGCTGTCATCGGAATTATTTTTTAAAAGCCCCATTATTCTAAGTTGCCTGTGCTTGTTGAAATAAAATATTGGAATCTGTACCTTGTTGCTTTAATTATTATCCTAGGAATGTAAATGATACTATTAAGTTCCTAGTCAAGGGCAAAAAGTAAACGAATGTTATTGGCCATTTACATCTTTTGTAGCTATGGATGTATCGTCTATTTACCTTGCCTGTAGCGTGAAAAAATAAATAGTGAGCCATAAAACAGAAAACTTACAAAAAACAAGTACAGTGGCATTTTTGTATAGCAAACATCAAATTAGTTTTCATTGCATTCAATGTTCACTTTGAATATGTAGGAGTAAAATGGATTGGCACATTTAAATCAGTGCGATGGCCACCGAGATCAACGGATCTTGCAGTACTGGTTTCTTTATGTACGGTTTATTAAAAAAAAAGATTTATAATTATCAATGCAATTCAGTTGCTCAGTAGTAACCAGTGGCGCTCCTTGACGTTCATAACCGGTTAGACACAAATGCAAGCATAATTCATACTTACTTAAGGAAACTATACTAAGTATTTATTATACATTACAAATTGTACTTTTAATATTAGTAGTAATAAAAATTAGGATTTGTATAGAAAATCAATTGTTCTTTCGATCATGTGGGTAAAATTAACGATAATTTTGTCATACCGCCATTCTTCTCTTTCTAACTTTGTTAATTTAGTTTGGGTCATTGTATTTCTACAATATGTTTTCAGACGTTTTCAAGTTGAAAAACCTCGTTCAATTGATGCTGGGAACAGTGACAATTAATTCCAAAAATTTGTATACTTAAGGTAAACAGCATTAGGTCCAGGAAATGAAACACATCACCTTTGAAATAGTTGTTTGTTATAGCTTCCAGTACGCCAATCTACATGTTTGTACTATTCAACGTGCATGATTTGTCATTTTGTACTAATTGTCCAAATGCGGGTGTACATCTTCCTGTATTCTTTATTTCGATTGGTTGCTCAAAGTTTAATCGCAAAAAAGGGATTTATGTAAAAAAACTATGCAGTTTTTCTCCACATTTACTAATTAGGTACATGACTAAAATAATGACTGTAAAAATTCAATGTTGCATCTTCAAGCTCAGGCCGAGGCTGGCCTATATGTATTATAGGGTGCCGCAGCTGACTGCTCAGCAGAGGCATACCATTACACAAGCAGTGCCATACGCCCATGAACAACATTTAACTGTTACCTGCAAAGCCTGCTATCACGGCTGCCTATGCGACGAGGTATCTGTACTATATTATGCAGAAGTACAGAGCCATATTTTTTCAACAAATAATTTACTAATAATTACTGTTGTATTAATTTTAGAAAAAGTAGGTTAAATAATATTTCTGTTAACGTTAAGAAAAAGTTCCTATTTTATTTTGTAACTAGAGTTAGGCTAGGCCGGTTCCGGCCTAATACGACGGATCGCCACCGGTAATAACTCAGTAAAACTTAGTTTTGTAAAATCAGTCCAGTTCACTTATTGAATAATGCCACCAATATTGTAAAAAAAGTTAGGTTAATTACAGCTTGCATTTGTTTTTCACAAGTTTTATGTTTCATCGCTTACTATTCATGTTTCTCCTTCTTCTCAGTCCTTTTGCTCTAGGAGGGAGTGGTGACTTTCTCTCCTATGTCTTTAGTGAAGTGTTTTTTTTTTAGTCACATAGATATAGTACCTATGATTTTTATGAATGTAAATTTAACCAGTGTAATTGTAATAAATTACTATGTGGTAATAATATTTGCAATTTATGCTTTTTTAGTGATTTTTAAAGATTTTCATAAAAACCAATTTTTTTTCGAAAAATTGATACATTGTTTGCAAGAAAAAAAAATTACGTTTTAAACAGCATGTTTGCAAATAAACGAAAAAAGTTGAAAACATCAAAATGGCATAATTTAAAAAAGGTAATACTTTTTAAAAATTTTATTGTTGATTCGAAATGCTCAAAATATTTTTTGATAACCTTTAAAACTGTATTTCTTTAAATACAGAAGTTATATGGCTGGGGAGTTTTGACTAGGATTTTTCTGTAAAAACCGAGGTAAAAACGCTCGCACACGTAAACTTTAGTTTTATCCCAGCCACGTTTTAAGCATATTGCTAAAGGGTCACGTGACACGGCGCAGTGACTTGATCCTTATTTTTTAAATAGAACAGTATTCTGTGTGACGGCTCATTTGAAAGCTCTTTTCAAGAGGAATTCAAAGTACTGTTTTTTTTGCAAAAATTGACTGATAAATAATAATATATAGATAACTTTTGTTCAAATTGGATATCTCACAAAAAAGACCTTTTTTGGAACAAATCTAGTGTGTGATTTTTAATTTTGTTTAAATTTTGACTTTGATGTTTACTCGAATTGTGTAAAGATTCGCTTGAATATTCCACTTATATTGTAGCAGCTAATGGCAGCCGTTTATTTTCAGGCTCTGAACCAACAGCACCGTCACTCGCCTGCGATAATTCTTCTTTTAGTAAGCCCTGGCGTTATCACTGTTGTATCCATAGCGGTCCCATCAACATTTTGTTTACTACTGCATTTTAAAAAAAATATCGAGTTTGTCAGTAAGAAACAATTACACCAACTAATTGTTTTAATATTTAGTTCGTGGAATATATTGTAAAAAACTTCTATAAACTAATTCTAGTGAATTAAAAATGATCTATTTTCTGTCTTTCACTGACCAACGCAATTGTGTGGTGCAAGGCAATATCACTTCTCCTTCGGCGCGATGGTTCCTAGCAACAACACAATTTCGTTGTCAATTCAAACAAAACTAAAAATCGCATGTTAGATTTGTTCCAAAAAAGGTCCTTTTTGTGAGATATCCAATTTGAGCAACGGTTATCTATACATCATCAGTCACTATATTTGTGAAAAAAAAACAATGCTCTGAAATCCTCCTGATAAGAGCTTTCAAATGAGCCATCACAGAGCATACTGTTCCATTTAAAAAAATAAAGATCAAGTCACTGTGCCCTGTCACGGAACGCTTTAGCAACCACAATGTGCTTAAAACGTGGCTGTAATAAAACTGAAGTTTACGTGTCCGAGCGTTTTTACAGAAAAATAATATTTCGGTAGATATTGAATTTGTTCCATACATTATCCACACACTGTATAAAAAAATACGAGAACCCACTATAAACGACACAGAGAATCTATTAAAAACCTTTGTAGCATTTTTTAGCCTCTAGAAGAAAATGAGCTAATACACCTTATAGAACTGAAAAATTTCACTTTTCGACTGGTAAATATAACATTGAATTCATCTCAAGAAATTGATCCAATAAGATGCAAACTATTATTCGGTAACTTTAATATTAACAAAGTTAACCACACAACTACATCGAAGATAAGACACCCTGTAGCAACTACCTAACAGTGGAATTGATTTCTAACTGCCGACTGTGATGAAACAAGTGAAGGAGTCTGGGTTAGTTCAAGTTTGAGATTGACAACATCCCAGGGATTCAGCAGGCATGATGAAAGCTAATTTAGTAAAATACGTCAAGATGTACAAATTTTAAAATTACTGAAGCCGTAAATATTGGACCGAAATGATACAAGTTCAAAGTTGTTGTATACACATAATACAAAAAAAACGTTAAAATTTGTATTTGTAGATGCTATACCTGATATATGCGAGTATATTTAACGTGGTGTATCGTGTATCCAAGCAATTATATAAAGATGTTCAAACAAAGGGTGTGGAACCAAAATAACTTGTTTGAAGGACAAAGAGCTATCCATATTTTGACTCATTGACAGTAACCAATTGTTATAAATTATTAAAAAATTAAAATATCTACAACGTTCTGTGCTAAAATTAGTAAAAACTTACGTTTTTTTACTTACTTTTTAGCATTTTACAATCGAAACTGCGTCATTTCTGTGTCAAATACCAAACATATCATGACGTCATTTTTTGTTTGTGTTTTATATAAATACACAATTTTCGTTTAAAAATACAATTTCGATACACGACTATTTGTTATGCACTACGGTTTTATCGTTAGTTGGAGTTTGAATAACGAATCAATACGAAATTTTAAACGTAACCCTTTTTATCTTACTCTCGAACTGTCACAACACAAATCAGCTGATTGCACATCAACAAAACGCGAGAATTGAAATAGCCCTGAGCCAAAGCATTGCAACGTCAATGCCGACCGAGCTGTTGGATCGCCGTGTGCAGCTATGCACTTGGTTGCTCGCGTAGGTAAACTAAGTTTAAATTCAAATTGTACAACCGGCCCTCAACGTGAGCGATGCATTAAAAATTTCTCAAAGAGCAAAACCAATAGTATTCGTCGACGCACACGATAAAAAAAGGACTATTGAATAAAATAAAGACACCGATGCTGGAAACACCCCTCACCAGTAGGCGGGGACAGAGAAGTTGATGTCTATTAAAACTGTGCGATTAACAAATTATTATTTTGTTTAATCAAATAATCAATTAATTAGAAAACTTCACTCACATTGTAACAACCAATAGCAGCCATTTATTTTCAGCCTCTTAACCAATCACACCTTGACTTACCGTGATACTACTTTTTTTTAGAACGCTCCGGTGTTACCGCTGCTGTAACCATAGCAATAACATACGTTTTGGAAAATATTTGTTTACCTTTTTGCAATCTTGGACGGCATCGCGCCTTCGGCATTCCAATCCATAAGATGATTCTGGATACTGTACATGCTTTTTAAAAGCTGTATCTTTGAGTTCTGTGTTCAACATTTTAGAAGAGTCTTTTTAAAGGCTACATTCCTGACATACGTAATAAAGATATACCAACTAATTGAAAAACAATACTTTGATCATGTTGTATTTAATAAATATGTAGCAAGAACATAATTAAAAATCATTAAAAACAAATTTTATAAAAATCAAACCCAGATCTTTGCATTGATGAGCGGTTGCTCTACCTCAAAACTACTCCCACCAAACAAATGTTCTGCCTTTATTTAATAAATATTATTGAGAGGGTCTAAAGAGGTCTGCAGTTTGACTCTGCAGCAATGAAATTGTATACTGCGGGGCCCGCCACTTAAATTCCCCAATCCGTCTAGTCATAATGACTAAAAACTTCTCTGATATTATTAGTCGTTCTTGTTTGACGTTAAATTGTATGTCCACCGTACTGTCCGTACTCTGCTTTAGCGCTAAGGTAGAGTTCGGGACAGAGAAGACTGCCGGCGGCCAGTTGTAGTGAGACGTCAAGGCTGATTTCGAACAGATATTAAGACAAGCAGGTAATTCTGGTAATTTAATAAAATTCTGTATACAAGCTGCTTATTTTAACCAAATTGCAGTCTGGTTAGAATGCTATGGCCCGTACTCCGTGAAACACCTTGTATGCGATTATTCGAAAACCCAATAACTCAAGCATTCGAAAAATAGCCGAAATCAGCCGAAACGGTCGGTATTGACGTTGAAATCCTGTGGCTGAGGGTTATTTAAATTTTATCCAACAAAATTGACAATCAGGGGACCACGGTCGATAAACTGCTCGAATCAACTTGAATATTGCGATATCCGGAAGTTGGAGCTGCTTATCAATCCGCCTTATCATAGTTTTCTTACATAGGTTTATGTTCTGTGGTTTTCTACAAAGAAATAACACAAAAAATGGCGTTTTTCTGTGATTTCAGTTGTCAGCTGATTTTGTGTTTTGTGAATCTAAATTAAAAAGTTTCCATTCCCAAGTGTTAAGAATTCTCTCATTTTGTACATAAAGCCACCCAGCTGTTAAAAATGCTTTTAGTTTCTATTGTGATACAATTTTTCTTCCTAATTTTGTTTGTACAATCCAGTTTTCAGCTGAAACCAAATGTGCTTTTAATCGTTGTAGACGATTTGAGGCCTGCTTTAGGTGCATATGGTGATAGAAATGCTTATACCCCGAATATCGATAAACTTGCTCAAAAGAGTTTCGTTTTCACCAACGCGTTTGCTCAGGTATACCTACAGCAAATATTAATTTTAAGGTCACTTCAGGTTTCTTCACTTTTTCACAACTAAGAAAACTATGGTTTAACCTTGCGTACTGCTATATTACCTTTGCAGTGATTGACTTTTATTAAACTGGATATACAA
Source organism: Ctenicera cuprea (assembly GCA_958336395.1). Taxonomy (NCBI): domain Eukaryota; kingdom Metazoa; phylum Arthropoda; class Insecta; order Coleoptera; family Elateridae; genus Ctenicera; species Ctenicera cuprea. Next base: position 35,233,162 of record OY284488.1, read on the forward strand.
ACTTAAGTACAAAATGTTAATCGATCAAATTCTAATAATTATTTCTTCTAACATCTGTATGAAATTAATACCTAGCTAAAGGAATAAAACAATTATACTTAATTTCTAGGGTTGCCAGCCCACCATCAATTTTACTTCAAAGAAAAATTAAATGCGAGGAGGGACGATGGTGATACTTTTTAGACAATGAAAAAGTAGTACCAGTTAAATTTAAATTTACAAATTTACATAAAAACACTTAATCTATTGATATAAGCACACTAACATACAAAAATATGTTAAAAATCACATAAAAGTACTTAAATCAGACCCGTTCTCTAGAGTTTATTAAAAAACAAGCTTTTGATAATCTGACGAAATTTGGAAAAATCCAGAAGTTGCTCGGCTCAAAGTCTTTGGTTAAAACGATACTGTTGGCAGCCTTATTAATTTCACCTAAAATTGTATTCTAGGTTTTTCCAATAACAAACCACTATTATTGTACTGTAAGCAAATACCCTAAGAATTTTTAAATGTTTGCAGAAAATTTAAAATGAAGTATAATGATTTGTATCTTTAAATTTTAAGTAAACTAAAATTTAGGTACCACGCTTCCTATAATAGGTGCTAGAAAAGAAGCTTGCCCTCAACTGCTTCTGCAAAAAAGCTTTGCCAACTGCCCTGTTTATCTTTTAAAATACAATGTTTTGTCATTAATTAGAGGTGGAAGTGCTCCTTCGTCTTATGGTGAAGATCTAGAAAAAAAACAGTTAATTTTTTGAAGAATCATGAAGAAAATGTTATAAGAATTATAAGTTTGTGTTTGGATAGTAGTACTTTTTTGTGCTTTTTGTTTATTGTAGCAAACTAACAATTCCATGAGCAAACCGACAGGTATAGAAGTTCTAGGTTTCGCTGAAATACTAGAATTTATGAAGGAAACTTGCTATATTTTTTCTTTGGTATATCCAAACATAACTCAATGAAAACAGTGCTATTGTTATAACAGGTGTTTTTGTATCCTATATTATAAGACTTCTCAAATTTGGCAATTAATGAAAGAACATGACTATTTTTTTTTAATTACTGACAAAAAAATTCTTCAAAGGAAATAACTTTGTTTGTTTGTTGTTTGTTTTTTAAATGTATTAACATCATAGAATACCAACAAACAAATAGTAGGTAGTGCTACCAATAAATGTCACAAGTGACAATTGATATCAAAAGCGAATTGAGTATAAGGAGTGATCATTTAAATTTCAGCTCTAGTTATCTATGGAAATTTAAGTCATGGCTTTGATTAATTCACAAAAACAAAATTAATTGAAATGTTAAATTTATGAACTGTCAGTAGTAAACATTAATTATCTTAGTATTTTTTATTAAAAATGGTTTATACTCCAGCACAAAAATCTTTTATTGTTGAGGCATACTTTTGTACATGTCATATATGACATATGGTTAATGGCGAAAAGCAATTTTCAATTCCGGAGTGTATGGCAGCATTTGACGAGAGATTTCCAGAAGTGGCAGTCGAGTACAAACAGTTTGTAAATATTTTGAACCGTTCTGTGGATTTATTCAGAGAAACTGGTTGTGTAACTAGAAAAGAAGGTAGTGGTCGACCTAGAATGAGAACCGCTGAAGGTATTAACAATATTCAAGAAATAATTACAAACGTACTTATGACATCAATCCGTAGGTTAACACAGCAAACATACCTCTCCAATTGTTTGTGTGAATTAATCAAAGTCATGACTTAAATTTCCATAGATAACTAGAGCTGAAATTTAAATGATTTATTTATTTATTTATTTATTTTTGAAATTTATCTCAAATAGCTTCTTGTTTGAAGCTCAATCTAGAGATATTACAGACTTAACCTTATCTTACTTAAACTTATCTTATGGTTGTTACAATTAAATTAATGACTATGGTAACTTGTATAGGTATTATTTCTACTATTCTAAGTTCTCCTATAATACTGTTTAATCTCAGTCTTGTTTGTTACGATTTATTGCACTGATATGATTGCACTATTATAACGTTTGGAGAATCGCTTAAGAATCTGGATGGACACGAATGTGCTTCTGCATCTTCTTCTTGAACATACGCACGCTTCTTGCATTCTTGATAGTTTCCGGCAAGCTGTTGTATAACTTGGTTCCAATGTATTTTGTTGTCCTTAGGCCAAAGGTGGTTGATTCCACCCTTTGTGTTTGTATGTCATTTGCTTTTCTTGTGTTGTGTTTGTGAACGTGCTTGTTCCTAGTTAACGTCTGGTTACTTCTAATTTTTTCCTGGGTTAACTCAAAGACGTATGTGGCTGTTTCTATGTTGATGATGTCTTTTAATGGGGTTATTCTATTTTCGGAGTACAGTGCTTTTGTGTTGTATCTGAAGGGTAGGTTGTAGAGTGCTTTTATTATTCTGTTTTGTGCTATTTGCAGTTGTTGCAATTGTTTTGGGGGGCGTGTCCCCAAATTGCTGACAGGTAGTTCAGGTGTGGATGAGCTAGCGCGAAGTAGATGTCTCGTTTTTGATTTTGTGGAATGTAGTGAGCAATTCTTCTGAAGAGACCGATTAATGGTGTAATTTTTTTCCTTATTGTTTGTATGTGATTATTCCAGCTCAAGTTAGAATTTATATTAAGTCCTAGGAATTTTGCTTGGTCGACTCTTTTTATTTCATGACCCTTGTAGCGTAGTGCCGTGTTGAATGGGTGATTGGTGCAGAAGTTGATGTATACTGTTTTGGATGTATTTAATGTTAGCTTTTTTCTTTGAAGGTATTTCTCAATGGTTGTTAGGTCTTGTTGCATATCGGTTTTTATTGACTCTTGATGGTTTCCTGTGTACAGTATCGTTGCGTCGTCGGCGAATAATGTAAGCGTCCCCTTCAAACTTAGGTTCCCAAAGTCGTTTATGTATACCAAAAATAAAGTTGGGGAAAGCACCGATCCTTGTGGAACCCCACATTTTATTATTCTTTCGGAGCTTTTTTCGTTGCTTATGCAAACGTGTTGTTGCCTATCCGTCAGAAAGCAGCTAATCCAACTATTCATTATTCCTCGCAGACCTGCATTTTCACAGGCATTTAATAGTTCTTTATGATTTACTGTGTCAAAGGCTTTTTTGAGATCTAGCAGTAGCATTGCACATTGTTGTTTTTTGTCCAAGCTTTCTTGTGCTCTGCTTATTATATCGGCAGCTGCTATTTTTGTGCTGGTATTTGTTCTAAATCCGTGCTGGTTGGTGTAGAAGAAATTGGCCTGTTCTAAAAACTCCATTATTCGTATTTGCACTATTTTTTCTAGTAGTTTTGCGAGTACCGGTGTGTTTGTTATTGGACGGTAATTTCCCGGGTCCTTTTTGTCGCCTGCCTTGTAGAGTGGTGTAACTTTACCTGATTTCATCTGTGTGGGTTCTGTTCCATGCTTCAGAGATAGGTTGAATATTTCTGTTATTTCTTCTAAAATAGTGGGGTATATTTTCTTTAGTTGTTGTGGTGAGATACCTTCAGGACCTGAGCTGGATTTGTTTGGCATGTTTTTTATTAACGATTCAACTTCCTCTGTGGATGTTGGCTTGATAAATATGGTGTTGGCTGGTATAGGGCTTTGGCTAATTGGGTTTGTTGGTGTATTAATGATTGTCTCTTCAGTGATTTTTTCTGCAATTTCTATAAAATGGTTGTTTAGAGCGTTGGCTATGTCTTTTTGTTCAATGTTGTGTGTTCCTTTGTAGATTATTTCTTTTATTATCTGTGGTTGGTTGTTTTTTGTAGTATTATTAACTAGCTGATTAATGAGTTTCCATGTTTTTCAGGTGTTATCACTGGCTGTCTGAAACTTGTTGATGTAGAATTCTCTCTTCTGTTTTCGCCTAAGACTTGTGATTTCGTTTCTTATTGCATTTCTTTGTCTTTTTAGGTCTTCGTTCGTGTTTGTTTTCATCTTGCTGTTAGTTGCGTCTCTGGCTTTTATGAGGTTAATTAGTCTTGGGGTGACCCATTGGCAGTTTGGAAGTTGCCTTTTGATCTTCAGGTGTTTTTCTGTTGTGCTTGCTGCTATTGCTTCGCATATTTTTCTCGCCAGTTTATTGTACCTTACGTTGGGATCCGTGCTGTTCTCGTGCGTAGATGTATTTTGCAGCATTGTATATACCTCATCTAGGTTGGTTTTTTTATAGTTTATTTCTACAAAAAATGATCACTCGGTATACTACACAAGTACATAGTGGCTGCAATATAAGAAATTGCTAAGTATTTGTAGGTACCACATACCAGTTTGCAAAAGTTCAAAGCGGATGCAATTTTTTAACAACTAGCAAGAACAAAAAACAAAAAGCATGCTCTGCCCTCTATAAAAATGTATTTACTTAAAATTGCGCAAAAGAATCTGTAAAACTAATACAACTGTATCTAAGTGGACAAAAATAAAATTTTAGCACACAAAAACATAAGCACTCAAGCTTAAGTAAATTGAAATAAATGTTAATACTTTTTTTACAATGAAAAACTTCTATACATTTTATTAAACACAAAACCAAAGAATAGAAAGCTTTTTAACCCAGAACAGATACAAATTTTATTTAATTTAAAAGTTTGTGAGTTAGAAAAAGCATTAAAGGTAAAGCAATTTTTAAATATCAATCAAAAAGCCTAAGTTAATTTTTTTTTAAATTTGATATACTTTAATAAAAAATTAATACAATAAAATTGACTGAAATTGTGTCCACTTTGAAATCCCCCTTTTAAAAAACAAACAAAAGAAAAGAGGGGATTTAAACTACAACTTTCTCAACTTCATTAATTCTTCAAATAACTATCCGAAATTAAATAAGAAACTTGAAGTGATCTTCCTTAAGTCACATATCGCCATTAATCTTAAAGATAATTGATTACAGCAAGCACTTTGTGCTCCTAGTCGTAACTCCTTTCTAACTAGTCGTCGTCCAGACTCTCTCCATTTATATGACTTCTACAGTTATTGGCGGGATACTGTGGGGAATTTTACAACACTTCCTCAGCTTTTTAAAGAAAGTGGTTATTTCACCCATTCAATTGGAAAAGTTTTCCATCCTGGTATTTCATCCAATTTCACCGATGATGCCAAGTACAGTTGGAGTAAAACACCTTATCATCCCCCAACTGAAAAATATAAGGAAGCTAAAGTTTGCCCCACCAAGAATGGCTTTGCCCGTAATCTTCTATGTCCGGTTCTTGTGGACGAGCAACCTGGTGGATCCTTACCAGATTTAGAATCCCTCAATGCTGCATTAGACTTTATGAAGTATCGAGAGAATATTACTGATTTGCCATACTTTTTGGCTGTCGGATTTCACAAACCACATATACCGTTTAAGTTCCCTATAGAATATCTAAGTATGTGTTAAAAAAGTGTGATTTATTGTGTGTAAGTATACTGTGGTGTTTTAGATTATCATCCTTTGGACAAAATAAAGCTGCCAAAAAATTGCTACCGCCCCCCATTGTTACCCACCGTTGCGTGGAATCCTTGGACTGATGTCCGTCATAGAGACGATATTGCAGCACTAAATATTAGTTTTCCTTTTGGTTCAATGCCTGAGAACATTACGCAGAAGATTATTCAACATTATAATGCTGCCACTACTTATGTTGATGACCTGATTGGACAGTTGCTTGAAAACGTGGATAAGAATACTATAATTATTCTTATTGGTGATCATGGTATTATTGTTTGTATGATGTGAAAAGAACAAAATTAAAGTATTACGACTTTTAGGTTGGTCTATGGGTGAACACGGCGAATTTTCAAAATTCAGCAATTTTGACGTTGCAACTCGAGTACCATTTATAATACACGTACCTCGTTTAAGTTATTCAGAAGTAATTTCTAGTGAACTAGTTGAGTTAGTTGATTTATTTCCTACTCTTGTGGATCTTGCACAGATTTCAAGTAGTTTGGAAGTGTGTACAGCAGATGGAATAAATTCAAAGTTATGCACTGAGGGAAGAAGTTTGGTTCCTCTTATGGTTTCAACAGTGCAAAAAAAAGTAATTTGGTTCTTCTAGTAGCCTGTTTAAACTTAGCAAGCGTCACGTAATCAAATTTGTTATTATACTGTAAATTTTTTCAGGTTTATGGCGGAAAAAAGGCAATTTTTAATCAATATCCAAGGCCTGGTTCATATCCAACAGCGGCACCCAATAGTGATAAGCCACGTTTACTTGAAATAACCATTATGGGATATTCGATTCGCACGTCTCGTTACAGATACACCGAATGGGTGCAATTTAACCACACCACTTTTACTCCAAACTGGACTAATGTCGTGGACAAAGAGTTGTATGACCATTTAATTGATCCTAATGAAAATTTGAATTTGATTTCGAGATCTGAAATGAAGTATGTTTCTGATATGTTGCACAAGGAGCTTGTTTTGGGATGGAGAAATGTTTAGAAAATAGCTAGAAAGTCTTTCTTGTGATATTATTATATTTAGTTGTTTTGTGTAGCAGATATATATGAAAAAATGTGTTATTAATAAATAGGTTTATGCTTAATCTGTGTAATTTTCTATTACACTAGTCAACAATGATTTTATTGTCATTGGTATTAGGTCAATTTTAGGGTTGCTTTGTGCAGCTGATTCGGAATTTGCTATCAGTTTTATTGGATTGGCTCTAGTTTTTGAGATAATGCTCCCTTTTAGAAAGTGTGAAAAAGAAAAAAACAAGGAAAACCCAAAATTAAAAGTGTATTAAATAAATGTCAAATTATACAAAATAAAATGAACGGAATATTAAAAAGTATTACATTGTTTGCAAAGAACATGTTAAGAATTAAAAATGATATCATAAATTACTCCTAATGCTCGGTAAAACGCAGTTTGTATGACTTTCTTTTGTGTTGGTCTTCAGGACAATCACGTAGGAGGCTCCAGCAATAGTCTGCCATCATGTGTCTATCCCATCTGCCTTGATACCTTTCCTCCATAGTCTTTATGTCCTGTTGAAACCGCTCCCCTTGTTCCTCACTAAAATCACCCAGGTTTTTCGGAAATCTGTCCGTGTGGCTATGGAGAAAGTGTACTTTAATGCTCATATTAGCACCTAATTTCTTAAAATTAACGAGCATATTTTGCACTAGTTCTTCATAATTCTCTGCTTTATGGTTACCCAAGAAGTTCTTAACAACTGAGACAAAACAGCATCAGGCAGAAGCTTCAACATCAGTCATAAATTTTATGAAATGCGAATCGTTAATGAGTTTGCGAATTTGAGGACCAGCCTTTAATTTTTCCATACTTAGTTTAGGGAACGATGTACAAATGTATTTAAAGCATTCCCCGTTTTTATCTAAGGCTTTAACAAATTGTTTCATGAGTCCTAGCTTTATATGGAGTGGTGAGAGAATGATATTATCTCTGTCAAGCAATGCCTCGTTCACGATTTTCGCTGTACCTATAGTCAAATTTTCTCTTAGTGGCCATGTTTTCTTCATCCAATGATCCTGCTTTGCTCTACTATCCCATAGACAGATGAAGCAAGGGTACTTCGTGTATCCACTTTGCTGTCCAAGCAAGAAATTCACCATCTTTAAATCAACGCAAACAGACCACTGGTGGTCTTGAAAGCGGATCTTCTGCAAAATCATTTTTATGTTTTCATATTCTTCTTTAAGTTTCGTTGAGTGGCCAATTGGAATGGATGCATAGCGATTTCCGTTGTGCAGTAGAACACATTTCAAGGTTCTTTTAGAACTGTCAATAAAAAGCCGCCATTCTTTTAGTTGATATTTAGGCAAACCCATTTCTAAAAGAAGTCCTGGAATGTCATTGCAATAAACAAGCTCTTCATTTTCGCTGAGGTACGGAAGAATTGCCTGCTCTCTTGTTCTGTAAGTTGTTATTGTAGCTTCTGGCTTTAGACAGTTTTTTTCTTTTAATCTGGATGCTAGAAGTTCAGACGCTTGTTTTGACAGATTTAGATCCCGTACCAAATCATTCAGCTCGTCTTGAGAAAACTGTTGTGCTCCTATCATATTCACTTTCACTAGAAGACTGTGTGGTGGGCTGTGAGTCCAGCAGTACTTCGACATCTGACAACGGAAGCTCGGACTGTGAGGTAAAAACTGGAATAGGAATTGTTTCGCACACTCCATGGAACCAAAATAAATTATTCCCCTCAAATATTATCAGCTCTTGGATTCATTTTTTTGCTGTGTGGTAAAGGTCGCCTGGCTGACTCCAAATTAAGATATTTCCACCTACATTTCTTGTAGCGGTTAAAGCCTTTCACAATCAGTGATGGTTTTTCGGTTCTGTCCACACCATAGGGACACCAAAGTTTAAGCTGCTTCTCTCTCCTTTTGTCCATTGCCGTATAGACTCTACACAGGTTTTACAAACGTTATGGAGAACCCAAGGTTTGTCTTGCTTCCCAATTGGGAAACCAAAATAAGCAAGATATGCTTGTTTTACAAAATTGGTAATATTTTGCCTTTGTTTCTCCACAGTATAATCACCACAAACACAGCAGAATATGTCTGGATATGGTTAAGGCAAGCTCTTCATGACGAACTCATATCTATGCGAACGTTTAAAATATTGTATTAATATGATGCTTGCAGAAATTAAGTAATATAAAAACTCGTCTTTCTTCCACGGCTCGCTCCACACAACTAAGTAAATGAGTGCGGTAACGTACATGCAAACTGTTGTGACATGTCGCAACTTGTTACAACGTGTCATAACAAGCGTCTGTTTAGCGTAATATAAAAATTACAACGGTCGGATACTAGGCAGACGTCAAGAAAGTGCAGTGTTACTGAGGTAAATTCTAAATTTGAAGGTTATAAATTACCTAAAAAACTAAAGCCAATTCAGTAAAAACAAAAATTGTTTTTAAATTCAATGCCCCAAAGTACCCTAAAATCACATAAACATCTTCGGCAACGAAAAAATATTTTTTTGTTGTTGGGCTTGTGTTATCGGTAACCTTGACCCTTACTAACTTTTTTGGTATTTTTAAACCAATGGAATGAAATTTTTATTAAATTAGTTTTAGTATACTAGACATGAAAACTATTTGAGCCGTTTGTCTATAGTGTTTTTACTTCCTGTTTTAATAAAAATGAGCGTAACTTTTCTATTTGAATGGAATACTCTATAATTTTACACTTTTTTACTTGAATAATTTTGAGTATTATAACATTATACCGGGTGAGTTGGTTTATACTCTGCGGCCTATGACTCGAAGAATACAAATGTGTTCAAATTTAAATTTTTTGTATTTTGTAAGATAATTAACGCTCTAAATATTTTATCTATTTTCTTTAAAACGCTTACTATAATTTTATTTCTCACATTTTATTGAATGTTATTTTTTCTTTTCATCACTACAAAAGATTGTTATGTTAGATAACGCAAAAAATGCAAAAAACCATGTAACAAATAGTTTTCCATGCTTTTTCAAACCAATGTTATTATTATTAGTAGGGTTCAAAACAAACTGCCACTTTTTATGTGGACAATAAAATAAATGTTTAAATTTCCTCAGCATACTGATGATAATAACAATGGTTTTAAAATAAATGAGGGACACATGTCGCTGGTACTTTTCTATACTTTTTACTTTTTAAATATTGTTGCGCCAATAAATGAAGGAATAACACTGTTTTAACAAAAATTAAAGAAAAAAAAATAATTAAAAAAGGGTAACGCTCCCCAGTGAGAATTTGAACTTGCGATAGTCTGTGCAGTAGAATATCATACCATAGCTGGAAGTATAGCAGGCTGCAACTTTGACCATACTGCATGGAAACAAGGTAACCGCCCTACGCCTAATTAGATATTGCGCGTTGTACATAGGACCAATAATGGCTGTAAATTGCTTATTTGAAAAGTTACTAAAAATATGCAAAGAATAATGGAGAAACATATTTTTTAACTAGAGGTAATTGATGGGCGTAGTTAAAATCATGTAACTTCCGGAAAACGCCATAGTGATATTAAAAAGTATGGTTTTTCTTTCTTAATTTTTAAACTGGTTTATACACTTTATTATTGTAATAAACTACAAATAGTTTATTGAATTGTTTAATGTTTATAACGGTCCGCGTTTTCATTTTTTAATAAATTTTATTTTAAATTTTAACAAATAAATCAATAAATTTTTCAGAAAAAAAAAACATGACGTGGACAGCTTTTGAGGGACAATTTTTGATAATTTTCAAAAGTTTAAAAACTTGTCAGTTTTACAATTTTCATATTTGAAGACACAGTATTTGGGAAAAACGATTTTATTTGCCTTTAGATGCACTACAACTGCATGCTTTCAAAATTTTCAAAAAGTTTTGACAAAAATATCAAGACCAAAAAACATGTCTAATTTCCTAATGTCTAGTTTCCGGTTGGAAACCTTCCAAAGAACTACCTGCTACTTCCAGAAATATAAGAGAACAAACGCACCTATCCATTCCATACTTCAGTAGAACTATGGGAAAGTAAAAACCTGCTAACTATCTAATATTGGATGCCGCTGTGTTGCAGATCCTACTCTGTATAGCATATGTGGTGGGTGCATTTTCTAATGCTTTTTTTTATATGTTAATATGTTATTACACTGCTTTTTGCGTTTTTCGCAAAAAAAATCCTATATAACATAAGAAACATTTTATATTGCCCATTTCGTTGGCTTTGTAATGTGAATAACTTTGCGCTGGTTTTTGGTGAAAATTATGATGACTAACTAAAAATGTTGTTATACAAAAATGCTTCCGTGAAGAGTTACAGCCCATCAAAGTTGAAGTGAAAAAAAAGCAGAAGAAACGTAATAATTTACAACAGTTTATGTTAGAGCGATGAAACTGGGCAAGGGTTTTTACTTTTTTCAACTTACTTTAGAGATAATTTAATGCAACATGAAAAATAATTCCAAACGGTGAGGGTGGTTCAGGGATGGTGCACCTCCCAGAATTGTTTTCTCATTAGAAAAATAAAAAGTTGAAAAGCATGTTTCGATTTTTTTTATTGCATCAAATTATTTCTCGAGTAGATCTAAAAACTTTGGCCGAGTTTTAATTGCAATTCTTTTGTTTTTTTCTGCAACTTTGATGGGCTGTATGTAACTCGTCAGGGAAGCATTTCTGAGTAACAACATTTTTGATTAATCATTATTTTTTCGCCCAAGAATCCACACTTCAGGTTTTTGAAGTATTAATTAGCCACCCTGTATAAAAGTTGTTTCATAATAAATTTATTTTAGGTAGGTAAGTAGGAATTCTACAATTGCAAAAAAAATAATGAATTAATAAACGAAGTTACAAATTTTATTGGAGATTTGATTTCATGTGACTGATCTGCTTAAAGGGGGATTTCCATCTATGCAATTTGTTGCAGCCATTTATTGCAGTAATTGATTGCAGCAACACTCAAAATTGCAAGATAATCCCCATCTGTGTAATATCATAATTAGGAATAAAAATCATCTAGTGCACCTAATTTAATATTTGACCACCTAAATGTCAAAGTGGCACTTAACTGTAAAGAAATTTTTAAAAATCACAGGTTAAGTGTATGACCTACAGGTTTTTATAAATAGATTTGGAAGCCATAATTTTAACAACACTATGACTGACCGTGGTAGGTACTGAAAAAATTGAATCCAACTAGAGTTGCGGCAATAAAATGCATGAAAATAGATCAAGTTCTAATTCATGCAATTTGTAGCAGCAACAAAAATCGCATGTTATTTTACCCAAAATGCATAGTGTAAATGCAAAAGTTGTTGCAACTGTATTGCTGCAACGAACTGTCTAGATGGCAATCTCCCTAATGGAATAATGTAATACGGCCCTGTTCAATTGTGGGTAAGGCAGTTTTCTGATTTAAACTGTTTTGATGGTTAACAATTTGACACTGTCAAGTTTGGGGTTTGAGTATAAATAAAATTAAAAAACTAATTTAAGGTAAAAATCATTACTTACTGAATTGCAAAATTAGTAATATTTATTGTTAAAAAAATTAAAAACAAAGTTTGAGCCCTAATTACAAAATAGAGAAGTACACACTACACAATTTATAAGGATATTTTTGTAATTTCTAGTGGGAGGTGTAATTATTATTTAAAAACCATTCTGTTATTAGATACTGTTATTATTACAGATAAACATGCCAGACGATAGAAAGAAAATGTTTTCTAAAAAAGGGACAGGTACGGTGCCTAAAGTTAAGCATAGAAATAACACATCGCATCCAAATCAGGGTGACTTTCATCGAAACCTCTCGAACAATCTGGTAAGTGTGTTTGGAATTATTTCACCCTAAACATTTTACTGCCAAGTTGCTACACTACAGCAGGATATTTTGTTTTGACTGTACAATTTTTTACATCATGTTGTCTTCTAAAAATAAATTTCTAAATTTAACTATCCTAGTTAAATGTTATACTTTTACCGGTTTGCCTCTCTCTCTTCAAGGATTTGGGCTGGGAACGGTACGACTACGCAAACTACTGTAGAAATTCTGGACGAAATTTTCATCAACTAAACTCATATCCCATGGAAACCACGATTTCAGAAGACCATAGGCAAAATGGAGTTGCACAGCTTAATATGCCAGGTAAGAGGATAAAGAATTAACAATTTATAGCCCAGGCTATTATGAGAACAATTTTGTAGGAACAGCAAATGGCACCTTGTCTACTTCAAGTACAAGTGGTTCAAATTCTAGACGTGATTCTGTAGGAACTATTCCAAAATGCGATAATGTTCAGAAATGTCCAGATAAAAAACAAATCGAGGACAAGCTGAGTCAGATACGTGAATATTTGCGAGTCACCACATCTCTCATGTCCAGTATTAAAAATAATGAAGATCAGGCAAGTTTTAACATTTGGATTAATTTAAGTATACGTGTAAATTAAATAAATTTAAAATTATTTTTTACTATTGTTGATTAGTAAGTACTAAATGTTTCTCTTTTATTTGCTTGAATGTAGTCGGCAGTAAAAGAGAGAGAGCAGTTTGAGAAAATGATTAAAGATCTAAAAGATAGTGAAGCTAAATTGTTGGCTTTATTAAATGATCCAATAATTACTGAAACTTACGAATTGGAAGCATTGGAAATTTCAGAAGAGGTGATTGGTGTGATTTTTGCTATTTTGCTTGGTTTTTCATTTATTGTAACTATTAAATCACGATAATTGGTGCTAATAACAAATTGCTTGTTAAAAATTTACATAACTTCTCTCTCGACTTTTCTTCATTGCCATACATATTTTGGCATATTGGGCATGCATTTTTTAGCTTGCAAATTAAAAGAAACTAAAGCAGAACATGTTTTTATTAACAATTTTCGACTTTCTTGTATTAAATATTCTAGCTTCTTATTTCTCCTGAATCCCTAGTGGAATTCAACCAGCATCTGCATCCAATTAGCTATTTAAAGCTTTTTTTCTTTTTATTTTGATTCTGCTTCATGATACTACTTTGGTATTACAACTAAACTGTAGCAATAATTTCATATGCTTAATTTACTAACAACCTACTAATCAACAGGAAAACCACAATATGGACGTAGCGGTCTCCGAACACATGCAAAGATTTTCCCAGTTATTAGATATCGTAGCATGTCAACAGGATAAATTTAACAATATTTACAATACTAACAATGGGGTTTGTGTGCCTTTCATATCTCACCTTCTACGTTTATTTTTCCGATTTAAAAGTTTTTTTCTTCTATTTAGCCCTTAGAAAATGGAATGGATAACATCTCGGAAGCAAGTGTATCAGGATACCAACGAAATGAATTAGAAGAAAAAGTTGAATTTACAAATCGCAAAGTCCAACTTCTGCGTGAACAACAAAATGCGCTAATAAATCTTAAACGGAAAGCTGAAAATCAGTTACGTGACGCCCGGCAAGCACAAGAAAATCTTCTGGCATTGCAACAACAGCAAAATAGAAACGAACAAGAATTTTCTGAGTCGCAGCCAATTGATAACAACTTGTCTGAGAGTCGTTTTGATACCACTATTAGGGAGCTTGAGGATAGGCTTTGTAGCATGAGAAATGACCCAAGAAGGTCTGCGTTGAGTATTCAGGACAATGCTCGTTCTGATGGTGATTATTTGCAAGAACAACTTGAAAGTGGTAATCAAATACTACATCTATTGGATAATCGCGATACCCAATTGAATAGCGAACATATTGAATTGCAGCAGAAGTTGAATGAGCTGCAGAGTAAAAAAATGCAGATTGATCACCTTGCACAGCAGCTGCAAAATTTAGGAGAGGACGATGAGGAAGACATAGGTAATCAAGTACGAAAAATAGTGACAATGAAACAGCAACTGTCGAGTCTGAAAGATTTATTGGAAATAGTAAAAAACACTGAGTTTTCTTTGCTTGATTCACAAAACGTAAATGAATTAGAATCTGAAACTCAAGAGAATGCTCATGCTGTTTGTGCTAAGACAGATAATATTCGCCAGGATGTGAGGACAAATCGAAACCAAAATGAAAACAGTGCAAGAATGGAAAATAACTCTGCTAGAGCAAATGAACATTGGCTCATTGAAAAACAAAGCAACAAAAGTTTGATTAAAATTCAAGAACGAGAGAAGGTACTTGCTGAACTTAAAGCTAAAAAGAGAGAGTTGGAGGAAATTATGTATAAGCAGAAAGGTAACTTTTTTTGATAATATTTTCTGTAGTTGTGTATGGTATTTTTTTTTCAGATCGTACCTTGATCAACAATGATGTATGTAGTGAGACTTCTCTTAATAAGTCAGAATTGGGAGCAAACAACAATATGTTTGATAATGTTGTTATGTCATGGTTACCTGTTCAACCTAATCATAATCAAGTTGTTTCTGCATATTCAAGGTAAGCACAAAAAATATTAATTTACCTTACTTTTCGGAAAAAATTGTTAAACGGACAAACATTTGATTATGTAGAGCTAGGGCAGAAAGTAAGAAATTCAAAATGAAGTTCAATGCCCACATTAATATTCAGAAGGTTATCTACCTTTCCATTCGACATTGCCAAAAAAATTTGCAAAAATGTAAACAACTCTTAAATTTGTTTTTGAGTATTTTAGGATTTACAGAAATCTGAATTTTATATTTGAAAAAAGTTTTTGTTTCTTTTTCAATAATGATATTTAATTATATAACAGTTTCCGAGAATTTGATTGTTTGCCAAAATTTGACTGGTAATATAAAAAATTTTTAATTTAAAAATAAAAAGTTCTGGGAAATAAAAAATAAAAAATCATCTCCTCTTGTTACTATGCAGGAAAAAAAAATTACCGAATAGCAAATTTACTGAAAATTATCTGCGACATTTATATTTAAGAATACCGCAAATTTGAATTTCCCAATTATATCAAAATAACACCAGAACGCATGGTACAATTTCGATGAAGTTTAGAATGTTGGAGTAGATCAAAAATCGAAGAAAATAAGCTATTAACAAATGTGTAATAAATGTGAAACCCAGAACGATTAGATTTAGTGCCCTTTAGAGACACAATGTTACTGTTCACAAGAATATTTGAAAATATGAAAACTGTGAAGTGAAAAATGCTTTAAAACGCTGTGGGTGTGTGGGTGGGTAACGCTCATATCTCCGGAACGGCTGGAGCGATTTCGATGTGCTTTGGAATGAGGAGGTATATCAAAAATTCATCGACAAAATAAGCTTTTAAAAAGAATCCGAAACCGGAAGCGGAAGTTAGACATGTTTTTTTGGTAGCATTTTTTTCAGAAACTGAATTTTGGAAATTGGAATAGTGGAAATTATAGAAGGCCTTAGAACAAATCAAACGTTATTTTTACCGAACTCTCTAGCTTATACATGGCGGCGCTATAATTTTTGAAAATTTCGACTTTAACGCCCATTTACTCAAAAACCAGTTGTTTGATTGGGATCAACTACATCTTGTTTGGTAGCCCCTTAAGGGTACTATACCATGAAATATCATTAATTTTGAAAATCGAAAAACGATCTCAATGGCATTACTCCAAAATTTTTGAAATTTTCAAAAAAAAAAATTTCTAAAACTGCCCACACGTTTTTGTTTAAACTTTTTAAGCTGATAGAGACCTGCATCTGCTACAATTTTGTTTTTTGCTCATTGTTATAATTTCACTGTGACGCCCTCTATGAATTTTTGAAAATTGAAAATTGGTACCCTTTTATTTATTTAACGGGGGGCAATAAAATATTTCTGTTAATGTGAAATAGCTCACCATTGATAGCAAAATTTTTTTTGTTTTGTTTGCTCTAGGAGAATCTTTTTACAAAAAATCAAAAAATCGAATTTTTTGCCCCTTAATAATCTTTTTGTCCTTAGAAGAATTTCACATACTTTCTACAGCAGTTGTATTCTTGTACTAGTCGTTTAATGTTCAGTGTAGGCTAACTTTTTTATTTTAATAGATAGACTCGCAAACGCAAGAGCAAAGTTGTAGGGAAAATTCTTCTCGATTGTATTTGAGAAAAAAACTTGAGTTTCCAATTTTAATATGGCGGCCACGGTAAAAAATAACTTTTTTTTAAATGGAAACGTGGCATTTTGGCTTTAAAATCAGAAAGGTTTTGAAATTCTAAATACAAATTAATAAGAGTAATTTCTTGCTAAAAATAATACTTCTCGAGTTATTAATATATTTTCAAATATCAATTTCCGCGCTTCCGTTGATTCAGTCCGAATATTTTACCCAACCTTATGCTTGCAGCGCAGCGGTCGGTCTTTCTTCAACCGCTTCAAGATGTTACAACTTATAAGAACTATTTACGTTAACTAGTCGTGTCTAGACAGGTGTTGGAAAATATAAAACAATGTATTTTAATGTATAGGAAAGTCCAGGCGAAGTGTTTTGCTCATTTTTTTTTTGAATGTTGTAGGCTCATAGAGCTATAGGATGAGCTTTAACTTGGAAGTTAGAATTTTTGAAAATCGAAAATTCATGCACTTATATAGGGTGTAAACGAAACATGGCTCACCCCCTTTTTCCCCTTTATTTACTAATTTAAACAAATGAAATAAGGAGTGAGTGGTAAACACAAATTCTTATTATTTGATGTACCTACATTTCAATTTATTTGCGTTTTTTGGTTTCATCTAAAATTAGTTAAATTTTAAAAATACAAATTTTGTTTTGGACCGAAATTATTTTTTTCGTCAAGATTTGCATAAAATGATTCGTATGAAGTAAAATATTGATTTAAAAATAAAATTCGTAATTTAAACTTGATAAGTTTCACTGTTATTGAATGAAACCAGTTTTTGAAAAAGATCGATTTTGTTCAAACGGACAGATATCGGCTCATATGTTCTTTAAAAAGATCATTTCTTGATATTGTTATAATACCTATAACACGATATTTCTACTCAATCGGGGGTAAATATTTTTATTGTAAAGCGAATTTAGTTTAAAAATTTAAGATTGTAAATCGATTTCACCAATTCAATCATACAGCATATGTAATAACAAAACAAATGAATCTGTATCTCATTCTTTTGTCAAAAGTCTAGTAAAAATTTATAAATTGTTTTGATTATAGCTAACTTGAATGTGTAAAATTTAAAATAAAATTTGGTTTATCATGCAAACTGGTTATAGAAAAATATTGAGTTATAGGTGTCATACGAACTGCTATTAATTGCTGTTTTTAATGAACATACGAGTCGATATTCTTTTATTTGAAAAAATCGAATTAAAAACAATGTTTCCAACAGGATGCAAACATTTTTTAAAAAAGTAAAAAATCGATTTATTTGATTTAAATCAGATTTTTTTTGATTTTAATTAATTTTTTTTTACATTTTAGTATAGTCTGTCTAAAACCTTTATGTGACTACCAAATTATCTAGCAAAAATTAGTGGCGATGCACAACTCGTCCGCCTTTCAGTCAATACAGTTGTTACATTTTGAACCTGCTGCACAAACGCAACTTATTAAGACTGTATTTTGATCTCTGTTTAACCTATGCTCGAAAACTGAGACAGCAGTGGGTTTTCTGCTGTATTCTTTATTCTTAAATTCAGTAGCACACCATTTTATACTTTTGCTTCTCCATGTCAGCATTTTTAAGTTGGTGTTTGCATTTATAAAACCTGTGACAAGTAGGTTTATAAAATCTGTGAATGTTAAATACAAAATTAACATATTAAGAGCAGTCACAACAATTTTATGAAACTAATTTATTTAACAGGGCTCTCAAATGGTAGCATTTTTGCTAAAAGTAGCTTTTTTGAAAGTGGGTCGCTGAAAGTAGCTATTTTCGGAAAATCCTCATTAAAGTTGCTTTTTTTTGTCGATTATGGGCGTATCACTAATCTGGGCCAATTAAATGTACACATTTACATTTACGACGTTTCGTGATATTTTGTGCTGCTAACATAAAAAAACGTATTTATGGGTGGCAATAGAATTTCGAAAAGACACTTTTTTGCTTCACACAAGATAGATAAGACGTAAACAAGATTCTATGCTAATCCATATACATATATAAAAGCACAAAGGGTTTTTTTCTCCCCTTCCTCCAGCGGCTACCGCTTCACCAATTTGGACCATTTTTTTTAAATGAAAGGTCTTTATCCACAGATGGAACATGAAACATTTTTATATTTTTATTCTACGTCGATTTTTTAATAATTATTTTAATTTATAATATATTGCTATGATATTTAGAGGTGTTTGATTTGACTGGGGTGTTGTGGTTGCTGGAAGGCAATTTTTGGAATGCTTGCTGCAGTTCAATTTACATTTGGAGATTTATGAAGACTTGTAATATTTTAATATTCAAACTTATAAACTCAGGGTTGCGTATTTTTGCTAGAATTCCTGTTATAAATTCTAATAATTGTTATTTTTCATATGGTTTGTTTTTACTGAAAGAAAAGACAAACACAACAGATTGATATGAAGACTGTTTATGTTAATTGTAATTATAATTTAATTCAGAATTGTTAAAAAGGTTTAGTTTATAAAAAGTTTTAGAGTTACTTGATTTGTGCGTCGACTAATGTCAGTTAGGATGTCAGTGTCATTGTGACAAATATATAAAAGGATACTCTTGGACATGAGGTTTATGTGTTTGTTTTATAAAAATAAAAATCAAAGAGGAAGACAAAAGATATAAAGAAATTTGTTTAATTAGTTACGGCTCGGCTCGTCTTTGAAAAAAAAACAGAATTTGATATCCTCTGGATGAAAACAGAAAGAACGAGTTTAAAACGTAATGTAAACTGATGTTTAATAGATCAGAAGAAAATATAGGTGATTATCTACGAATTGTAAAAAGTACAGAAGTATTATAAGTAAAAGGCGATCGAGGAAGTTTTCTTCGTTTTGTGATAGTGGTAAAAATAAATTGGAAAGAATATAAAACAGAGATACAAGAAGATTCGGATTAAGGGCGAGTATTATTTGTTGCTCGAGAGGCCAACAGAAACGAAATAGAGATTGGACACTCAGCGTTTTGCTAGAGCGAGGAATGTCATAATAAGAAGACGCTAAGTTAAGTGTTCTAATTTAATAAAAAAAGACGATAGTAATTAATAAAAATTCATTTAATTTTCGGAAAACACATTTTGAAATTCTTTTTATAAATAAAAACTTATTTTGTGAAGTTGATATCGTTGTGTGTGTTTATTTCTATTTAAAATTAATTAAAATAACTTATTTACAAGCTAATAACGACCCTGAGAAAATTAGAAAAGTCTCATAGCAAGTTTAAATTTAATTGCATGAATTGCAGACAGTTTAGGGATTGTATTCTAGTAGTCACAAGACCAAGCATATCATTGCAATATATGACGGTCGGCTAGACGCGCATCACTTGGGGCGCCCTCTACAGTAACGTCGCTGGTTCTATCAACGCTGTCTGTCAGTGCATTGTGTGCTGGGGTAACACTAGTATCTATTTCTTAAATCAGCTGCTAGATGTCAGCAGAGCTAATTGTGGTGTTAATTGTTATATGGTATCAAATAATATTTGCTAGAATAACTATGTTTTAAACGTTACTGTTAAAATGCATCACCAATTACTATAAAATGTAACAACAATTAAGTTTTGTAACATATGAAATCATAAAAAGAAAGTATTTGAGATTTTTAAAACCTTAAGTGTTCCTGTAATAAAGACGATATTATTATTATTATTATTATTATAAATAACCAAGGTGGTGTAGTTGATTACTTTGGTTAACGTTTAGCTGTGTGGATGTAAATGATTAGGTGGGTTAATTTCTTCTTTAGTCTCTAGTTTTCTTCATCGATAAGGAATTTTTCAAAAGAAAAATTTATTTTGTTCTCACAAAAAGCTGTATCGAAGCAGAAAGTGGACGTTTGTCTCTTCACCACCCTCCGGTTCGACTTAACGTGCGCGAGAAAAACGTTTTCATAGTGAATGTTGGCTCATAGAACGTTAATACAAAATTAATTTAAAAAAAATACGATAAGCAACAATTTCTAAAGGATGGGAAAGTCCAGGCAAAGTGTTTCACTCGTTTTTATTTCTTAAATATTAAACTTATTTTCCATTTCAGTGATGACTGTGTTGAAGAAGACATAAATGATTACTCAGATATAAATTCAGCAGGAGATGTGGCTATTGGAAATATTCCACAGCCTCCACCAGCTCTTAGTTCGAATTTTTCGACCCCAAGCCTTACTAAACGCAGACCTGGTTTAGAACCGCGTTTAGAAGCAAATCGTCCAGCAGAATTTATGCGCCATTCTTCACCAAGATCTGAACGATGTATACCTACTGCTTCTAGCGCTGCACCCTCATTTCAAAGGGAGAGGACCATGTCGAATACTGTCAGCGAAGCAGAGAGTAATAAAGTTCAGGTAAACGTTTTTTAATCAAAATTTTAAAATGTGAAAAATCCTTTATTTGTTACAGTTACAAAAGCAACTTGAATTAATACAAAATGTTTGCCAATCGCTGTTAGATCAGCAAGCAACTAATAACATGCAACAGTTGAGAAACAATTTGACACCGTCGCCAATGTATGCAGAGCCACGATCATACGTGTCACTAAATCCTCGGCAAGGTAGTTCCCTGAATTCTGCACATCCACCTATGGACTTGCCATATATAAACCCCCAAGCGGTTAATTCACAGTGCTTTGCATTGGGCGAAGTAGCAAATAATCAAAATATGTTGGCTGCAAATACGTTGCAAACTCAGGCATTTTTGTTAAATACATTGAACCAGTGTTGCCAAATGTTGTGGTTCCAACAGAGAGAGATTGCTTCTCTACGTAATATGATATGCACAGTAAGTATTTTTATAATGCCCATGTATAAATTATAAAGTTGTTCGAGTTAAAAATCTAATGACATTTGTGGCATTCATCAAAATAGCAGCCATTATTTTTAATTTTTGCTTTGTTTTTTCTTATCCGTAATATTGTTAAGTTAATTTGTTACAGTGGCAAGATCAAATGGTAAATGGGCAGCTGGAGCAAGATCTAAATTCAGCACCACTACCTCCTACCACTCCCTATGTTTTTCCGGCCCGACCTGTATCCTCTCTTTCAAGTTTTCGTGCCCCTTCCCAACCTCGAAATGTGATTAATCCAAAGGTTAACCAAGTGTCTGCCGCATGCTCCCTGCCTAATTTAAACCCATCTGGCCCACCTGCTAATATTGACAGTGCTTACGCAAACCAAAGTAACGTTCGTTCAAGCCCAAGTGCACGTTTGCTTGAGTCGAGTTTGAATAATACTGCACCTATTCACAGTCATCACAACTTGAGTGGTGAGCAGCCTGCTAATAACACGGTCCTACCTAGCGTTAATGTTAATGCCGGCATAAGTCAGCCTTTGCCTTCGCAAATTTGGAACGGCCAAGCTCTAAATAATCAGGTTGCTCCTGGTAATAGGGCTAATAATTACTGGGACAATTTTCGAAGGTAAGCTATTTGTAGTTTTTAGATGTAGTAACAGCGATTTTCAATTTTTTGTGTTGTTTGGTTTTATTTAGTTTTTTTAATGTATTTATTTCCTTCTTTTCTTCATGATGTTAGGACCTATGTAGTTTACTTGAATTAAAAATCCATTTTCCGTTCCTATTCCTTTTATCAAATCCTATATTAAAAGTAAAAAGTTATGATGTGTTCTTTTTGATGGGTCTAAAAAGTCTAAAAGGTAAGAATCTTAAATATTTTACAGTATTAGTCAATAAGGTCAAAAGAAAAGTATCACTGAAAGTATTACACAGAATGGCTAAAATATGAAGCGCTCTTGGTATAAATATAACTAAATGAAAATTCGGTTTATGGACTGAAAAAACACGTGAAATTGTCCATATATTGTTTTTTTATGAAACATGGTATGTGGCTGTATCTTACCATTAATTGAAAACCACCTTTTTTAATATTTTCTTCTTCTATTGTGATCTCTAATACCAACTTTATTATTCAACTTAGGCTCAACAAACTAATAAATATTAAATAAAAAATTTTAATTTCAATAATAATTATTTATTTTAACCTTATTTCGAAATGTTTTAACACAATCACTTAATGACATCTAATAAAACTATAATTTTTTACACTTTTGTAATGATAAACGTAAATTAGATTATTCTGGAAGCATTTCTTCTTCTTCTTCCTCCTGTTATAGGCCAATGGCCTGTTTAATACCCGCAACTAGTGCAGGTTCTGTGAGCCCTCTTTGCACGTATGCCGGGCAGGAGGCTGGCCTTACCCGGCGAAAGGAGAAGAAGTTCCACTAAATGGTTTACGATTGCCAAAGATGTTAGTAGGAAGCATTTGAAATTGACAAACATTTAAAAACTGTACCTTTAATGAATGAGCAAGTTGATCTCTTAAATTCACCCTAATTGGACGTTTTAGAATGAGAAATGAAATCATCTGAAAACACTGATAACCAAGAGCAAGTCACCACGATCTATTATTCCTGTACCAACACCAACTGTTTACTTTTCAATATTACCTTTGACAATGTAAACAAGTCGAAATACGTATAAGGTTATCATAAATAATTCTTGATGAAGTAAAATAAAGTATTTTATATTTTTATCAATATGAACTTCAACAAAGTACAGCTGGAAGTTATTAATAAAGTCAATAAGCTAATACAGAGCGAGTCAAAACTATAGACACCAATTTTCTGCTGTTAGTATTTATTTTAGAAAAAAAATGTTTCAAATAAAAGTTGTTCGGGTAATTTTTATCTATACCGGGTTGTAAACGAAACTAGGTACATTGTCTTTTTTTACCTTTTTTAAGTTAATGAAATTAAACATGGGGATGTTTAATTATTCATAAAAATGCATTATATAATGTGAATGTCACTAATCTATCACTTCAGTTTAATCGGAAACGACGCCAACTTGCTATTTTTAAGTAGTGTCTGTATATTTTTGAAAAGCACAAAATTCGCTTTTCAACTGTTTTTTCAAATTTTAAATTGGTTAATAAATGAGGGAGAAAAATGTAATTGTCTTTCTGCAGGAAGATGTCCATGAAATCAATAGTTATGTTAGCAATTTTTAACAACTAGACATTGCAACTTATTGAAAATGTGTTGCAGTAAATTTGAAATACAAAATCGAAAATAGTTTCGACCAATAGTCATAATATGTTTAAATGTTAATAAAAAATACTAAAAAACTTAATTTTTTTATGAAATAACTGGCTCCAACACAATTTTATTTAATGGTACCTCATTTTTTTGTTTTTTATTGAATTTGATTATGCGATTAAAATTCCTTTCTATTGTATTGTTTTTACTTTTTGTTAAAATAATATAGTAAAACAATTTTTTTGAATTTTTTAGTTCTATATTACGATTTAAATGCATCAAACTCTATAAGAAAACAAAATTGTAGATGGTGCTGTTTCAGTTTTTTAGTATTTTTGATTAAAATTTAAAATATAACATGAACACTCATTTCAACTTTGTATTATAAATTACGAGGGATATCCGGTTACTAAGGTACGTTTGCTCGGCACACCACATACGTTGATCCGATCAGGTTGAAACTTGCACGCATTTTAGATGCACATATGTACTACATAGGCGGCTGTTGTCATTGCCTTAGGTTAAGTACAACGTGCTCAGTGACAGCCGCAAAATGTCAGTTCCGATCGAAACATACTCCAAGTTTGAATTGCAAGCGGTCATTCGATTTTTGCATGCAAATAATGAAAAACCTACCAAAATTCATAAAAAAATACTGAAGACTTACGGAGAAGGCGTTATGAGTCGAAAACAAGTTAGTGTTTGGTGTAATCAAAAGTGGCCGCACAACACTGAACGCTGATCCCGAAGGTGTGCGACGAAAACCATCAACAACGAAAACGGATGAGAATCAATTAAAGGTCGATACGCTGATTCGAGAAGATCGTTGGTTGAAAATACGGGAAACTGCATTAAACACAAACACAAAATGCAAAGAATGGCGGCGGCAATGGAACTTTTAAACGCGCTATCGTCAGGAAGACGAATTTCTAGAGTCTATAGTTACAGAAGACGAAACCTGGGTACACCACCATATCTCCGAATCAAAAAAAGACTCGATGACGTGGAAGCATGGGAGTTCACCAACACAGAAAAAATTCAAAGTATGCTAAAAAGACAATGGCTAACAGTTCGCGCTTTTACTTAGTGTATGTTTGATTTCTATAGATAAAGTAGTCTGTCTGTAATTCACAAATGTACCATAGTAACCGGACATCCCTCGTACTATAGCTCAATAATTTTCAATGCCTTCCTGCTCGTTAAAAATTGCTAACACAAA
Source organism: Ctenicera cuprea (assembly GCA_958336395.1). Classification (NCBI taxonomy): domain Eukaryota; kingdom Metazoa; phylum Arthropoda; class Insecta; order Coleoptera; family Elateridae; genus Ctenicera; species Ctenicera cuprea. Next base: position 35,257,922 of record OY284488.1, read on the forward strand.
TATTGATTTCATAGCCCCTGTAGAAAAATAATAGCATTTTTCTTCCTCATTTATTAAGCAATTTAAAAAAAACAGTTGAGAAGAGAATTTTATACTCTACAAGAATCTAGTAAAAATATACATGATGTTGTTTAAAAATATAAATTGGTGTCATTCTGTATACTAAATGGGAAAACTGGATCCCTTCCCCTGTCTCGACTTTTAGTGATGACTAGCTAACCTGTACGTTATATAATGCGTTGTTTTTTAATAATTAACCATCTCAAAGTTTAATTTTATTAACTCAAACAATGTGAAAAAAAAAAAGAGGGGTTTCATTTACACCCAGTGTACTGACGTATCAAGTTTTTTTGTTTAACTATTTTGAGTTATGACGTCACACAATGTTCTGTATATGAATCTGGCGGAATGACCAAGGACCCTCACTTCGGTGAGAGGCGTAAACAAAGACACTTTTTGCACAATCGGCTTTGTAACGGTCACTACGGTGATTTCAACTTGGTACGTCCACCTCTCCTTGGATATGTTCAAGGTCACCCTCATTATAACTTTGGAGAACTGGGTTAGTGATTTAACGAGGTGGAATTATACCAGCTCCCAGCCTTGTTTGCAGATGGGGATGCTTGGATATAGGTAATAAAAAATTAATTGTTTTGTCTCTATTTTTTGCTGAGTTGGGTGTACAACATCAAATCGTCAAATTGGATTTCTGTTTAGATGCATGTCAGTAAATATGTTACAAACATTTTGTAGATTTCTTCGCCTATCTCCATAACCCAGCAGTCACCATTGTTAATGTCAACAACACTCAATTAGAATTTTTACTTCAACGCCATCTAGCTGCTAACCGTTAGAACTTTTTGAGTAATTTTTATACGTCATGACTAAATAGAGAATTTAATGCTCTGTCAGAATCTATCAAAACGGTGTACAGTGCTATTTAAGAAAAAAAATATTAACTTCACTTCCTGTGTAAGTGGAAATAGTGTCATGTTGTTTCTAAAGGCTTGCAAAAGCTAATTTTGGTATCTTGAAAAATTATTTAAATATTAGCTTGGGACATGTAGGCTGAATCATATGGTATAGTTTATTGGGTTTCAGTTGAATAATAAAGTTTCTAGAAGCTGGGACATTTTTTATAGATCGGATGGTATATTTTCTTAATTTTTAGCATTTATTTTTGTTTGCAGTGGGCTTGTCTTTTAAACTGAAAAACAATTTGCATCATGAAAATATTTGTCTTGTTATGGTAAAAGAAAAACGAATTTAAACTAAAAATAAGTTTTGGGCATGCTGTGTAAAGTGAAATTACATTAGAAATAGATTAGTATTTTTTTTAAGAAGTTTGCATTATTTATTGGTCTATAATAGCAATGATTTTTAAAAAGTTGAATGGAAAGTTCCTTATTAAAATGAATTTCAAAAGTTACAGTTTCTGTAAAAATTAGGACTCGGCTTACTTCAAATTTCCTAATTTTTCTTAACTAGTCGTAAGCAGTTCTAAATAAACTTACAAGAACTACTAGCATTTTTAATCCATTCCAGCTATTCACGTCAAAACCTCCTCTCAACCTCATCTAAAAGTAACGAAGGTCTTCAAAATGCTGCATCAATAGGAGCTGTATTGGAGCGTTCAAACATCACTTACGATCGTTCCCATTCCTTTTCGCTTCCCCCATTCACTGTACCGAAACTCAATCTGGTTCATAATGAATCTACCAATGCCTCTGAAGAAAGCACACCTCGACGACAACTTCATTTTAAAACTTCACAGAATTTGAGTAGTTCCAATAAACCAATTGCTGCTATTCCACCCGATGTTCTAAACGTAAACCACAATACAACCCCGAAGGCTAACGAGCAACATGGAGTGATAAATGAAATTCCGATTGATTTAAATGTTCCCGAAAATAATTTACAGTTGGATGTTAATAGTGCTACAGGAGATGCTTGTATTCTTAAGGATTATTCTGAAGGAGGTCGTAATAGGAATCGAAATGAGTGGCACGATAACGAACAGGTGGATAATTCGCCAAAGTAAATATGTTTTTGTTTTTGTGTAAACTTGGTTACAATAATAAATACAATTTTTAGGTCAAAGTTGTTTGAAGAATTACGTGACAATGTTTATAAAGAAGTAGCAAATTTAATATCTGCAAATGAAAATCGACCACATTTCTTGATTCAATTATTTAGAGACTTACAACATATTAATTCTGATCCTCTTCGAGGTCGAACTTTACAAAGTATCCAGACTGTTATTACTAATTCGTTGAGTGTCCTAGAAAGTAGCAGAGGTGCTAGTAGACAGGTATTTTTTTTTGTTATTTGTGTTACCATTTAAGTGGACGATGAGTAACCAATTATAAACAATTTAATGCGAGTTAATATTGTTACAGGTTGGCTCTGCAAATTCAGAACAAGAAGTAGTGCAAGTGGACTCGGAATACTTTTCTTTGCAACCTTCACTGTGGCCACAATCTCCAGTTTCAACATCAAGAGATAGTTCTAATTTGGTATGTTTTTTTCCTCATTCTCGTGTCGGTTTCACTTAATTTTTCTACCAAGTTTAAATTTTTCTAAGACAAAAAATTTCATTCGGGAAAGTCTTGTTATACAAGGTCTTTTAACAAGTATACCTTTTTCGTAAAATCAAATTCTACATCCGAATTTATGATCAAAAGCTCCACAAAGTTAACAACAAAAAAGTTATGTATCAAACCGGAGTGGCATAACTAGCGCCCTCTATAAACAGCAACAAAATATGTAACACTAATGTGTTTGTACACCTATAATAAAGAGCGGCCGTAGCTCAGTGGTAAGCGCCCGGCTACCAATGCAGCGGATCCGGGTTCGATCCCCGGCCCGGTCGCTCTCTCTCTCGCAAGGCAACGGGAAACCAGCGAGGTGGATTTTTCCCCAGGAAAACCTCTCTGGAGAAGAAGTGCATGCACTTCCTGTGGTTCGGAGCCCACGTTAAACTGTAGGTCCCCTATGTCTGTCTGTGCAAATTATCTATCGCCGCACACCAAACACAGACATAGGAGAGAAGTAGCCAACGCCCTGAATAGGGTATGGCACTATAAGAAGAAGAAGAAGACGTATAAACATAAACATATACCAAATTTGAACTCGATCTGATTAGCAGTTTTTGAGTTTTAGTCAAAAATAGAAAAAATATTTTTGTCTTTAAGGCTCTATAACTTCTTAAGGAAGCACTTTTTACTAAGACGTGTTAGGTTTAATCAGTCTACTTTGACCTCAGGAAAAATATTTTTGAAAATATGGTAAGTAACCATTGCTACAGTATTGGATAGTCCAGGCGAACTGTTTTGATTCCGAATTCATCATAACCCTAGAGCGGAAAGACTACAGTTTACAGCTGACTACTATTAGAATGTAACCATGCCAACTTGCAGGAAGCTTTATTTATAAAAAACATTAACATATGATAAGAATGCCGGCCAAAAGGGCAGCATTAAAAAGCTCCTTTGTTTCTGACCAACACTATTATGGCACAAACCTCCTGCTGAAGGATTTTGTATGTTTTATCTTGTTTGTTTGCATAGGTCTCGTTTTAAAAACAACGGTGCCCGCCTGCGATGCTAGTGTCTGAAGTTTTGCCACCTCACAATGTTGTATCAGAACATTGTATGTTATATTATGTAATATTGTTTGCTTTGTGTATTTGCTAGGAAGGATTTGGGCTGAAACAACCTGTATAATTCCTAAATAAATCAATTTCCTTTGAAAATAATTATTTATGTCTTATCAGGAAATTACGATTTAATTACTGTTTTTAGGAGCTGGAAAATAACGAAGATCCAGATATTCACAGTATTTTAAAAACAATATTTACGTTCCTAAAATCACGTAATGGTGATGTCCTTGATCAAGAACAAATAGACTTGTTAAAGGGAATAATAGTGAAGGCCACTCCATTCACACAAATTCTCGCCAATACGAATATACAAGAACGAACATTCCATAAACATTTTTCTACCGTTTTAAACGAAGCTTTTGAAAAATATAGAGGAAGAAGGTATTATGTATTTGAAAAGATCTTTTACTTAAATTACTAATGAAAAATTTACAGGATTGCAGAGGTTAGAACTGATCTTCTAAAGGCAATATCCGATGTTCTTCTTGGAGAATTTTCGTTTATATATTTGGTGCAAGAAAATATCCCAGATAGCACCTGCGAAGATCCAACTCTACCAACAAATAATAATTTGCCACTTAACGATAATGCCCTTACGTTGAATTTACAACCACAGCAAGTTAATAAAGTGTCCGAGGATGGAAGCACTCCTCAGATGCAGAATGGTGACTTGGCTGAAGCAGACCAGAGTCGTATAGAAATCCAAGAAGAGGAGGGAGCAGTTGGCGGTGTGTTAAACATTTTAAGTGACACAAATTCAAATGCTGATCATGTAAGTGGTTGGCTTTGTAGTTAATTTTAAATATAGCAGATGTGCATTTTAAAACAATCTACCCTAAGTATCTAAAGAAGAAAAAAAATATATTGAACTGTGGTAGTAGTTATAGGATGGAAATAGGCCCACAATACCGTGTCTACTGAACTATTCACCCAGCACATAACTACGACTGTGCCAGGGTGGTTTCGGGCCCACCCGGCTAGCAACTAAAAATCTAATCAATTTTCTCATAATGACATTGCAGGCGACTAAAGTACACTCTGCTACAAGCATCTTTTGCAAACCTTAGAAAAACTGATAACAAATGGGTATTTTTTTTATTATGGATTATTGCAAAAGGTAATTGACACACGCAAATTTTAAATACTTTATACAGCAGGTTAAAGAAATGAGTGTCTTTATTTTTAGTTTCAAGAATACTAATTTTTCTTTATTTTTTAGTGCTATTTATTATAACAACTTGCTCGTAAAAAATTAAGACTAGATATGACATTTCATTAAAAAAATGTAAAATGCTCTTAAGGAATTTTTTTGGAATAAAATGTTTTCCGTCGTTAGCCACGAGTGGGTTGTTGAGTGGTACCTCATAACCCCGAATCAATTGATGGTCTGATTTCGATGTGCAGGAGAATCCCCTAATTTCTTTGTGACGTCTTCTATCAACTCTTGAAAATGAAAAATTCACAATTCTTTGTTGAATACACGGAAGACGATTAAACATTTATTGTTTAAGCTAACTTACTGGTGACCATGAGCGATAGTAGAATAAAATTCAAAATTATGTTTTAGGGGCACCAATCTTTGGGGGCAGTGATGGGACAAGGGGAACGTTCCCATGGGAATGGGAATATTCCCACCGGATGCGGAAAGTTCCTAAAAATTGGGAGTTTTTTTCTCGTTATATGCTTTAATTGATCTACATGTACGATCTAAGGTTAAATTCCACCATCATCTTCATCTTCTTTACGGTAGTCACATAAATAACTTACTATTAGTTGTTTTGGCAGTAATAAATCATGGGCTATTTAAGTTGGGGGGTTCCCTTGACTGATTTTTATCAAATTTGGTATGTAGAAGTTCTTTGCATATTTTTGATAACTCTTCAATAACGTATTTATAGCGATTTTTGATCCGAAGTCCGAAGCGCATCTAATCAGCCATGAGACGAGCGGGTTTCTGTGCTCCCGTGTGGTTTTGCCGAAGTTATCGTAGCTTACTATTGTTATACGGTATGCGACATCGTATTGCACAGGCTGCCGTAAGTTTAAATCACCATTGGGGCATTACGTTTCTTTGATTCTTTCATTATTTTTTTCTTGCTTGAATTTTTGTTACAACAATGTTATTTATTAATTCATTTATTGGCGCGAGAATATTTACAAGGTAAACAGTATGGGAAAAGTACCAGCGACCTGTTTTGCCCATTTTATTTTTTAATATTAACTTCCTCCTGTAATGTACGTTTATTTTTTTAATATAACAATATCAAATTTATCGATTAAAATTTTTCTACATTGGTAGAATTGTTCATTATCTGTTTTAATTACACTTTCCCTTCACTTTCACATGTATGGGGATCTTCCCGGAAACATTCCCCTAAGACTTCTTTCCAGGAAAGTGCCCATCACTGTTTGGGGGGGGGGGTTATGTTTCTTTTCCCACCTAAGTTTAAGTAGAGCAAAAAGCAGGCGAAGTTTTTCGCTTATTTTATGTAGTATACCTTTTTTCGTAAAATTTTTTGATAACGTATAATAATAATTCATAACGTGGTAGAGTTTTTGTAGCTACCGTGCATGTATGAGGTATTTTTTTAGGAAACATCGAGTGGAAAAATAGTTTCATAGTGGCAATAATGAATTTGATGGCACCCAAAAACTTCAGAAGAATTTTGCACTAATGTAAGTTACGTTAATATTCCTAGCAAAGCTCACCAAATTAAAGCGCTTAAAAATCTATCGAACAGCAAAATGGAAATCAAAATCGAACAACTCGTTTCTAAGTTATGGTTTAAGAATATTTAAGGAATTATTACTAGAGAAGCAGTGTGCCATGAAAAGAAAATTAACTATCTGTTTGTTTTTGTTCTTTTGTGTTAATGTAGTCACTCAAGTCATGTTTTTCACCCCTACCCTAACTCAAAATTTTTAAATGGTAACATACCTCAAGAGATTTATAAATAATTTGTTCTTTCGGCTAACGTAAATAATTATTGAAAACCAAACGTTGAACTAAACTTGGCAATATTGTCAACACTAGAAAACAAAAACAATGGGATAGTAGTCAATTTTGTTTCATGGCACACTATTTCTCAAATAGAAATTCTCTAAATTTGTATAAGCCACAACTTGGAAACAGACTGATTTTAATTTTTATTTTACTGTTAAATGACGTTTGTTATACACCTTATTCTGATGTATCACAAGGGATAGTTTGCAATTTACTATTTTTAAGTTAGGGTAGCTGGGTGGGAAGGGGCGAGTAGACGCTCAACAATTCCAATTCCATATTGTGGTACCTTTTGCACCTTGCAACTTCACGTTTACCGCAGTTCAATGTATTTTTGTACCTTTTTAAATATTTAAGGTGGAACATTATAAAAAGAACACCTGGTACATGTAAGTTATTGTAAAAACAATTTGTTGCAAAAGAACTATTTTTAGGTGGAACCAGATGTAACGGACCTGCCAAAAATAGACTTTCCTATAAATGCTGAAGTGAGTCAGTCAGTGTGAGTGAAAATAAATTCAAGTACTTGTCATGTGTGTTCATTTTTCAGTCTGAAGTTGAATTTGCTGAACTGGGCTTGGATCAAGTTCCTACACGTTTGACAACCAGTTCTCTATCCCACTCTAACACACCTAGCAGAGGTAAAAAGGAAGCGTAATTGTTAACATAAGTTTACATGGCTTTTGTTGTAGATCGTTCAAACTCTTCAAGGTCAGACCCGATGGAACATTTTTAAATTCTTTTCTTTGCTTTATGTTTTAGATTTGGTGATGTGGCACTCCTGTTTATAATATTTTTGTGCCTGTCAGGTTTTTCCCCTTTTAAAATGTAAACTATTATAGTGTTATTTATTATTTTCACGTAACTGCAAATAGTATTATGAATAAAAAATATAAGAATATAGAAAATGTGTTTATTTCTTTAAATTTCAAACGAGTGCAGATATTATTACAAACGTGTTATTAATTTAGTTCGCTTATTATAAGAAAAATACAAAAACCTTAAGATTATCTAGAAACTAATGTTACACATATATTACAAATAGTCGCTCTTCCAGTGGTATATGCTACAACCATGAGTTTCTCGCAAAAGCTGTTCAAGTAAGTTTTCATTGGAAGTTTTCAAATCTATGGCTTTTGTGGGTTTCCTTGCATTGCTGTTGTGTTTTATAGTGTCTGGTATAAAAAAAGAAGATACAACAAAGTTGGTAACAAAATGATTACAGTAATAACTGATTACAAATAAAATTATAACTAAAGAAATGTAGAAACTTTATAATATACAAGTAAACATTCGTTTTCATAGTTCATAGCGATGTAAATAGCAAATATTTCCATAAATTGGTAATATTTCGTAAAAATTCGCCTAACAAAAATAAATATTTGAAAAATCCAAACTTATTGAAAGTTAGCGCACACATTCCTGGCGAATAAGGTTCATAGGTTTACTTAACAAAATTCAACGCAGACAAAGTATTTTCCCCCAGAAAATCAATATTTACGAAGTTACAGACATTTTACTTTTTACTAACCCTGTATATATTTTTAATTTCTATTATTTTTTATTATAACTATTTGGTTTTTATTGTTAAGTCGAACGGTTTGTTGAATTTTTTAAGAATATTTTATATATTTATGTATACTGTGCATAGTAATAGAATAGTTAATAGAATTTTAAAGTACAAATTATCTGCGTTTTTATTTTTATACAGGGCGTTAATAAAGTATGGACACAAACTTATATCTCAATAATACTATACTACCAATAATGTCAAAAAGTATTTACTCTTGCGGATGTTTTGGTGTACTTGAGAAAAAGTTTCCCCCTTCCGATTTGAGGTAGTGACTTCATCAAGGTTTTTTTTAATGATGTACATATTTAATTTCACATTTGGGTACTTTGTGGTGGCATATATTTTTTTTAGGTTACATATAAAAAATTTCGTCATTTTTCGTGTTCTTGTGAAAGTATTAATTTTAATTCATGCGATCAAGCAACCTCTGTAACCCAAATCAGATGACAAATGAAACAGGCTGTTTGTTTTGTGTATTTCATCAAATGCCGTCACAAAGTACGAAGTAATATAAAGTAATGAGGATGCACAAAGCACTTGTTGCTAGAATATGCATGTCTCAATTTTGAAGTTAATGTGGCAGAAAGATCTGAAATAAGGACTTGGTGCTATTTCTCTCTAAAACACTAGAGAATAAGGTCATAGCAACCAGGGTTCATGCATAGGTACTCTTACGTATTAACCGTATGTTCAAATAAAAAACGGACAAAACAGGTCGCTGGTACTTGCCCGTACTTTTTACGTTATAAATGTTCACGCGTCAAGAAGTGATTAAAGTTTACATCTAGTCATCTCCAGTCGGTACAAGCCGTCCGCTCCAGACTACGTTAAAGCGATAGGTAATGCGTTCACTACCTCTGATCAAAAACGGTTATAACAACTTTATTTATAGTTATCAAAAATATGCAAAGAATGAAAAAATTTTTTTTATTGATAGCCATAGTTAAAATTATGTAACTTCCCTAAAATGGGGAGATTAGTAAAAAAACAAGTTTGTAGTTCTTTGCAAGCTCTATCGGCTCAGAAAGTTTAAAAAAATGGTGTGGGCAGCTTTTGAGGTATAATTTTTTGAAAATGTCCAATATTTTGAACCGCTAGTGTATTTGCAATTTTCATATTTCCAAAAATATTTTTACAACACTTGATTATACTTATTAAGGGCTATCAAATAATGTGACAATTTGTATTGATTGAATATTATGTTTTTGAGTAATCGAGCATTAAAGTAAAAATTTTTTAAATTCGTAGCAGCCGTCATTTTAAAGATACAGCATTTGGAAAAACAGCATTTGATTGGTCTTTAGATGCAATACTACGCTCAGTATTCAAAATTTCAAAAGCATGTTTTAAAAAAATTTATACCAAAAAACGTTTAATTTCCGGTATCCGGTTCTGATTAACGACCTTACAAAGAACTACCTGCAACTAAAAAACTTCCACACACCAAATCTTTCCTTACTTCAGTAGAAGTATGGAAAAGTAAAAATACGTAAAGGTTGTCCATGGAAAATTAAATTACTCTCTTTGCATGCTTTAGAATTTATTAACTGTCATCACTCTGCCAGTGTCACTACAAATGACCAACTTGCCCTAAAAATTTTAAGTGACATTATGTTTAAATTCTAAAGCATGCAATAAGACAGTAATTTTTTTTCCATGGCCACCCCTTTGTTTGTTTTTTTTTGAAGATATTGAATTTTGCTCTGCGTTAACAAACTCCTAGTAGGTACAAATACTTGTTGTTAATTTGTGTTCAAATCTGGCCCTCTAAAAACTCATTAAAAAAGAAATCGCCTTTGGAATGTTTAACACATTAGTGAATTTGAACAGCATTTATACCATTGCCGAGCTGTTTATGGTCGACATTTTTTACAATTATTTAAATATTTTACTTTGTTCATGTATATAAACAGAACCACATCTATTTCATTTGTTTTCTTATCAATGCTTACAGAGAGTGCTTGATCAAATGAATTAAAAGTAATAGTTTCACAAGAATACAAAAATGACGAAAACCTCGTTTTTTATATAACCCTAAAAAAATGTATACTACCAAAAGGTGCCAATACCGAAATTAAAATAATAAGTGTCGTTTAAAAACACCTGGATGACATCACTACCTCGAAAGGTTAGTGGGAAATTTTTATTGAACACACCGTCCGCAAGAGTAAATACTTTTTGACCTGTTCCAGGTTTTTTTGAAAAATCAATATTATAGAGATATAAGCTTGTATCCATACTAGATTAACGTAAAATAATAATGTAAAAAAACAGCATAAAATCTGTTTGAAAGAATAAAAAATGAAAATTCTTAAAGTTTCCATAAATTTCTGACAGTTTCCGAAATATTCCATGTTTTCAAATTTTTAGTTCACTATTCACATTCTGCTACAAAATACAAATGTTAGGATTCAATTTCATACCTACATACTAGACTGAAAGTGGGTAGATTCAACTCGCAAGTGCTTTTTGAATTATTAGTTGATATCAGTATGAACACAATAATAAACAAATAAATTGTATCTTAATGGTTGTTTTATTGCTTAAAAGAAAATTATCTTCCTTAGTAAATAAACTAAAAGATAAGCATGTTTAATACTTTTTCCACAGTGATTATATAATCAGTTTATATAAGCTCCTAGCAGTGGCAGCGCCATGAATTTTAACACGGGGGCACACTGAGCCGGGGGATGTGTGAAATTGCGAACATTTTCCCGCCAAGCTAGGACGAGTCTTCTATGAAACAAAATAATGCTACACTCTCAATGTTTTAAATATTCCGGTGCTATCATATCTCAATAAATCATTACAATTCATTATTAATATAGTATTGCAAATTTATTCATAATTGTTAAGTTTTATATAAAACTGTAATAGATTCTTAATTTTTTCCAACACAATGCATTTGCTTTAGGAAGTAAAGCATGTCAACAAGATCCTTCACCAAAGTAATAGCACTGTAAATTCAGATAGGATGCAAATTCATATGTATTATGTTGATCAGCTTATTATTGCATTTGGGGTTCTGCGTTTTGCAGATGAGCAATTTTCTGTATTCTATATAATAAAGAGGGTGGTCCATGCAACCCTGGCGCCGCCACTGGCTTCTAAGTTTATTAGTGTTTGTAAAAAGATACAATTTTAATTTACTCAAACAGTTAGGATAACATTAAGAAATTCATTATGCAAAAGCTTGAATAACACACTTATTGCTATTAGTTATTTGATACTAACAGTATCACCTATAGAAAAAATAACTGCTAACCCGCATTGTACAATTTAATTTCTATTAATTAAAACACCCCAAAACGAAGATCTCACGATTATCTAAAAAACATTTTTATACCTTCATAAATCATAATACAAAAAAAATAAAACTATTACTCTATCATAGCTTATATGAAATGTCCCATTAGACTACGGGGCATATCAGGTACATTATGAGTTGGTTGACGTGAATTAACATATCTATTTGGTGTAGGTAACACTGGGATGGGTTCTGAAAGATAAGAAAACTGAAACTCTAGTTTCAGTCGGGCTAATTCGACTTACCATATTCCCGCCGCTTTTTGAAATCGGCCGTTGGCGCGTCATCACACCAACGGCGTTTCCGGTTTTCGGGCCCGCGCATAATAATGTTTGTCGCCGGGAGGCCACTTAACCTGTCTTCGGGGTTGATAAAATTGTTGAAATGTATTCCCGACTCGTTCGTTTGGACGTCCATGTATTCATAACTTCCACCCTTATCCTGATCCTTGTGTGGTAACGGTTGATATCCGTAATAAGTGTTCGACGAAACGTGTATTCCATTGAAATTTACATCTTGAGCGGTATTATGGGCCTTACTTTCTTCTTGAACTTCGGGAAAAATACACCCAAATGCATCCCTCATTGTTTAAATTTGTGGAAAATTCGTTTGTCTTTGAGAAGCGTCTGTTTAACGTCTTAACCGTCAGCTGGCCGTTGCGAGATTGCGTAGCAAAAGCTAAATAATTTCTATTTCCTTGTTGCTTGCCGGCTATAGTTGCGCCAACAAACTTAATGTTACTTTCACTATTTCTACGTTTTAACTCAATTGTGGGTGTATTCTATTGCGTAAAAGTTGAATGGATCTCCTTTAAACGTTTCTTGGCGAAGAAAAACTTCAGGGGAAAAGTTAAATTCTTTTGTTTTTTACTTCAATTGTCAATAATAAAATCGACGTGTTTCTCAGTTTAAACTTCGGAAGCGTTCGTTGAGTACTCGGGGCGTACCGAGTACTTTTCCGTAACATTTTATGAATTTGGCAATTTTAAGTAAATAGGTATGTGCGTATACTTCGATCTGTTAATTGTGAACCTATTGATTAATAAATTGGAACTTCGAATTACGAAATAATAATCGAAATAACAATGATAAAAAATTTATAAACTCGTAAATTACCAACGATTTAGACATTGGCGTAACAGGGATCACATAATTTTATAACTCATAACTTTTATTTTAAAGTATGTATAATTTAGTAAATATTGAAATATAATTGTGACAAAACAATTTATAAAAACAGCAATTACTTAGAGCAAACTTACTTATTTAGATGCAAATTCACCAGTCTCTGTCTCTAAGCTAAATAAAGTTAATAATTATTATTTTACATTAAAACGAGTGTTCAAAAAAAGCTCAAGTGTGCTTAGGATGCCACTGTTTTGCCGGTCCTACCCAGTATAGCATAACCCACTTGACTCTTTTTGAATGCAATTTATGTGCAGATGTTGGGTTTGCTGGAGGTGAGGAGACGGGGGCTCGTGTTTTATGAATACCTAGAACTCCCAGAAGTTGCGCCGCTGAATCTTGTAAAGTTCCTTCGATATTGGGCTCATACTTATTGCAATGAGCTATACGCTGCGTCAGCGAAAACCGCGAAGAGTGTAGGTCGTGTGTTGTGGTAGGGGGTAATAAACGGAAAATTTCGAGGTTCATCATTTTTATTTTTAATAAAAATTTCCACGGATTCGACTAATTTCGGAAGGCAGAAAACTACAGTTATTGTTAACGTGCTGCGCGCGTCTATATAATATAATAATTTTGTTTGTAACAGCAGCTATAAAAAAATTTTCAAAATTGAGGCCGATTGTGAAAGTATGACGGAATGTATTAGTTTAGAAATATAATAGTACCTGTATGGAAAAAAAAATTAAATTTATAAATTGTAATAACCTCGTAAATTTTTATATTTTAAATTTTATTACATAAACTTAATTTTCTTAATCACATATTTTTTTTTATTAAGAAAACAAACACTTTACCCGCATTTAAATTTAAATTTTTGAAAAATCGTGAACATATCATCAGCATGGAAACCAACCAAATAGCTAGTTGTGGGCATCAATTGGTTTGTGGTGGGCATCAAGGACTGTAGAAATCAACTTTAAATCGTTCCAAGATGGCGGATACGGCGCGGGAAATTTGAATTTGATACCGATGATGATGATAATTGTTTGTTGTTATGTTCAAACTGTTAACTTCCTCAATGCCTTGTTTTTAATTTAGTTTCTTTTATATTCGTTTTGTAAGTTATTTACCATTTCAAAAATCTTTAAACAAAGTTTACTAAAATGTGATTTTAAATGTTTTTTATAATTGTGTTTGAAAATTATTATACGTAGTACAGTAGAGTAATACCTATTTCTAGTGAATATTACACAATTAATAGTTAGAATACCTTTACAAACTTCTTGAAAGCGCAACTTTTTTGTCTCCTAGCTATTAAAACTAAAATACTCACAGCTGTAAATGGTTTTAAGAATACCTCATAAGTTTGAAAATTCTGTGGATTTCCAATTTGGTTATTGTAATTTTCGGCCTAACTTTTTTTTTTCTTTGTGGATCAGTGGACAAATGAAAAAGCCTAAATCTATGTCCACTATGATTCGTGCAATCAGGACCTGCCAAACCCGTTATTACTTTGATATCTGTCAGTGGACTTCAAAATGTCGGCCAAATATTATGAATGCATCAGAATGCGGTAACCATTTTCCTTTCGAATTGATTTATAATCGAATGATTCATTCGAATGCACTCATGGATAAAAACTAGTAGAAACGCTCTCCTCCTCCTTCTCGAATGCTCTTATGAATTAACTGTCGTTCTCATTGTCTTTCTTCTGGCCGCTAGGTAAAAACAGGAGCAAACCTTCGACTTCGAATAGTTCGAAATTCAAATGCTTGGATGCACAGCACCGCTAGTCGTAGTGTTCGTAACTGTTCCCTCACGCTAAGGATAGTTACACACTTAACCAACCTTCTCCTCAGACTTTATGCTTCTGTGGCGTAACCACCTTATTTTGTTTGATTATTTACACAAGTTAACTTCCGGTGTCTCCTTTAAAACAAATCATTAATTTCTTACAATATTAAAAATACTGTAAGAAAAAGAAAACAATTGTTTGGGATTAAAGAACGTCAAAGACGATACAGCAGATTCGCATAGTCAGAATTTGGTTAAGAAAAGAAACATTTACCCTCCCTCTCTAAATACTGCTGCACCTAAAATATCATTGTAATTCTTATTCTACTATCACTCATGGACAATTTAACTTAAATAGAAATTGTTTTATCGTCCTCCGTGTATTCGCTTAAGGAGTACGAATTTTAGATTTTCAAGAATTGATAGAAGATGGCACAATGAAATTAGGCGATCGGGACACCAACCAAATTGTAGTTCACCACTATCGCTACGAAACTATAAAATTAAGGAAAATCATGGTGCCAGTTTTTGAGCAATATTTGTTTGATATTATTTAACGTTTGAAAATATTTTTCACTTCGCAGTTTTTATTCGTACAAAAATTTTCTTACATGGTAACGTTGCATTCTCGTACGGTTTTTAAAATATCAAATTTCATATCGATCTGTCAACTCGTTTTTGGGTAACAGGACGTTAAAGGCACTAAAGTATTCTATCAGATTCCGTTTGTAAATTCACGATATTCAATTATTGAAAAGTAGTCTGTAACTGCCACTTCCGTCTTCGGTTTTTTTAAAAGATTATTTTTTTGTAATTTTTGTTATACCCCCAACTTGAATTTTTTTAAATTTTTAAGCGCACCTTTTATATAACGCCTTGCTTGTATTAAAAAAGAAAGGGTAGATCTGATATTTCGCCCAAAAAAAGACACTAGACAAAAGACACAACGAAATTATTGCGTTTATAAGTTTTGCTATGCCTGACGACGAAAATAACTTTTATTATTTTCAAAATTCTTTACACATTTTTTATACGTTTTTTTAATGAAATGTCATATCTAGACTTCATTTTTCAGGAGCAAGTTATTATAATAAATTGTACTGAAAAAAAAAATTGTATTTTTTTCACTACTAGCATTAAACGATATCATTATTTACTTTGTTTTAGAGCCAAGAAGATGAATTTCTTTCCTAGTGGTCACTAATATTTCATTATTAACTACTGGTTAATAATGAAAACAATTGCTATCTAGTACTCACATTGCCTATTTAAAATTATAAACTTTCATGTAAAAATCTTTGGATTTTACTGGTAATAACTGTTCACCAACACTTTCTGCACCTTTCCTAATTTCAGAAGGAGTGCAGTTTTCACTCAAATCATCAAAATTGGACATTTTATAGCCACTATTATAAAATATGTATTTTACATAAATGTCACTTGAAATTAACTATTCTCTTGTTTTCAAGCAAGGCTACTTTATTTTTGTGCATATTTGCATTTGTAATTTTATTTTTTATTAATGTAAAATCAATTAATTATAAAAGGAATAAGGGTGCTAGTAGTGGAAAAAATAATATATAAACCATGGTAGAGAAGACTTATCAGCCTCGCAGAAATAATTCTGCGAGGCTGATAAGTCTTCTCTACCGTGGTTTATAATATACTATTTACTTATTGTGAAAAGACTGCTAATAAATAATTTGTTTTTAAAATATGTTTAAATTAAGTTAGCAGTTGCTGGCGCCCAAACAGCGGCGCCCAAATAGCGGAGCCCAAACGCCCGGAGCACCAAACGACGGCGCCCAAATGTCGCGTACCGTTAGCGCATGAGAAAAAGTGTTAGGAAATACTTTTCTGCTGTTAAACAATTACAAACAAATTAATTCTGCTCAGCTGAGAAAAATGTCTTATCTACCTTGGTCTATAATATACTAATTATAAACTAACGAAACTCATTTTTTAACCCCCTGTAAAAGGTACTAAAAAATTGCGTGTATTAATTACCTTTTGCAACAAAGCATAATAAAACAATTACTCATTTGTCATCAGTTTTTCTTAGAACGATTTGTAAGCGATGGTTGTAGCAGTGCACTTAAATTGTCTGATTGTCAAACATTACGCGGGTGAGTAATCAATAAATAATAAATAACTAAATAAAACTTTTTTTCAATCAAATTGATTATGAGAAAAATAATTTAATTTTTCAGTTCCTATCTGGGTGGGCCCGGACCCACCCTGGCCCACCTGTAGTTACGTGCCTGGATTTCTGTAACCTTTCAAGATATTTCAAAAAATTTCGATAATCGAATGATTTGATTATTTTCATTCGAAATATCTATTGCTACCAAGACCATATACCGATCAAGTAATTTGTAAAAAATTGCCTAAAGATCAAAAATTAAGAAGGGTGGTAACCTAACCTAAATATTTATGGTTATAATTTTATTTACAATATTTACAGTTTACACATAATAATAAATTATTTATTGCAATGGCAGACACACCCGATTTTAATATATTTAAAACAGTATTTTTGTACTGCATTTCAATTTTACTATTGCCAATAACAGCTTTTTTCAGTACAAAAATAATATTATTTGATGGTGAGTTAAATTGGCCAGGCATGATTCTAATTTATTAATTATCATTTTGTATTTACTTTAAGGTATAATTGGAGCTTCAAATGTTACTAGCAATGTTTGTTCAGCAATTATAGCAGTGATAGTGCTTCATATTGCATTGGGCTTGTTTATTTTCCGAGCATATTCTGATACCGATAAAGGAAGAATTGAGAAGAAAGATGACAAAATCGACTAGAATTTTAGTGTATTTAAAATTTTTTTAAGCATTTTATTGATGTACAGTTTTTGTAATAATTTACAAGTCGCAATGTAATAAGGATGCGATTAGTAATAGCTATGTAGATATTTTAGTTCAAGTTGGTGGTAGGTAATAAGTGTATTACATAGTAATATAATGGAATTTTTGTAATATAGTGCAAGTATATACAATACAGCACCTCAATAAAAACTAGCTATTTAATTTTTGATTAAAATTTTTTTTAAGGTTATATGAATTTTTGTTAGGTTGTTAGGGCCCAAAACTCGTCCAAAAAAGAATTTCTAAAAGTAGAGTCTGTAATCGCTAATTTAAAACAATAAGGAAATTAACAGAGTGCAAGAGTGTGTTTTTACTTTCCTATACTTTCAGTATAGGGAAGTATTGATTTCATGCAAAATTTCAAAGTTGAGATTTTAACGGAAATGGGTCCATGGACCCCAAAAAAGTAATTTTTAAAAAATGTCTGTCTGTGGGTGGGTCCGTTACGCTCCATATCTCCGGAACGGCTGGACCGATTTTGATGTGCTTTGGAATGAGGGGGTATATCAAAAATTGCCTTAGGACAAATCAAACGATTTTTTTACCGAACTCTCTAGCTTTAAAATGGCGGCCGCTACGAATTTTTCAACATTTCGACTTTAACGCCCACTTACTCAAAAACCAGTTATCTGATTGGAATCAACTACATCTTGTTTGGTAGCCCTTCAAGGGTACTATACCATGAAATATAATTAATTTTAAAAGTATAAAAACGATCGCAATGACCACTCCAAAATTTTGGAATTTTTCAAAAAAATATTTCACAAAAACTACCCACACGTTTTTGTTTAAACTTTTTAAGCTGATAGAGCTGGGAATCTTCTACAATTTGTTTTTTTGCTCATTGCTATAATTTCACTGTGACGCCCTCTGTGAATTTTTGAATATTGAAAATTGGCACCCTTTTATTTATTTAACGGGGGTCAATAAAATATTTCTGTTAAAGCAATATAGCTCATCATTGATAGCAAAATCCGAATATCATAATATTTTTTTGATACTGTAATATTTAGGGGGGCTACTGTTCCCCCTCCCCCCAAAATTTTCGCTACAAAATTAAAAAATTGATTTCTTCTTTTGTTTGCTCTAGGAAAATCTTTTTACAAAAAATCGAATTTTTTGCCCCATAATAATCTTTTTGTCAGAAGAATTTCACATACCTACTTTCTACAGCAGTTCTTGTACTAGTCGTTTAATGTTCAGTGTGGGCTAACTTTTTTATTTTAATAGATAGACTCGCAAACTCAAGAGCAAAGTTGTAGGGCAAATTCTTTTCGATTGTATTTAAGAAAAAAACTTGAGTTTCCAATTTTATTAATATATTTTCAAATATCAATTTCCGCGCTTCCGTTGATTCAGTCAGAATATTTTACCCAACTTACTTTAGTTTAACTAGTCGTGTCTAGACAGGTGTATATCGAAAGTGTTGGAAAATATAAAACAATGTATTTAAATGTATAGGAAAGTCCAGGCGAAGTGTTTCGCTTATTTTTGAACATATCTTCAACAACAACAAACTTTCTGATGCTCCCATTGTATTTCGTCGAATGATCCATGGCTTTACGCCACCAACGTCGTTTTTTTCTAATTATTTTTTTCAACAAAATCTCTGAATTACTAAGACATTCTAAAATAATATCTAACCAACCAATTCTTCACTTGTTGCCGTTTTGAAACGAACTGACTTTTGAGGATGCGCGTAAACAAAAATTGAATTCAATGAAGCAATCACTTTGGGCGATTCATTCGGGATGATCCTCCAAAGTGAACCGTCTAAATCCACCTTTACAGAGTATGGTTAAAGATTTCCAAATCGTGGCTTACCAAACTATCAAACCTTTGGGGGCCCGGCGACAAGAAACAGAAACGGCCCTCCTTTTCCCCGCTGCAGAATTGGTTGGTGGAGAGGTGTAAGACCTGCTGCATGCGAAACATGTTTTGAAGCTGATTTCTATTAAGTCACTCTGCGAAATAACTTAACATGAAAAAACCCTAAATGCCATATTGTGTTTAATTATTATTGGTTTTTATGCAAGACATATAACACAAAATATAATAAAACACTAAGAACGCAAACATATTATTATTGTACCCGGAGTGAAAAACCTCGACATCTTCAGGTATATGAGGATAGATTATGATGATGATGATAATTTAGATATTCTCTTTGAATTTTGGTTATAAGCGTCGTAATAATTTTTAAAACAATGCTGACAGTTGCGTGACACATGCTTACAGGACACCTGTGTAGGGCCTCCAACTAGTCTCATCTTGGCGATGGGGGTGGCAAGTGGCAGTTGCGTGTGAGTGAAGATAGACAGGTTAGGAGTCATAGTATTTAGAAACTAATGTTGTCAATATTTTATAGTTTTGAACACTGTAGTTGCCGCACTCTGTATATTACTATAATAAACTTTTTGGAATCCTGTTAGGTGGATTAAATAAAGTGTTTTATTGTTTATTATACAAATTCTCAAAAAAATCGCAATTTTCAGATTGTAAAGCCGAAATTTCGAGATTTTCATTTGAAGCAAAGTTTTTATTTAAAAAAAAACGCGTTTCTTCTACGCCTTCGTACAATTAAGAAGGTCCTGGTTTCAGTTCAATAATTTTGTAGGACTCTGTATATAAGACAGCTGTTTCTCATGCAGATTTGCAAGATTTACTGAACGTCAAGCGTCAACACGTATCGGGGGAGGTTAACGACAGTTTATCTCCTGTATGTTTCTTAGAAATCATGTCAACAACTCCCATTTCACCACAAAATGTTCAAAAAATAGTGGATTCTAATCCAAATCACATAAAAATTTACAAAGTGATAGTTGTGGGGGATTCAAATGTTGGAAAGACTTCTCTGACCTACAGGTTTTGTGAAGGGAAATTTTTAGAAGCTTCGGAAGCAACTATAGGTGTAGATTTCAGGGAAAGAACGTTAAACATCGAAGGTGAAGATATAAAAGTATGTCAAACAATAGAAGGTGTATCGAAATATTGTGATTAATTTGTTTGCAGTTGCAACTATGGGACACTGCAGGTCAGGAACGGTTTAGGAAGTCTATGGTACAGCATTATTACCGCAATGTACATGCTATTGTTATAGTTTATGATGTTACAAATAAATCTTCTTTTGATTCGTTGAAACATTGGATTGGAGAATGTGATAAACATTGTTTTACAGACATTCCTAGAATCCTAGTTGGAAATAAGTGCGATGAGGAATTGGCTGTTAACACAAATTTTGCCCAAAGATTTGCCGATCAGCATCACATGCCAGTAATACACTGATATAGCTATATTATTTAAATAATAACTAATGTGTAAATTTGCTTGCAGCTCTTTGAAACATCGGCTCGGCTAGATTCACAGTGTGATAATGTAGAGGCAATTTTTTTAACATTAGCACATAAATTAAAAAGTCAAAAACCGCTAATTCCTAAACCGAATTTCTTAGTGGAATCCAGAAAGCTTATAAGATCACAATCGTCTGTGGATAACCAAACTAGTTGTGCTTGTTGGTAATGAATGTCTTGGGAGTATATAGAAAATTATTGTTAATCAGGATATGTATATAATGTATTTTTAAATGGAAATGTATTTAATTTTATATGTAAGTTGATTATGTATTAAGTAAGAATAAAAATTTATTAAATGTTTTATTAAGCAGCAGAAAATAGTAATATTAATTTTTTATTTGAATGTAATGAAAATATACCATCGTTCCAAAAATATGCGCGAATTTATAGCTCTTTCCTTATTTATTTTAGAAAACTTGTTTTTGAAAGTATGGTTTGAGACCATATTTTTACTATATCCACATGTATTGTATTTTTGGAAATATTCTAAAAATGTTTCAGAGCTATTGACTACTTCATCTGCTTCCAAGTTAAGACTTTTTGCTTCCTCCTATATGAGTCAATTCTTTGATTATGTTTTTATTTCTAAAATTGTTTTTGTTCACGATTGTTCTCATTTATTCTTGCTTAGGTGTATCTCAATGCCTAATGATTCTGCCCCATACTTATGAAATTTCTGGATATTGCTTTATTTTTACAGAAATCTGGCTTTGGTAATTTCTTATTTACTTTGTAATTGAGATATTCAATGGCAAAATTACGATTTCTTATTTGAGTTACTTTTTCAAGTTCTTTGGAACATTTAATTTTTTATCTTGATTAAAAGAGTTGTAATTATTCTTAAATTTTTGTAGTTCAGATTACTGTCTGACTTTTAATGGTGTGTAATACTCTGCAGCAATTTTGCTTTCTTTGGTATTGATCATTTATTTTTTTAAATTATTTGTTTTTTATATATCAAGCTTCAAACATCAAATGTTGTGGTAATATTGTTATTTCCATTTGAGTACTTATAGGTCTTCGCTTTTAATTCATTATTTTTTTCTTATTACGTTTAGGAATTAAGTGTCTACTTAGATTTTCATTAAAAAACAAGCCAGTACTCATCAAAACAAGTGTAAAGAATTCAGATTAGCTGGGTTAGGGTTATTAATTAATATAAACACGCTTTTATCTTAACAATATTGTATCTTTTGTAACATTAAATTGATACATATTAAAAATTTACGAACTAGTTGAGTATGAAAAGTGTTCTATTACTGAAATAGGACATAGTATAAGACTTCTAGAGCAAAAATTAGTGAAGCACTTCACCTGGACTTCCCCATACTTTATAGATGTTATTTACCTTATCTGCAATAGTATTATTGCTTAACATTTAACCGGCACTGCAAAGCGAGCGTGAAGATTTTTTTTCAGGGATTTTTTTCTACCAGCTCTTTTTTTTTACCGTGGCGTTTTTTACATCGAAATTCTATATAAATATCTATTTTTTGAAAAAAAAGAATATTGTATTTATGAAAAGCTTCTAACAAAAAAATGTTTTGAGACTTGAATAACTCAAGACTTAAGTTTTTGAAAACAATTTTTTGCTTCATTTTACACATTTTCCAATTTATGTATATGTGAATGACGTTATTATCTTTTGAACTGCGGTCAGACCTTCAATTTGCTTACCTAAATTGTTAATTATGTAGAAGTAGTATAGTATAGTGAATATATGGCTTTTAACTGTTTTTAGAACCGTCTATTTATCGATGGTTGTATCAACCATTCCATGTATTTTTTTGATAGAAAAAAAAATGCATTGTTTGTTAAACGTATAGCTAATACGTATCTTTTTTCAGTAGTTTGTGCATAAACATTCAGTTAACTTAAAATATAAAAAAAATACTCTTTATTTATAAGTTCGAGCTTTACTTCGTTGAAGTTCATTTTAATTTATTGTAAATAAAACAATTCTTAACTTCCTTCAACAGGTTTTTTGTTTTAGCCTTATACGTATTTCAACGTGTTTACACGTCATCATCAAAGGCAAGATTAAAAGTAAACAGTTGGTGTAGCTATAGGAACAATAAATCTTCATAACTTGATCTTGGTTTTCTATATCTGCGTCCAGATGACTTGATTTCTCATTCATTTTAAAATAATCAAAAATTCTTGCATATCCTAATAAAGTGCTTCAAATAGTCAATCGAACTGATAAAAGTTTATAACGATCGGCGTTTGCGTTTTTGAATGAATAATTAATCATTTCAAATTTTTCAAAAATTCGTGGAAGACGTCAGCCTTAAAATTTGGGAGATAAATAAAAAGCAAATTTGTAGTTCAAAGCAAGCTCTATCGGTTCATAAAGTTTAAAAAAAATTGTGTCGACAGTTTTTGAGAAATTTGGAAATTTTGAAGCAGCGCCATTGCGCTGATCCCCATCAGACAACTACTTTTTTAGTAAATGGGCGTTAAAGCCGAAACTTTCAAAAAGCTGTAGCGGCCGCCATTTTGAAGCTAGAGAGTTTGGTAAAAAAGCTTTTGATTTGCCTGAAGTTCTCCTCTCAGATTCCGTGCTCAAATTTTTATAATTTTGTTACTATACCTATACCTCTTCAGCTCCTTGACCGATTTCTATTAAACTTGGTGCGTGAAAGTCTTTCAGTTGCAGGTAGACTTTTTAATATCAACAACGCGTTTTCCATAAGTTATGATGTTTTAATTATGTCTATCAATTAGCGCTAGTTAAAAAACATACTTTTCATTTTTTATATATATTTGACAACTCTGTAAATGAAGTATCTATAAGCATTTCTAGTCCGAATTCAGGAGCGTAATAATCTAAGTCGGCGCCTTAAGTGAATAGGTAATCCCCAGTGCCGCGCCTTAGGTTTGGAGCGGGCGGTTGTACCTAGTGCAGCTGACTAGATGTTAATTTAAATCACTCATTAGAGCAAGACTATTTAAAACATAAACAGTATGGGAAAGTACCAGCGACCTGTTTTGCACATTTTTTATTTATCCCGTCATTTGTTTTAAATAGTTTGTTTCTTGCTATGTGATGCAAAAACTTCTACTGCTAGTTAAATTTTTCTTATTAATCTAGTATTGAATCTGATTTAAAGTTTTCGTATTTTAATTAAACGTAATTGCTAACTTTAATATTGATATCTTACGTTAAATATTCGAAAATTATATTGATCTTAAAAGTTTTAATGAACATGCGAGTTCTTTAATGTTCAGAATATTTTGTAACAAGCAAGATTAGCAAACACTTCCAAAGCTTTGTCAGTTGATTGACAGCAATTTAGGTAAAGATTAGATAATGTAGTTACTACTTCTCATAGTTGTACAGATTTTATTGTGAAACTACAGGTATTTTTTTATTTTCATACTATTTTCTGTATACTCTCATTTTCGATGTAGTTATAAGGTAACTCTGTTAATATTATAGTTATGAAAAACTCTTTGCATGTTATTGGGCCAATTTCTTAAGTCGGATTCAATGATATGAACAAAAACACAAAATCGTCTGTTTTTAAAATATAGTCAAAAAGTGAAATTTTTAGCATTTCTATTGGGCGTTATAGCGCATTTATTTCTACAAATATTAAAAACTGCTATAAAGATTTTTAATCGATTTTTTTGTTTATATTACAGTAGCATACTTAGATTTTTCAAGTTTGCAATGGTTATTCAGTTACACTAACATGCAATTTTAAAACGGGAATCATAGTCAGCTTTGACATCATTTAGAGGGACACACAGAGTTTCTAACGTTGAAGTGCTCAGAAGAATGAATAAAGAAAAAGAAATCACATTAAACATCAAACAACGAAAGTTACAATATTTTGGGCACATTATGCGAGGACAGAAATACCAACTTTTGCAAGTTATTATGCAGGGAAAAAGAAGTGTTGGTAGAAGAAGGATGTCATGGCTGCGGAACCTAAGAGAGTGGTGTAATTGCAATTCTACTCAACTATTTAGAGCAGCTGTATCCAAAGTAAAAATTGCCATGATGGTGGCCAAACTTCATAGCGGAGATGGCACATGAAGAAGAAGAAGAAGAGGGCGTTCCGAGAGCTTTTCAAAAATATATAATAGTACTTTTTAATATCTGTAGATACAAATGAGCTATAACACCCAATAGAAATATTTAAAACTTCACTTTTTGACTATAGCTCAAAAACAAAAGAAGATTTAATGAGTATCTGTATATAAAATACTTAAAACTTTAACAATATCTATTTATTTTAACCTTATACGTATTTCGGCATGTTTACATGCCATTGTCAAAGGTTATATGAAAAAGTAAACAGTTAGTGTTGTTATAGCAATAGAACTTTGTGACTTATCTTGGTAATCGTCTGGAGATGACGTGATTTCTCATTCCAAAACGTCCAGTAGAGGAGAATTTAAGAGGTCAATTTGCTCATTCATTAACGGTACAGTTTTTAAATGTTTGTGAATTTTTAAAAACTGTACCGTTAATGAATGCACGTTTTGGAATGAGAAATCACGTCATCTGCAGACGATTACCAAGATAAGTCACAAAGTTCTATTGCTATAACAACACTAACTGTTTACTTTTTCATATAACCTTTGACAATGGCATGTAAACATGCCGAAATACGTATAAGGTTAAAATAAATAGATATTGTTAAAGTTTTAAGTATTTTATATACAGATACTCATTAAATATGGACTCTAACGAAGTAAAGCTGGAATTGATAAATAAAAAAAAAAGATTTAGTATTTTGTTTGTACCAATGAATTCGTCTTAAATTGAACCAATAACATGCAAACGGCTTTTCATAACTCTTAATATTTACAAAGTTACTCATATAACTACATCAAAAACAAGACAGTACAGTAATTAATGGTAAAACTGAAATATGGTAGACACACATAAATAACTAGTTGTGTAAGTGATAATAAAAATGAAACAACACTAACTTTTACACATAACTGTATTAATTTTAAAATACTAGACATTTTAATTACATGAATATTGTTTTGAACCACTTAAAGACCTAGCAAAACCTAAGCATTTATTTTATCACTTTTAGTTGTTGTTAGTTACCTTTAGGTTTTGCCTTAAACAAGCTCAATAAAAACTTTATAGGAGGGGAGCTGAATTGAGAGATAACTGAATAATTTTTTTACCATTTTTGAAGGAGCATATTTATTTCAGGAAACTTTTGTTTAGAACTTATGCAGTATAATTATCTAGTTGGTTTCCTGTTGTAAATTTTCCAATAATCAAAATAAGATTTTGATATAAAAAAAAGGGAGAGGGGCGGAAGGAAAAGAATATGAAAAATAGTAGCTTTTTAATTTGTATTTTCATTTCCTGCTCGACAGTAAAAAAATCTTTTTTTCTTCTATAAAAGACAAGTTCAAATCAAAATTTACTTTAATAACTAAAGCTATTAATGTTGTAAACTTTTGCCAATAGCAGTCAATTTATGATTATACAATAAGTACTTATAAACTAAAAAGAGCAAAATTTCCTAATTAACAATCTATTTCAAAGTAAGAGCACTAATAATGATTTAAATTCATAAAATACTTCTGGACAATTTATTGTAGTTTCTTTATTATTAATATTCACCAAATATAAGTTGATGGATGCTCTGTCAATTATATTCTCTTCACAATGATTGTATCAAAAATTATAATGAGCAGAGCAATTATCAACTTATGTTTAGTAAAATAGAGTTAAACATATATTTTAAGAACTTAAATAAAAGTCAGTACAGATCTATACAAAACAAAAAATTTTATATAACAGGAAAACTATTTTGTACACGAAAAATCAACAGAAAATAAATATATGCAAAAACAGCAAATATTCTTCAGATCACAAAATTTACTTATCATAGAAAATAATATTCCTTTTACAAATGTTGCCATTGCGTTGCTACAATATTATTACTGGATTCGATAGCTCTAGCAATTTCTTCATGAATACTATGACTTAACCAAAGAGTGTGCAATTTTTTATATCGTTCGGTACATAAACGTAACGGATTTCCACGCCTCAACCCCTGATCGGTTTCGCCATAATCATCCAAATATGGTGGAGAAACAAAGGTGCCTCTCATTGGACTTGCCAAAAATAAAATTTCACATTCCCTTACACGAAGGAATACTCCAATACCAGCTCCGCATTTATATGCATGATAATTGCAAGCACCAACTATCGTTTTGTTCAATTCTGTTTGACAGCAATAACTTTGAGAGCATAAAATCTCACCACAGACCAAACACATTGTAGGGTTTCTTGAATCTTCATGATCACTATTGGGGCATGTGAATGATGATACTGTGTTAATCAGTTCACTGTAATCACTAGGAAGTTCCACCAATTGATTAATAGTTTGAGGTTCGATTTTATTAAATATGGGCTTGTCACCTACAAGGTAAAAAGACACTTCGGGATGTGTACACCATTTTAAAATGATAGGAGACATAACACTGGATTTGAACAGGTCTTCGGGCGTTTGTGGAAGACCCAAATATGTACACATGTTTTCAAATGTGTCCCCTCCAACTTCAGTTAGTTCGGGCATAGGTGGTACATCCGTTAAGAAATTGTAAAATAGTACACAGCAGCGTAAGAATGGCAAACAAATATTTTGGACGTACTTCCAAACATTTTCGGCACCAAGATGCTTCTTATATTTGTTTAGAAGTCTTAAGATATATAAAATTTCTGAGCCTTCATTTGTATCTGTTTCCATTGATTCATTCGTTTCCATCACTTCTTTAAATTCTTTTTCTACATCCATGATGATTAAAATCTTAACAATATGTGCGAGAAATATCACACGTAACGTGTGTAATTCTAAAGTACCACCAGTTGGAACTGGTGTCGGTTGAAACTTGCAAAATAAGCTAGGTAAAGCAAATGTTAACGACACTAATAATCCAAGCGAGTCCCATTGTAAAACTGACGGGTCTTCAGGGTGATGGTCAATTAGCATTGAGAGCAATCGCAAGGCATGGCTGCTAATAGCAACATTTCGTGGCCAAGTGCTTCCTAAAATTCCAGTAATTCTAATTAAGTTTTCTAAGCAATCTCGATGACGACTAGACAGATGTGACAATAATGGTTTGTTAGCATCCCGTAATAAAACTTCGATGGTATGAAGTGTATAAGACAAAGATTTCCATGTCATGGGTGCAAGTCTTCTATCTGATGGATGAGGGTTAACATTAAGACCTCTCGTGTACGGTGCTTGAATAAACAAGTGAATCATTTCAATTAATTCGGTCTTAAGTTCAGGATACCCTGATGGGAAAAGCGCTATAAAATCATCACCGGATTTCCCTAAATCACTGGAGACGTGTTCATATGGACACGAGAATAAAACTTGATGTTTTGGGGTATTACAAACTGCATCACAATCCGGAGGCGTTTCATTTTCGGTAGCTCCAGCACCACTTGCAACATTTTCACATGTATTGCAATGAAGGTTTACACAAGAGTCGGAACAGGTACTAGAACCATGACAAACCTTCACTTTCTTATCTAAGGTAACCATCATGCACGAGAGCCAGTTCTCGAAGCTAATTTCATTCTTTCTGTGACTTGGTTGAATGGAAGATAAGGGCGGAATTAATGGCAGTACAGTGTTGCTAAGACATTCACATAAGGGGCATAGAAATTCCTGTTTATCCACATCGAAACTAGCTGGATGGCGTAGGCGATATGGACGTCTATGTTCCTTAGCCATAATATTATCAAAATATTTTTGCCAACAGGCTGCGTGCATTACGTGACCACAAGTACTTGTATGAGGTGCAGGTCCTCGATTTGAATTCAGGAATAGAGGATCATCAGAGAAAGCTTCGGCAGCTCCGTCACTTCTGTTTAGGCATAAAACGGTTGCTTCTTGAACGAAACCTGCCAGAACTAGCACAGGCCC
Organism: Ctenicera cuprea; assembly: GCA_958336395.1. NCBI lineage: Eukaryota > Metazoa > Arthropoda > Insecta > Coleoptera > Elateridae > Ctenicera > Ctenicera cuprea. The sequence goes on from OY284488.1 coordinate 35,286,546, forward strand.
ATCGAGACTTAATTTTTGAGTTTCTTGACATAAAATGCACGTGTAAGTCTTTTCTATGCTCATTCTAGATGTTTGCTTGGAACCTAAGCATACTGGTAGCTCATCTAGTTTTTCTGTGATATCCATGGCTGAACCTCCTAAATTTGTATTTGCATTTGCAATTAATTCAGCCTGAGCTTCTTCAAACATTTTTGCGTTTTCCTTCATAAATAAGTTTTGCATAGCAGCCATTTGGGCCATAATTTTGGCTCGTTTTTGAGCTGCTAATTTAGCCTTGCGTTGTTTCTCATCGTCTTCTTCTGGGACTGTGGTTGTATTTGTCGTATCCATTGTACTAGTGGACGGTACATCTTGAAGATGTTCAGATTGAGACATACTGGAAACCTGTTTGAATTTATTTAGAGTCCATCTCAAAAGGTCTTTGTGTGAATCAATGCGAGGACTTGAAATTAATTCTTCTACATAGTTTGGTAATTTCCATTTTGCGGCTCTTTCGGCAAATAATAAAATTGGATAGTTGTGTGATTGTTCCTCTTGTAAGGCATAACCCATTAAATGTAACACTTTGTGCAGTTGTGGTTCAGAGAAGCTTCTGGCTTTTAGGTTAACACAACGTTCTAGAACGGTTTGCATGATGTGGAGCATTACGTCGCATTGCAGGAGGTTAACGATCATGCTGAAGGATTCTTTGAGTTTTGGTAAGAGTGGGGGAGGGCAACAATCGAGTTCTCCAGCAGTTTTGCGACGTTTCCGTTGTGTTTCTTCAGATTTTGAAAGTTCTTCACGGGTGTAATGGTAGAAAAATACGTTGTATTCATTAAAGAATGGGTCTTTTAATTCATATACACCTTTTCCACTTCCTTGGCTTGGTTTTTTAAATACTGCTAATTCTTCAATAACGTCATCAAGACCTGTTTCATGCGTAATATCATCCGGGATGGCTTTGTTTAGCTCCGAGTGTGGTAAAGGTTTAATGCAGAGGTGCTGGATGATTTCTTTTTTAACACGATCTTCAGTGGTGGTATCACTAATTCCTGTCACATGCCTTTCTCCAACTATGCTAATCAATAATTGTAAAAATTCTTCAACAATGCTGATAATCTGCCTCATACTGTCTTCCTCGGGGCTTTTCAAGCTCTTTGTTTCAAAATTAGGGTTAGCCCAGTTAATTAAATTGTATTTATTTAAAAGATGGATTAAAAATTCGTTACTTTCTAACAGCGAAGCTCCAACTTGCAGAAGTTGAATGTCACGGTCTAGCATTTCGGTACGACATTTAACATTGTGGTAAAAGTACAGTTGATTTAATAAAGCGTATCCATTTCTCCGCCACATTCCTGCATGAACCTGCGCTATCATCACTTGTGTTCGCAACACAGGCTCGATTATTTGCACGGGTGTCGGTTTGGGCGTTTGAAATTCTGGGCCATCGAAGTTCAGTCCAAAGTTTTCCAAATGGAGGTGCAGTCCAGCAATGAATCTTGAAAGAGGAAGATGTATTGAAACTGGCTTTGATGACACATCATATGGTAAACAAGCAATGCTATGGTCGACCAGCTCCCGTACTTCCCCAGCTTCATTCGGGTCATAACATGGGTTCTCATACAATTTCTTCAAAGCAGCCCTGTAGGCTTTGATCAGGACGACTTTATCAGTTCCACACCATTTTATAGCAAGAGATATGCAATACGCAAGCTTTATGTGTAAATTAAAGGCAGATTCCCATTCAGGTTCATATTCCATATGTTGACCAACTTGTCGGGTTACCGAATCCATACCTTGCATCATAGTGAGTAAATTAAGCATAACCGACAAACCCTGTAAGAAACTCTTACGTAACTCATCTGTCCATGTTTCAGGTATTGCGCTTAAAAGATATCGTAAGTCATACAACATGTACTGGGCTCGTTTAAAAGCTTGACTCGATACATTTCGGTCAAATTCTAATTTTCCCGATTTATTGCACTTCCGTGAGCATTCTGATATGAACGTGTTTAGGAGGATAAACAAAACATCGTCGTGTGCTATCAAATGATGGGCCAAGGTGGGAACGGTAAAAAGTTGTACAGAGAGCGATGAAACAGAGAAGGAATGGTCGTGGTCATCTTTAATAAAATCCTTCATGACATTTCCATAATTTTTTGTGAAAGCTTTTGCTAGTGATTTTTTATTTTCATACTCGAGTAACATGCCAGATATAAGAAGTCGGTGCCAATGAGTTCTAGCACTTTTCCATAATTGAGAGTCGCGAAGCAAAATACCCTTAACTATGCAAGGATCGGCTTGTTGAGGTTTGAGAGATACTTCAGCAAAAACCGCTCGGAATCCTTCACCATGACCGAGAAATACTTGTAACCAGGATAATAATTTCATTGCAAAAAGTTGATGAGCAACTACATGCGCGTGTACTACTAAAACTTTTAATGGTTTATTTCCGTGACGTGATGTATACTTTTCTATTTCCGTTTTTAAGTCATTACAATGTTGAAATGTAGAACATTTAACAACAGCTCGACCTTCCCTATCAATATTTGTTACATATTCAATAGCATTCCGTTGACTACATTTAATAACACGATTTAAAGTACTTATAACTTGTTCAAAAGTGTGAATTTCATCATTATAAAGAACCGTACAATAAGTGTCAATATTAAATAAATCATCCTCAGAGTCACGAAGTCGTAAATCAGCCGTGTGCTCTAAAGTTAACAAGTTATAAGCATACCACAAAATAGCATCATAAACTATACGTGTCCGTTCAGCTAAATCTTCAGGAAGCCGACTACTGACTTCAGCCTGCTCTTGGGTACCTATGATGTGGATATCACAAAAAGGGGCCTTTTTCCAGGCTTCACGGTCTCCACAGTCGCAACAACCTCCACCACCGGAAGTTCCCATCTTGTACTTATGGAAACGATGTTCGGACTTCTTGAAACAATCCACACATAAAACACATGTGTTATCCATTCCACATTCGCGACAGCTGTAAGTTGGTTCTCCCATTTTGAAGACATGGCCGCACACTGAAGGTGGTTTATCGAATTTGCTTAATTGATTGAGGACCACGCTAGGATCTCCATTGAAAATGAACTCTTCTAAAGGGCTGAAAAGAATTCTTTGAGCTTCGTCCTCGTTGAAATTCCAGTTGAGACAACTTTCATTGATGGTAGGGCTGTAAATTCGAGGGACCCAAGTGCGCCAATATTCTTTGAAATGTGAACCGGAAAGTACAGCTTTTTCTAGTTTTTCGTTCCATTTAGCTAGGACATCTTTAATATTAACAGTTGGAGGTGCAGGTGTCATTTCAACATCAGCAATTTCTTCCATCTTATTGATTATTTAACCTTAAACCAAACAAAGAAACATATTGTTCACATGTAGTACTAATAAATGGTCACAGGATTTTAAGAAGGTTAAAGCACTTAAAAGGTATGAAACATGAAATAGTAGTATAAAAAAATTATCTTACAATCACATACCAACTTTCACAAATACGAATCGCGGAACTGAATTTTAATTTGCTGCAGGTGAGAGTGATGATGCTGACACAAAGAAAATAATTTTCTGAAAACTCATGCCTGCTCTCACCTATATTTAGATTTCCTTTTCTCTTAAAAGATATGCTTAAATGCTACTCTTTTACCTTGTAAAAAATGATTTTTTGTTGACGTCAAGGTTGACTTGCGGATTTTGTAAAAAGAAATAAAAACGCACAAAAGGCTCTCGCACCAATAAACCGCGCTCACAATTTCAATAAATTGATGGTTTTGCAACCTACGAAATATATGCAGTTATAAATAATTTTCACAAATTACGACGCATTTTGACGTTTCCTACAGTATGAAGTTGCAGACACAACGAGAAGAACGTAACCTTGCGATATGCGCATTCGCATCAATTTTGTGCTTCGTTCACAATAAATGTAGAAAGTAAATCTACAGAAGGACAAGAGGGACATGTACTAAAAAAAGCTCGTCGGACAACCGCCACATGACCTTTCTCGAATTTATTACAATTTTTGAAATTTTTTTTAGAATTATAGATAGCATAGAAATCGTATCAACATTTTTAAAAAAATTTTAAATTTCGTGTTTATATTGGTTGTTTTTTGAAAAAATAAATATGCTTTTTTCAATTTTACAAATTTTGTATACTTTGAAAATTTGGGAAGGCCATGAATTCTGCACGTATATCGTGACTTGATTCGCAAGTGTACGTATTCAAATTTTTATTCTTGTTCTCGGCATTTGCTGCCAAACTTATTAGCAATAATAATTTCTATTTTGTTTTTTAGTTTTTAGCCGTTAAGAATACGATTGGAACAAGTTACGACATCCGTTGTAGACGTGTGGCTTCCATGGCCTGCTCAAAGTGTTTTTTGATTAAAGAATCAACACAATGTTAAATGAGGGCAGGACCGGACTGGCTGCCCAATACAGCCCGGGATATTAGTTATAAAATGGCTCAACTCGAACACAGCAACAATTTTTTTGTCTTTGCATATTAATTAGTTCATAACTAGCGAAACCCGTGTCTTACGCCCTACTTTTTTATACCTTAAAAAAACAGTAATAAATAAGCTGCATCGAAATGTTAGATATGCACTTAAAGTCGCCCGCAGTACTGTATATTCTTAAATACGCAAGGAGGCGACGATTACGAGTAAATACTAACTAATCACGTTAATGTTTATTATTTTGAAGTGAAAACCCGACTCAGCGGTAGATAGAAACGTGCTTAATTTGTAGAAAATGCTAAGTATACTTGTCCATGTAAGAATACAGGTTATCGTAAATAAATTCCTAGTTTATTAGATGTATGTACTTAATCCCTATTAATGGTGATTGCATATGCTAGGATCGGTTAGCCTTATCTGAAATTTTTTTTTAGTGGTAATTGTAATTTGTACATAATAAAACAACATTTCCAGATATCTGACGTGTTAAAATCTCTACTGCAATAAAATTTGTGAATCTTATATTAGTTAAATATGATTATTATTATAAACCAACCGCGCGAGGCTTCGTTTGCATGATCTCATCTGCATCTCCGGAGATAGACTAAGATGAGAGCAAGCACAGAACATTAAACCTTTAGAGCAAGCGACGGTTAAGTCCCGTTGTCGGTAAAAGATAGGGCAGGTGGAAGGGAGCCCCGAAGCCCGACACCATGAATCTTCTGCGCAGTTTGGTTTGGTAATGAGAGGTACCATCAGATGGTGTTCTTATCCGTATCATATAGACACAGAATGTATACCTTATTTTCCTATTTGCATCTAAAACTGCACTGGTCCAGGACATACCATCACATACAAATATGCGCTTTACATGATGGACGCGTAAAGATCTGGCTTCTAGAAGCGGAGGACCGTCTTCACTAAAAGTCGAGAAATGTATAAAAACGGCTTAGGGCTCACCGGGAAATTCCCGGGAGACAGTCCGGCCCTGGATAAGGGTTGGCCACAAAAAGTGAAACCTATTCATATACATGTGCTGATGTTTTGCTGTCATTACTGTCATTTCGTTATCCTATTAAATATTGTATTACCAAAAGATCTTTAAACTGCCTAAAGTTCCACTGCACATGTAGCAGAAAGAAAGTGTTGTTGGTTGCATACAGTCTTATATTTTAGTTACTTTTGTTTTCTTACTGTTAGGTTAAAAAGCGCTATAAAATTTATGTAAAGTAAATAAAACCTGCCAAGTTTTTGCATCTTCAGTAAAGTTTATAATGCATCCACACGGTTCTAAAGAATTATTATTTATTGAAACTGTGTTTGTGGCTTTAAAAAACTGCTTTTACCTTCCTATGCGTTTAGTGCGGGAATTGATTTTCTAACATTTTCGATTTCGAAATTTTGGCGGAAATACATGTTTTGGACCTTCTAGAAATTCAAAAAAGTTGTTCTTACAAATGTTTGTCCGTGTGTGGGTGTGTGCGCATTATATCTCCGGAACGAATGAGCCGATTTCAATGCGCATTGGAATATGACGCTGGTGCGGTATATCAACAATTCATGTGTAAAAAATATAAAAAATAATCTGAAACCGGAAGCGGAAGTTCAGCATGTTTTTGGTAGTAGTTTTTTCATAAAACATATTTCTAAATCTGAAAACGGAATCTTTTTTCCAACTTCTCTAGCTTGAAAATGATAGCCGCTGAAATGTTGTGAACATTTTAACTTTACCTTTAGCCTACCATTACTCAAAAATGAGTTGACAAAACAGGATCAAATTTGATATTATAATACCACAGTAGAGACAAAATGTTATTGTGAACGAAAATGTTTAAATTGCCAAGTAAAATTATTTTCATAATTTTGAAAATTTTTAAAACAATATTTTTTTTATTATACCTGCATCATAATCCTTGTAAAACAAACCAAAAAGCGTGCGTAAACCCAACATTAAAACACCCCGGTGTTTTAAAGTTGCTAAGCAACAATGACGTCATTAATTTTGAAGCAACAAATTACAAACACGCGAAAAAAAAATTCGAATTCACATAGCAACATAAACAACAATAATTAACTTTTTCCACTACTAGAATTAAACGATATCATTATTTACTTTGTTTTAGAGCCAAGAAGATGAATTTCTTTCCTAGTGGTTACTAATATTTCATTATTAACTACTGGTTAATAATGAAAACAATTGCTACCAATCTGTAAATTCACCATAAACTTTCATGTAAAAATCTTTTGATTTTACTGGTAATAACTGTTCACCAACACTTTCTGCACCTTTCCTAATTTCAGGAGGAGTGCAGTTTTCACTCAAATCATCAAAATTGGACATTTTATAACCACTATTATAAAATATATATTTTACATAAATGTCAATTGAAATTAACTATTCTCTTGTTTTCAAGCAAGGCTGCTTTATTTTTGTGCATATTTGCATTTTTAATTTTATTTTTTATTAATGTAAAATCAATTAATTATAAAGGGAATAAGGGTGCTAGTAGTGGAAAAAATAATATATAAACCACGGTAGAGAAAACTTATCAGCCTCGCAACTTATTTCCCTCGATGTTTCGCATCTCGGGAATTAATTCTGCTCGGCTGAGAAAAATGTCTTGTTTACCTTGGTGTATAATATACTATTAAAAAAAAAGAAAACCGACTTCAAATAAAAACATAAAAGTAACATAAGTTACCTAAAAAGCAAAAAATAAATGTTTTTTATACAACAGTTTAATACTTATTTGTTGTTCCGTTTAATGTAATTAAGAAATTGTTGTTTATTATATAATTATTAATTGTTTTATAATTTTTAAGTCGGTGCCAAGTAAAACATAAAAATTATATACCTTGCTACTATAACAAATTAGATTCGAATTTTTATGTTTTACTTGGCACCGACTTAAAAATTATAATACAATTAATAATTATATAATAAACAACAATTTCTTAATTACATTAAACGCAACAACAAATAAGTATTAAATTGTTGTATAAAAAACATTTATTTTTTGCTTTTTAGTTAACTTATGTTACTTTTGTGTTTTTATTTGAAGTCGGTTTTCTTTTTTTTTAAGTTATTTATTTTACAATTTTAAGTGATGGGTAGACCTAGTAAGGATACTTCTCGAATGAGGAAACGACGGCTAGTTGAAACGGAAGATGAAATACGGAAACACTAAAAAGTCGGTTAAAAAAATAGATTTTGAGGAGTTTCCTGGTGTATCTTCGAAGTTCAAGCTCCAATACCAATGAAATTATAATGGGACCACCTTGGAACTATACTGAACCCAACGTAAAAATCATTAAAATCGGTTCATAAACAAAAAAGTTATGCCCGAACATACATTTAAAAAAAAAAAAAAAACAAACATATATACAGACGAATTGAGAACCTCCTCCTTTTTTTGAAGTCGGCTAAAAAATGCTAACCAATCTCCAGGTAAATGATATGACGTCACATGATAGGCTACTATGTAAGATGAATCAAAATCAAAATGCTGCTTCTTAGCTATATTCTTCTTATTTTCTAGATTATGATGCAGGTATAATAAAAAATAGCGTATAATACACGTGTATAAGAGCCTTTAAAGCACTGCTCCGTTAAAGGGCACTCGGCTTCGCCTCGTGCTTTTAAACCTGTCGCGCGTGCTTTAAAGGCTTGCTTATACACTTGTATTATAATATACTATTATAAAGTGGTCATACTTTGTATGTTTAGAAAGCTAAGGGTCATCTAAAATTTTGTTTGTGTCCCATTTCGCTAATTTCTCTGTGCCGACCTCTATGAATTTTTGAAAATCGAAAATTCAACCTCTCTATTTAATACTTAAGTGCATCAATACTTAGGGTATTGAATTCTCTCCCCCGCAAATAGTCAAAAGCAGTGAAATCCGGAGATCTTGCAGGGCATAAACCCATAAATTTTAAATTACCGAGATATAGTAGAAAATTCAGAAGTTAAAATAGATTTTTTTTTGTAAATTGCTTAAGAATTCCAGACATCAAGTAGAACTCACTGTTGATATAAATAGAGGCAAATTAAAGGCATTAATATAAATGTTCTAAGATCAACCGTACACAGCGCCCTCTATACTTCGGAAAATATTAAAGTTCGTCAATTGACCAAGCCACATGTGTATTAAAAGCAGTTTGTAACGACAGTAGTACCTGCTATCGTTTTTTTTTTAGTTACTACTCTCTAACAATAAATAACAAAATATTACATATTACTTTGCTTGTTACATGAGGTATGTAATGCTATTAAAGATTACACATTGAACATGCAAGTTTTGCAAGACACCCTCTTGAAATGTGGCGCCCCTGAGACACTACGCCCTTAAACCATATCCCTAGTGGTTAATCCGGCATCTCCGTCACTGCACGGAACAGGTAACATAATCGAGGACGGCTTTGAATACAAGTCTATCAGTTTTATTGATTTACAAGGATATTTGTTATGTTACATTCAAAAATGGTTTTCATGGAGGAACGTAAACGTATTTACCAGATGGGGTTGCAACTGTAAATTAAATTATATTGTTGCATATTAATATTTTGTAAATAACATCAAGTAGGTAATATATTTTCAACATTTTACCAGGACCAATAAAATGTATGAATCGATTATTACAGACAAACATTTTTTTTTATAGCCGCTTAAAATTTATATTACTATTTGTTCTTTCTGTAGGTACTTGATCATATTATTTTCCCAAAAAGTTAAAGAAAAACGATTTTGTGTTCCCAAATAAGGAAAACTTTTTATTACAGAAAACTGCAACGTGCTCGGTGTTGTTGGTATTGCGGAAATCATTATAAATCGTGTCTTTGTTTGGCGTTAAGATTGAGTTTTCCTGTTCTACATCCTTTTGATGTAGTTGTTTTGATTACAAAATAAGAGGTGGCGCTAAAGTCTGTTAAAAAGCTGCATTTAAAATAAGTTATAGTTTCGCTTGTCGTTGGAAATAATGTTATTTTTGTTTATTAAGTAATATTGATTTTAAAAAACGAAAAAAAATTTTTTGAAAAAGCGATTGTAGTTTTAGATTTACGAAAACACATACAGGTTTATGATAGTTATTTTATTTTTTTTATATAATTTTGTTTTAATAACTGAACGAAAAAAAGGTTATAAAAAAGTACTGTATTTGTAAGGAACAGAAGCAAAATTGGATTATATACGGATTTATATCTCTGGGTATACGGTAGACTAGGATGCATAGGTTGGGCGGCGCATCTCAAACGCGACGACGCCGACGCAACAATACGGGCGCCGCGACCCATAAAGCTGTTGAGGAAAATCATAGTGCGGCGAACTGGTTTTCAGAACAGACGCGTACGGATTCGTCTTTTTCACAGACGACACATTTAACCGCAGTGGTATTTTTAGTCCGAGTTTCCAAACACTGGGCTCCAGAAGGAACCAACCGCCACTGTTTCCTATGCACTTTAGAAAGTTCACGTTGGCCAATTTAAACTTTGCTTATTAAGTGTTGTGGTAATTTATTTTGCCTCTAGCGCGGCACCCAACTGAATTAAATTGAATTATTAAACAGGACAGAACTTAGAGAGTGTTTTTGACAAAGTGATTGGGCAATACCAGTGTTTAATTAAGTTATATTTTTCGAGTGCGGTTGTTAATTTAAGTTAGTGAAAGTGCAACTCAAGTGAGAAGATGTCGAGGTGAGAGACCTGTAGGGTGGAAGAATGCGTCGCACGAGGGGGCCCATTTTTGCACCATGAGCCCCAGGGCATGGCGGTTGCCTTCCTGCTGATGCTGGCAGCGGCGCTGGCCCTAGCGGCCCCCGATTGGACCGACTGCCAGTCGCCCTGCATCTGCAAGTGGTCTTCCGGAAAGAAGACGGCCCTTTGCAGAAATGCAGGTTTCACCGCCCTCCCCGACAATCTGGACTCGGAAATGCAGGTCCTCGATTTATCAGGCAACTCCATCCCGAAACTCGGAAAGGACGCCTTCAAGAACGTCGGGCTTCTTAATCTTCAAAGGATCTACATGCGCTCCACCAGACTTCGCGAAGTCCACAGGGACGCCTTTCGAGAATTAATTATTCTCGTGGAGGTTGATTTGTCGGATAACGAAATTACTAATCTACAGCCTAACACTTTCTATGGAAACGAGAGACTGAGAATACTCTGTCTGAACAGGAATCCCTTGCGACGACTTGGACAGGCTCAGTTCCCAACGCTTCCTCATCTAAGGACGCTTGAGTTAGAGGGCTGTCAACTCGAGAGCGTGCATCGGAATTCATTCATCCACTTGGTCGCTTTAGAATCGCTCAACCTTAAATCAAACAAGCTCCACAACTTGTCAGAAGCAGCTTTTATGAACTTTGCTCATTTGAAATCTCTTGCACTGGACGGCAACCCTTGGAAATGTGACTGCGAGTTGCGTGGCTTTAGGGATTGGTTTCTTTCCAGCAATTTGCGCTCTGTTTCTCTTCTTTGTCGAGAACCCCAGCACCTGGAAGATCTTCCATGGGAAGATGTTCCTGCGGAACAGTTTGCCTGCCCCCCTCAGGTTGGTATTGTGTATAATTTGAAAAGGTTTGGGTGTTATACCAGCAAGGCGCTAAAAGGAATCATACAGTAAAAATAAACACAATTAAACGAAAACTAAACGTAAACGTAAAAGATTTGAAGAAGGTAACCAGCAAAAAGGGCGAATAGAAATAGATTTTTCATTTATTATTTGCAGAAGTTGGTATAATATTTAAAATTGCACATTTATGGGGACCTCTTTCTCTACCTCCAGCCCCTCTTTCTTTCGCTGCCTATAAATATTTATACGGTGTGTTTAAAAAGTAATTACATAAGGGTTGGCCATGGAAAATAAAATTTCTGTCTTTGCATGCTTTAGAATTTAACTGTCATCACTCTGCCAGTGTCACTACAAATAACAAATTACAAGCTTAACCTAAAAATTTTAAGTGACATTATATTTTTTTGTTTAAATTCTAAAGCATGCAAAGACAGAAATTGTATTAGCCATAGCCAACCCTTATGTAATTACTGTTTGAACACACGGTACAATAACAAACGAACGAAACCCCCTCTTTCTTCCGCTGCCTATAAATATTTATACAATAACAAACGAACGAAACTTCATACGTTTAAAAAGTAAAAGTAATATACAAATTTTTGGAAATTTTTTTGACCTTACAAATTCTTTTACAGCGAATTAGTAGTGCAAAAAAAATTGATTAAATTTTTAACCAGACGAATAATTAAAAACCGGACTAGATCAGCTCAGAACCCGACATTTGGTAACCATAAGATATTATAAAAATTGTAGTTGAAAAAATATAAAATATTTTTTTTAAATATTTAGTGCATTAAAATGAGATGTAATTTCAAAAATGTTATTTATAAAATTTATAAAAAAATATTTTCACTAAAAATTTAAGAATATTTAATTTTTTTATTTGAATCTGAAATATTTTGTTGATAAACAAAATATTTCATAATTATATATAATTTGAGAATTTTGGAAAACCCAAGCTCGTTCAATGCTTTCTGGAAGACAGTTCAGTTTTTTAGTTAACAAAAATAAGATAAGATAGGCTTCCATTTTATTTTATTATTGTTTCTAAATTTAAACAGACCAGCTGAACTTGTTCAACAAAAATGCAAAAGTTTGCTGTAGTGTTGGGTATTAAATTTAAATTAACTTTTATTTGAAGCCTTGTTGTTACATGAAATCTAATGGGAATAATACATTAATGATATTATAATGTCGAAATAAAACATGAAATGCAAGAATGTAGCTCGTAACGTGCCGCAAAAGTAGTAAAAAGCGAAATCTCATATAAAAGTTTGCCAAAAAAGCACTAGGGACACAAAATAACTGCTACAAACATTTTACTCTTTCGGTTGTGCTTTTCACATATAATGTTTAGGATTCTTTTACACGATAAACATACAAAAAAAATGTTACCTTGAATTTTATTTTATTTGGATTATAATATATCAATATCTATTTTTTTGCTTATTATGTATATTTTTTGAATTTTGCCATGCTTTTGTTCTAATAAAAGAAATACAATTTCAATACAAAAATTAAAATTTGCATTTGCAAATATCATTTTTATGAACAAAGTTAATATAAAATAAATTAAGTTAAATGCAAAAAGTGCAATATGAGGAAGTACAAAGGCATGTAGAGCATCATCAGATCGTCCTCAAAAACACAAACATTTTTGGTGTTTTATTTGGATTTGAGGGTTGATTTTAATACCTTGATTGGAAAACCCTATTCTCTGCGTATATTTGTTCTAGGTATCGATTTTAACCTTTTTTTTGGACGGTCAATTCGTAACAAATTGTATTTTAAAAATACAGAAAGAAAAAGGAGGGCGAAACATTATTGCCTGCTATTTCATTAGCACAATCGCTGATAAGCAAATTAACAAACCTCTTTACTCTATTAAAAAATTCCTGCCTGAAAATTATTCTCACACAGGATAAAATTCTATATTTAAAAGCATTGCTTCAAAAATTCACCCAAGGAGTTTATTGTCACGCAGAAAGGTTTTGCTTCCCTTTTTTAAGGCGTAGCAACGTTGCATGCGGTAAAAGAATTAAAATGTTTAACATTGTCAGCATTAGCATAGATAAGAATTGCATGTTGCGAATTTATTAGTGGAAAACAACTTCTGGTTCAGATAATGTTTACTTCTAGTCAATGGAGTTTTTATTTAGGTAGTTCGGTCAAAGTTTGAAATGGGAAAAAACAAAATTTAACTAAAATTTCCTATTATCGCATTATTAGGCAGTCATATTAGCTTGTAATATAAACCAACTCCTTGTTATATATTAATAGTTTTTTTTAGGATTTCGGCTTAATATTTTAATCATATTGTTAACTATAAACAATTGTAATTATTTTTAAAGCAACGATTTTGTTTTGAAATTATGTCAATTTTTCTGAATCTGAAGGGGCATTATGTGTATTTTCCTGCACATATTGTGAAAAGGTTTTCGTTACTTTAGGATGGTTCAGATTGTAAGCTGAGAACTTCTTAAACAGAATTTCATTGTTTATAAGAGGGTTCAAATTAAGTTTCTAAACTCGTATAAGTTATCTGCGCCTAACTTTAATTTGCTTTGTTATATATAACCATGGTGACGAACGAGAGTATCGGCACTCTAGGGCAACTTGTGTAAATACACCAATCTTACTCGTAACCAATAATAATAATAGATCAAAACTGAACCATAGAATTTTAAAGCTATTTCGTGCTAAAATAGTACAAATGCTCTTATACTTCTGTTTTATGCCTTTAGGTTACGGTAACCCCGTACCCTTTGGTACAAGCAGAAGCTGGTGGTAACGTGAGCTTCGGATGCCACGTGACCGGGGATCCAGAACCAGAAGTGACGTGGCTCTACGAAGACAGACCCATCAATCATACATGGCTCGTTTTAGAAGCCGAGGAAGGTCTTTTGGACAAGTGGGCCAATATCAGTGTATCTAATGTGAGTGACGCCGATGCCGGTGTGTACACTTGCGTAGCAAAGAACTCTTTAGCTGCTATAAGCAGCAACGTAACTTTGGTGCTGCCCGAGGTCGTGACGGCGACGACCCTCAGTAAATCGGAATCGAGGCTCTTGTGGTGGATTCTGGTGTGCGTAGGTGGAGCGGTGGTGTTTTCGGTAATGTGTACAGTAGTGACGGTGTGTTGTGTGAAAAACAGAAGTCGGAGACGGCGTCGGAATTTGAAGGCCAGCGTGAGCTTCACGGACCAGGAGAAGAAGCTGCTGGACGTCAGCATAGCCACAACGACGGATCGTGGCACCGGTAGCTGTGAAGCCCTAGGACCAGATTTGGAGGTGATGGAGCCCCCCGTACACATCACCATCGAGAGCGAGCCGCTGCCTTTGGCGGTCTACCCACCTCCCCCCGAATTTTCCACGAGTGTTTTGCCTGCGGGCGCGTACGGAAATATCCTAATCTCTGTGTCTGTGAGTCGAGACCCCTCAATAGATGCATCCAGGTGTCCTGACCTGTTGGACTTACCTCACAGGGTCAAGCCGGTGTACCACGGGATGGCCACGCTTCCCCGACGGCCTCGCGCGGTACCACAGTATGATAACATGGGCCCTCGTGTCACCGCGGGCGGCAGCTCCACCTTGTCGCTGCCGGGATCCGCGGCAGAGCTTCCGCCACCTCCTCCACCTCCCAGCTGCGCCCCGCTCACCCCCGAGTTCGTCTCTCTATAACCTCCCTGTGGTTCATCTTGAATTAGTGCCTTTGCTCATGTACACATATCTAAATGGTCTAGTCGTGCTTGTGATATTTGCAAATGTTTAACTTTGAAATTAAAATACGATTTATAATTTTTTGGATATTTCAGTTTGCGTTAGAAGATGACCTATGGTTAAGATGGGCTTAGGTTGTACAGATAGATGTAGAAGTTACAAAGTAGTTGTTTTCTATTTATTGCTTTGTAAAAAAAACGTTTGTCAATGCTAGTTTCCGTCTGTCTTTGTGTTACTTACACATATGCTCATCTTAAGTAAATTATAACTTCTGAAGCAAACTGTGCATACAAAAATGTTATTTATAACAGCAGCAAACGTGATCGAGCCATACGTACACAATACGTGGTATTAACTTAATGATTAAAATTGATACCGGCATTATTTAAAAAAGTAAAAGTAGAGTTTGGTGAAAAGTTATTGACAATACCTAAGCAATGTCTTTGTCGGATTGTTTGCGAGGTGCAATCGGTTAAATATCTTGTGGAAATTAACATCCATTTCTTTCAATACTCGCTTCTAATATAATGCAATACATTATTGCATCAAAATTTGACTATAGTTTTTATATCATTGTATTATTCTTATTTTTTTTGCACGTTTGCAAAAGCAGTAGTGGAACTACATAAAATTTAAAATATAAATAGCGGTCGGGGGGCAAGTTCTAAAAAAAAGTTTATAAAATATTAGGCACGTTTAAATCCCGTTTTATAGAATTGTCTGGTTAACTGCATCATATCATATAACAAACGGTTGATATCATCATCACTATCGTAATTATTGTTTCTCTCAATAAAGTTGTTCGTGTACACTTCGGTTTTAAATATTTAAAACACTAGTAACATTTTCTATTTAAATAAACTATACTTTATCAACATTTTAGAAAAATAACATATCTGCTGTCGATATATGTAAAAAATATTAAAGTTTGTGCAGGTAGCTGCTAATTGACGTCAGTAAGATGCATTAGCAACCTGTGGCCTTCGGCTACGTTAAGCAAAAATTTAAAATTTGATTCACTGTTCTGTTTGTTTAATTCGTGTATTTGTTTTTTTAAATAACATCAGCTTTCTCAATTTTAACAATGCTTTTGCCTTTTCTTCACAATAGCGCTAACACGCTTTATTAAAAAAAAATAATTATAAGTAAATAATTGCAATTATTTAACAAGTAAATTTGGCTCTTTAATTAGTAATTTAAATATGTGTTTTTTTCAAATTCCCAGTCACCACGAAACAAACGATATGCACCAGAAGTGGTCACACCACAATGCCACTGTTGAAGAATCTCGCTTTTAAAGCCTTTATTTATGTTAATTCGCGAATATGCGTGTCGATTTCTATTAAAAATAAAACATTTATTGTGGGCGTGCTAATATTCAAGTTTTAATACATAATTTTAGAGAAACGTTGTAATTTACATACTAAACAACATGTTCTTTTTACCTGCAAAAAATAACCATATCTAGCTTGAGCTCAGTATAGAACTGGCTTCTACAAAAATAAGATCTCGGAATAAATTCCGTACATTACTGATTGTTTAATAACAATTAAACGAAATTTGAGTCATGGCTCACAATTGAAGCAGAAGTTGCCAACTTTTCATTGTACCCAACATGCACACATACAATGTAAATTTCAAATTTAATTAATTGGTTGCCTACAAGCAAAGGTTAATTAAATTGTTAATTACTAAATGAAGTTCATATTAGCCGTGCCAATTTAAATTATTGTCATTTATTTAATATTAATGCACGTTAATTTGTCGCTCAGTTCATTAATTTTAGGCTTTTATAATTACTAAATGACTGAATTGATTATTCAGTAAAGAATATTGTTTATTGGACAATTTGTTTTTTAAATTTATACCTTTTTTTCAGTTTTGGGACTGCTTATAGTTTATTTGGGGATGGCATTGCTTGCAAAGATATTACAGTGTTGAGAGGAGTTTTTTGAGAATCACGGCCCGTTAAAACTGCTTGTAATTAATTTTAAAGAGAAAATAAAGCTGATAAATTTTCTCAAGACGTTGATTAAATTCTGAGTTGCTTGTTGCAGTAATTGATATTTAATAGTGACGAATTGCTTTTATAATTTAATATATAAAATTAATTGAAGTGTACGTATGACTAACTATTTTTAATATGTTTTAATTTTAAATAATTAAAAAGATATTGCGTTGAATAGCAATCTCTGTAACGTTGTTTTAAAATTAAAGCTGAATATTTGCCGATAACATAAGATGACTAGATGATTTAGATGTGTATTTTGTATTTTCAATGTTCATTTTCACTCCTATTTCGTACACGTCTTTGTGTAAAATAACATTTCAAATTTTAATATTTTTTGTGTATTATAAGACCTATAGCGATTACTGTTTTTATTACGATTTATCCTCTTCACGTGGAAGTTGAAGGACTTTGACTTGACCATATTCTAAGCATTTGAATGATATTTCTGTTAATATGCGTTGTTGATCTGTTAGACAAATTAAAATAAATTAATCTTTGTAATGAACCGATTTGTTTACTATTTCCCCTGTAAAATCTAAAAGCATCGGCGACCACCTATTGGGTGTTTGATATATACCCGTATGTGGGGGTAATTTGTATCGCCCGAATTTAAACTAAATACAAAATGTGCTCAGCAGTGCTTAATTAGCAACGAGAACAATAAATTCGCGCTGTCCAGCGGGTGGCAGTGCCGCGAAATTAACTGATCATAACTTCCCGTTTCATTGTGATGCTGTTTTGACCACTCGATCTCACGTTCATTACCAACGTAATTAATTACCCAAAATTGCTCTATCCCTAAAAGGGAAAACGGTTTACTCATTTCCTTCCCAGCCCCGTCTAATATCTCGCGCGAAAACAAACTTCCAACTTACATACAACAACTAGTTTCGCTAAGAAACGCCTCCGTATAACCGCTTACGTCTCCTTCAATTTCCGCTTTTGTTTTATAGACAATTTTATTAAATCCCGGCTAGTACATTTTCACTATACTTACTAAGGCATATGGATGCCACCCGTGCGCTTTAATCGTTTGTAAACGCTATGCTTCTATGGGTATTACCGTAAAGTTCCGCTTCAATTACCGATTAGTAGCAGATGTTTCATGCCAGGATCAATTTGGAATTGACAGCTTCATCGCTATTCCATATTTAATTTAGATTGAAAGCTTTATCTTTAGTTCCCTTTTTGTGTGTAATTTAGAAACTGTCGTTATTGACAAGCATTTCTCTTAAGGAAATTTGAAAAGGATTATCCTGGTATTGAATTTTTTGAAAAAAATGCTGAAGGGGCATTTTAAAATTATTATTGTTAAAATTAATTAGGAAAAGTACGAAAATTTAAATTACATAAAAACTATCAAAAAAATAAAGATTTGTTTGACTTAAATGTGTTTAAAAGAATATAAAAAATAGCGTGTGCAAAATTACTTTTAAATTAAGAAAAATGAAATAAAATATTACATTAATGTAATTCTTTAAAAATTAATGTGTAAATAATTAGAGAATATCCTGAAAAAAAATGAAAAATACGTTGAATACGAATTAATGAGTTCCTTTGACGATTTTCTAAACCTTTTCAATTAAAATTTCTGCAAACCTTTAAACATAAATATATGAATATTTCTTAAAAATCATCATTTGTATGAATTTATTGAATGGAAAAATAGGCTCAGGAGGTTTGGAACTTATAAGTGGTAAATATTAAAAAAAGCAGGAGAAAAAAAAGTGCGTTTGCTTGAAAGAATCATACCCTACAACATCCAACCGCCAAAAAATGTGACTACATTTCCTAGTTTCTGTGGAAATTATTAAACTTTCTCGGTAATTTTGCAATATCATTGCAAATTTGTTTAAGTGCAATATTGTAGTGAAATTTGTTTTTCATGTATGGTAATATTATTACCGAATGCCTATTAAATATTCAACAATTATATCAGAATTGATTTGCAAAATAACCGGGCTCAATTACAAAAACCTGTTGCATAGCAACGAGTGTTTGTTTTGCTTCAAAATTTATCTCGGCAAAACTAACGAAAGTCGCTATCTGACAAGTTTCTGTAATTTAAATCATATATTTTTTAAATTGCCAGACGTATATGATTGGATTATTTCACGAATAATATATCAATGTCAGACTAATTTTATTTTTTAAAACTGTCTAAAACAAATGAGTAGTTTTCTTAAATTTTACGCAGATTATTTCACTCTTAGTATAAGAAGCCAATCAGAAGTCACAATTCGTAAAATACCTCCCAATTACATTCGTTTTAAACGGATAAAACAGCACCTTGGTGTTTTCAGCATATATATTTGGTTAGGTTTGATATATCTTAACGACGAAACGTACTTTCTTGATGATAGCAACACCAAACAATGGGAAGATTTTCAGTTATTTCTTAAATCAGTCGCTAGATGTCAGTAGGGCCAAATGCGTGTTAATTATTGCCCACAACATATGTAATGATGCAATAGATGTCAGCACGTAGTCTCAGCCAATCATGGAGCTTAAATTTTGTGTATTAACGCGGTTGGCTCTGCTCCCTCTAGTAATGCATATTTTGAAACAATCCTCTCATTAAGCAAAGACGGATTGCAGCTTTGTTTCGTAATTGTAAAATAATCTATCCAAATTCGATTCGTGATTTTAATTTCTTTGTGATAAATATATGGAATATTGTTTTGCAAACTTTTACCTTTGAACAATCGAACTCGCGCTGACAATATTTTCCGTCTTTACAAAACGCCCCGTGTATGCTGTTAAGCAAAATATTGCATTTATATTAACACGAATTGCAACGCAACAAGTTTTCGTTTTTATTCCGATGCCGGAAATTTTTTGAAAAAATTAAAAATTTTTCCTTGTCCAAGAGAGTTTAAAAATTTCAATATTTTTGGACATTTAAAAATATTTAAAAATTTCTAAAAGTGTTTTGAACATTTTTAGTGTTTTCTAATTGCAAAGGTAGGAAGATCGCGTTTGCCCAGATCAGCTTTTTTAGACATGCGTAGGTTCTTTCTCTATATTGAAGTAGAGCACCCCTTTACTTCCTCCCTTTTTTGGCCGACCAATCTCGTTTTATTGGGGTTTCATCCCAGTGTGATTACTAGTGCATTAACATAAACCTAGATTGGGTTTTCGACGTTAAGTCTCATGGGCTATAAATTGTATACAAACACACGCATAGAAATCATGGCGAAGCTCGGTTTTTCAGTATTCTCGGACCCTAAAACATGCATTTCCATCAAAATCTCAACTTCCGAAATTTTCATGAATAAAATACTCTTAGCGAGGAAGGTAGAAATTAAACAGAATCCTACCGAGTGTTGGTACATGATTGTATTATTGTACGCATAATATATCCAACTGCCAAATTAACTTTCTTTTTAGAAATACCAAGTAAAACAAATTAGTAGTTTGCTTAAATTCAGGGCCGGATTAGGGTACAACTGGCCCGGGGGCTAATTCCTACATGGGGCCCTCGTAATAAAAAAAATGTATTTGAAAACCGGTATTTAAAAACATGCATTTATAAACACGTAGGGACGTAGTTATAATAATATTTATATTAAAAGTACCTATATTTTTTTAAGCTTTTGTTACAGAATATTTTTAAGATTGTAATAAGAATGATTTATTTTATTTTATGAGCACTTCCGGCCTTCGGCCGGGCCCCTAGTGTTTTGGGACCTAGGGCTATAGCCTCCGTAGCCCCCCTTCTTAATCCTAGGCTGCTTAACTTTTATCTGAACTAATACCGTAAGCGATTATAATTTAGTCAGACATAATTCTCGCATATTGTTCAGCAATATTTTGCTTAATTTTGCTTAAATTATTACACGATTAAGAAACGAAACTAGAATCCTCGTTTGCTTAACTGTTTAGTGTTACTGCTATGATCAAGAAAGTGCATTTTGTTTCAACAATCGCAAGGATATTACGACCCACCTTCGTATTTTCTTAGCTGAAACCACCATGGTACTGTTTTCTCACTTGACATGTTGCTGTCTTATCAGTTAAACGCGAGTGTGACTGGCAGATATTTTTCTAATTGTGGATTATGTTTGGCTCCTTATAGTTAGCGTGGAATAATTTATACAAACAACATTGATGATTATAATTTCTTCAGGATCAATTTTATGGGATATTGGTTTGCAGAATTTTGTTTTTGAGCAACAATACTTAGCGTTCCGACGCTTTTGAAAAAAATAACCACAATAGCTATACATTTATCCGACAAAATTAAAATTACGTAAGGTATTACCCCCGATAAATTTTTGCACGTCAAAAATAATCGGTGGGGACAAATTTTACTACACGGCAAATGCGAGGTTGAAATTTGTCGATATATTATGAGTGGAATAACCACAACTGATTTTTGCTTTCTATTCTGCTTACTCATGCTTTTGTTGCCGCTGTCTTCGATTTGCCCTGATTTACATAGCCACAAAAGCATTAAATTATTTGGCGTATTACAAGTAAAAACATATTATTCCAGTTAATTATAGTGAAAAGAGTGTCCACTGACCCGGTAGGTCGGTCACCTGTCCTGGCGTGTTATTGCACAGAATGGTCCTATCATTAAACACTTCCACAAAATTAAATTAATAAAATTATTCCTTAGATTTGTAAATACCAATCGCGTTGTATAAAAAAGGTTTCGGAAAAAATGAGCCGAGTAGTGTAAATCTGAAACTGCAATTTTATTTTGAAAACAAATTTTTCGTGCATTTAATTCGACTATAAACATCTCTTGTTTTTACTTTCTTTATAATTTCAGTATTGGACGTTTTGGACCTCCAGGAACCCAAAAAAGTGGTTTAAAAACTGTATGTCTGTGGCTGGGTATGTATGTATGCATGCGTTATAACTTCCTAACGAATGATTCGATTTTGACGAGGTAGAGTGTGGGGGTATATCAAAAATTTCGTGAAAGTTCGAGCTTTACTTCATTGAAGTTCATTTTAATTTATTGTAAATAAAACAATTCTTAACTTCAACAGTTTTTTTTTATTTTAGCTTAGGCTAAAATAAAAAACCCGTTGAATAATAAAATAAAAATAATAATAAAAAATCCGAAACCGGAAGCGGAAGTTAGACATGTTTTTTGGTAGCATTTGTTTACGAAACCAAATTTTGTATCCAATAGAAATCCAACGCTTTCTGTTTTTAAATTTCTAGCTTTAAGATGGCGGCGGTTACCATTTTACAAAAATTTTGTTTTTAGCGCTTTATTATTCAAAAACGGGTTTGACAGATCAATTTTAAATATTTTATTGTAATAGCCCTATAGAAACATGAGATTACTGTGCACTAAAGGTTTAGAAAAGTTAAAAGTTATAAAGTGAAAAAAATTTAGAAAGTTTCGGAAACCTTCCAAAAAAATATTACTCAAAAACTATTAAAATTGTGAAGTGAAAAAAATATCAAAGTTTTGACTTTTTCAAAACATGCTGGTCAAAAACAGCCCACACAAGTTTTTTTTAATTAAATTTTGTAAACTTACAGAACTTTAGATCAGTTACAATTTGGTTTGTGTCTTAGACTGCTAACTTTTTTGTGACACCTTCTATGAATTTTTGAAAATCGAAAATTCCTACCCTCTTGTTTAATAAACGGAGGTAGATAAAAATTTTATTTTTGCTAAATTTTTTATGAGTAATAGTAGAATAATGTTCTTAAGTTAATTGGTAACTACGACAATATGAGGGGGGGGGGGGTAATTTTTCTTTTTCACTCAATTTTTGGTGGAAGAATTTGTCCTTTTTTGGGTTTCTTTAATTCCAAGCAATGTTTTTCTACACAATCAATTTTCTTCAAAAAAAAACTAAAAAAAATTCAGCGTACTATCAGATTACTTTACAACGTCGTTCGCTCTCTCTCTCTCTCTTTATCTGACTCCCATGCGTTGACTGAAGTCTTTCAGCGCGTGATCGAAGTACACACACTCTCTTTGTAGCCAATGTTAGGGCGTAACACATTAATAATTTTAAGATACTTTTGAATATGTGATAACTGATCAGTAACAATATCTAAAGTATAGGAAAGTCCAGGCGAAGAACTTCACTAATTTTTTACTTTCCTCTCGAGCATAGCTAGAGGATGGTATTGTATTATCCTTGATTTTGATGACTTTATTTGTTTAGTTTCATGCATTTTCCGTGTGTGGAGATTATTTTTGAATGTTTAACACGGTAAAGTTTTTGTTGCAACCTAAGTTAGTAAAAGCAAAGTTTGTAGATGTTTGTAAAGCAGCACACATCGTGTTCTTGTCTAACTCTGGTTGAATTTTGTTAAGTGGTAACCGCTTGCATTATAAATAATAAATTTACATCAAGGAGTTTAAGACGTGACCTATATCTACGGTATTTGCGTTTAAAATCAATCACGTTGCTTTAGAAGTTTACTCAAGAACGTTTGAAAATAACAAAATTATTTTTTTCTTTTTGGTGTAATTAATTTCATAAGATGCGTTACAAAGCAAACATCAAAACCATTTAAGTTGCGAAGTAATCTTGTAAAAATGTAAACAAAATACACACTCCAAAAAGCTTAATTAAAAACTAGATGAAAGGGCTTAAAAAACCTTCACGTCCTGATTGCTAAAAACGTGCAGGTGAAAAGAACCCTAACAACCGTTCAAGGTGTTTTTAAAAGCCAAAGAAGTCGCTTACTCTCGCTTGAGAAGAAATTGTCAATAGAATTTTAGTTCACCCGAACGCTTTTGACGAACTTGTCTTACTAATTTTTTCTTTCGCTTTTCAGTTGAGCTGCTAGGGCAAGACGTTTTTTCCCTTTTTATGTCGGTTTCGCTGATTTGATATTTGAGAACCTGACTACAATTTATTTCAAGTTCGATCGAGGATGTGGAATATCAAGAAAAACAAAGACGTCGAACTGTAGGATAAACTGATTATGTGTGTTTAATCGTTTTGTTTTGTTCTTCTCGAGACGGGTAGATATTTTTGTAAAAGGATGTAGAAAAAGATCGAGTTGGAAAGGTTCTATTTGCGTTTAATTTGGTTCGGTCTAATCTGAAATAAATGGAATTGAAAACTGTTTTTTATTTTTAGCGGTTGGGGTTTTTAAATGCACTGAATCTATCAAGAGATATCAGTTATATTGTAGAACGAGATGAGTTAATAAAAATCGGAAAAAGTTAAATCACTTCCGCCGTTTTATGATGTCGGGAAAGTTTTGTCCGGCATCGTAAAAATGTTGAGGTTTTGTTTCCTGTTATTAATTTCAAAATTATTTTCCTGTGGCCAAACTATTCCCCATTGTGCTTACAGAATGTTGGTAAAATTTGCTAATTCATCCCCTTTTTTATTATCCTGAATAACAACACTTTTTTGTACAATTAATTACAGGGCTTCGTTGTAAATTTAAAAGAGAATAAGTAAACGGTGTAAAAGTAAGTTCCAATTGTCATACGTTTGTTTTTAATTAGAATTGTAAAATTTAATTCTTTTTGCGTATTTAAAAAACTTGTGGAACTTGCAAATAAACAGTGCAACTGTTAAATCACTTGCGTAGATACGTCTGAGAAAATACTTTAAATTTTTGTTTTGAAGTTCTTACTTATGGTACTTCTGATAGAAACTTTGTTATTATGCTTTAGAGTAATAACACTGGAAACCTTCGTATACATACTTCAAATTATGTGCGTCAATTGTCATATTACTACTAAAATTTAGACAAGTTTCTAGAAGCGTTGGAACAATAATAGAGTTAATGTTTGGGTAGCAACCAACTGTAGATTAATTACTGAAACGCAAATGGACACTAACTTAAACTATTAGTAAAGCGTTGATTAATTTTACCTACAGCTGTCCAATTCAGATGACCAGTCACTGAAGTTACTAACCACGAAAGCATTTGAATTGTGTTGGTTTTGAATAGGAGAAAAAGTTTGAATGCAAAACAGAAAATTCCTTATTAATTATAGAACAGAAAGAGTTAGCTAATACTTACTACTAACAAATGCATGAATTAATCGAATAGGAAAATCATGCCAAAAGAACCATACAAGCAAGATGGTGTTCTTGCACACGATGTTTTATGTAAGAAGTAGTTACATTATGTTGTCAATCAAAGTATAATAGCAATTAATCACAAAAATAAGACGGAAATAGTGAAATAACATTATTTATATCTCTTCTCAATTTTCTATTGAATAAAGCCCGCTTCGCATCCAGCGAACAAATTACGTCCGTCCAATAAATTTCCCTCTTTGGTTGTTTTAGGAATGGAATGATTGATAGTAACAACAGTAATGAACAAAATCCGGGTAAGTCTGTAAACTTGGTCCGGACATTTCCGTTTAGCAATCCCTTAAGCCTACCCTCTCATATTTCTTCGATTCGTCTTGTCTTTCGTTAAACTTTACTGGGGATCTTTCCGGTGAAACTGCCCGGAATTCAAACTACCTGTTTAGCGAGAAGTGCGTCAGACTAATACAGAGCAGGTATCAACATGAAATCCCTGGAGAAGTAACAAGTGTGCGGTTCAGTTTTAACATAAATCAAACGGATATTTTTAAACAAGTTATTTTCTTGGAAAATAACTGCTTTAAGAACGGCGCTGCTGGGGCGAAGGGTGAAATAATTTTTCGATAAAAAAAAATTGTGTATAAACTCACAAAAAGAGCACAACGTTTTTAGTGTTAAATTTCATTTAAAATATAAATTCTCATAAAATTTAAAAAAGTTAAAAGTTTTTTGCATTTTCAATTGAATTTTAAAAGTTTTCTAATTCTATGAGTTTTTCAAAAATTACTAAAACCGTGCAATTTGACAAACACCAAGCTGGAGGTTCGAACTTAAGCGAAACAAAGTTATTGTTTCAGTTGTTAAGTTTTGTTTACAAACTGACTTCGTCGATTAGGATTTTCCTGTTATTTTTCGCAAGTGAATTATCATTTTTACCCACTTGCCTGCGGATGTAGCACGAAACATCTCCGGAATAAGCTTTGATCTGAGTTTGGCAGTGAAAAAGCAGGAGAGACAAGAGACTTTAAAGAGTAAGATTTTGTTAAAGACTGAAAAACAAACTTTTTTTGAGTTTAAAACGTGTTTCTACTTTCCTTTTTCGTTTACTTAGATATATTTTTTAAAACTTTATTCTGTCTAAAATAAACTTTATGTGCTTGGTTTGTAAACAAAGCGAAACGTGTTAGTGGAAATCTGTGGGGAATAAGTCGTAAGTAGCGTCGTAAAGCGATACCTTGGTTTTAGTTGTAACATGTAGGCATTTCTGTTTCGTACAAATTAAACAAGGAATTTTCCGGTTTATTGTGACATGACATAAGACAGCTGCCAGGGGCGGATTAGCCGCAGGTCCGTTGGGAAAATCCGCACACACCGATGCCCCGTGTACTATCCTTGACCCAACGACACTTTTAGGTTGTATGGTCCTAGAATTTAGAGCATTTGGGGTTCTCTTTCAGTCCGCAATACATAGTTTTAAGCCTGAATTTTCCCAAGAATTTCTAACTTTGCTTAGTACACCATCTATCTTCTCCCTAATTTATGCATTTAACACTATTAGTGCAATTGAGTCTTACCCAAGTGCTTAAAACGTAGATATTTTATCTGTCCTGCTTCTTAAATACTTCTTGCACAATAATTTTCTTTGCTTATCTGTCTGTTTTTATGAGAAAACTTGAGACCATGTTTGAAATAAAATTGTCAAAAAGTTGGACGAACTTGAAGTTTATTCCCGTGAATTTTCCGCTGTCTTCGCTAAACATAATATCTAATTACAAGGGTCGACTGAAGTGAAGCTGTTTTAGTAGGTTAAATGATCCTGACGCCCGTCTCTTTTTGTCTTCTGAAAATGAAGACGTCTATTTATTTAAATCGCCGAGCCAATAATGCTTAAAAAGCCTTTGGAAATTTTGTCTTCTGCACAATTAAGTTAGGCCTGTTATTAACAGTGACTTTGTTTACATAAGCAATGACGAATTAAATTTTCTGAGACGACTTTAATAACATGATTTTAGATTTTGTTGGAAAATATTTTTTTAATTAACGTAAAATTACAGGTCGCTGATTTTATCTTGTGCTTTTTCCACCGTAAATTTTTTCGAATATCTACAGCTTGTAAGAGTATCTGTTGCGTAGCGAGCGAAATATTTTGTGTTTTTCAAAAGGCTTTTTAGATTAAACGCAATTCTATATTTTTATCAAAAATTACGTACTAAATTTAAACTTAGACAATTGATGCTATTAAGATTCTTGAAATAAAATGCCTTTGAAATTACGATACTAGTATCAGGTAAAATTAGCTATCGCAGTAACGCCATGCGACATTTTACGCAAACACCGTGCTCTTTTTTGTCACAAGCATTTATACTTTTCACGGTAGAAGTAATGTTCATCAATCCAATTCCTACCCTCTATGTTTAGGGGATCAATTTTGTATTAAATTTCTGTTGTGTGGTTTGATCTCACACTAAGCCAATATATTTCATGTTTCTTAAAAAACGCTATTTTTCGCCACCTGGCGCTAGTTACTTATGATGATGTTTGTTATGACATTGTCACATATGTGCAAGCGATATTTATTTTATTACAAATTACTAAGAAAATTATTAAACTAAAGAAAAATGCAAGAGAACCACATTAACTAAACAGAAATGTGATTAATAAACTAGCTAATGCAGGGATTAATTTCAAATTCCCGCCCTTATTATGCAGTAAATGAGCTATCGCGGTTTCATACACACACCGTGTGTCCACAAAACTACGGCATATAGAGAACAGTTTCTTTTTATTTTAGGAAAAGATCCACGAGACCTGCGAATGTTTTATACAATTATTACACCACATACGTTACGTAGGTTGTCTACACACTTCACTACGCGAAATAACAAATTAATGTAGAATACGTCATGACGCTGTCCTGCTGTTGATTGGTAAAACAGGTCTCTAAACAATAATGGCAACCAAGACAAACGCGACAAGTGACACACGTTTAAGATAGCAAATGTGAATAAAATGGGAGGTATTTCTTAAATCTGTCGCTAGATGTCAGCAGGCCCAAATGCGACGTTGATTGTATATTAATTGTATGTTAATTGCAACATATAATTTTTACCGAGCTAACTATGTTTTAAACGTTACTGTTAAAACATGTCTCAATTAACGTAAAATGTAATAACAATTATGTTTTCTAGCATTTAATACATAAAAAACAAATTGACATTAAATTATATACAAGATGTTTCTAAAAGATATGTCACGGCTTCGTGTGGTGTAAAATTAAGACAACGTGTTTATGTAAATTATAGACGTACGCAACTGGGGGAAGGGGGAGGGGTGACTTTTAGCTCGGTATTTTTTTACTGTCACTTTTTCGAAATTTAACTATTTACTTTTTGAAGAAAATTACATAAAAAGGTACTCTTGGTAATTTGTCAACTAACCGTTTTCGAGAAAAATTAGTTTTTCTGTATTACTGTATAACAAAAAAATGCAGTAATCTCGGAGCACCAATTTTTCTCAAAAACTATTGATGCTATGACAGATTAACAAGAGTACTTTCTCTTCAAATAATCTAAGCAAAATGTCAAATGGCCAAAAAACTGAAAAACAAAATAGTGAGCTAAAAGTCACGCCCCTTGCCCAGTTGCGTACGTTTATGATTAAACATAATAATTAGAAATTTACAAAATTTGGACCTTAAGGGGCTGTAGCTCCCCAAGAAATCATTTCCGGACGCACGTTTATATGAAATTTGTGCCTTTATTTTATACGTACTACACGCACATAAAGCCGTGACATACATTTTAGAAACAACCTGTACATAGTTCAATAGATGGCACATATAATGTCAGCAAAATTAAGCTAGTAGATATAACCTTTGATTGACTTCTTCTTTACTAGTCAATATACTATAAGAAAGTACCGACGCGAATGTAAATCAATCACGTTCGACCGGCCAGTAGGTGGCACTAATCCGCTACACTTAACCATATTTCTTCGTCTCAAGTTCATTAATTGTGTGCAAAATGTTTCTACAATTAAAAAAATTAATAATTTTTCTCGGTGAAAACTAGTTTTTTCTACTCCCATGTTTTAATTTATTTATTAAGTGTGCGCTGCCTGTATTGAAATGATACCCATTTTGATACAGATTTTCATTATGAAATGACCCAAACTAGCAAAGCATTGTTTAAACTGACCAATAGCATTGTTTTTGGTAACCATCGTTACAAGAGTTGTTGACAGTTAACATCGCAAAACAGTTTGACTTTTTCTGCACAAACAAACCTTTTTTAATGAAATTTTTTTAATTTACTGGCCGTAGAAAAAGTAGTGTATGCAATTCTTATATAATTGCTATTAAAACACTCGTTTGAATTACGACACTCGCTGCCGTTCGTGTCGTAATCTCACTCGTGTGTTAATAGCTATCATTATAAATTCGTTGCATAATATACTATTTCGGTTCAAAAAGAAAGTTCCAATATTCAATATAACACAACAAAATGTCAAATGTGACTGCGATTGCAGACCCTCTTGTGGAGGGTACATTATTATTGTTGCCTTTTGGGAAATGTCAATACGGGCGGTACTTTAGTTTATCTGCTGACTTTGCAGCCAATTATTGAGTTCAAAATTTGTCTGGTCACCGCGTTTGCTCTTCTCGCTGTTTAGTAACGTAGAAAGTAATAAAAAAACAAACTCCCATTGACAATGTTACAAGATGTTACTTATTAATTACCTAAAAATAAACAAGAATGCTATTAAATTTGTTTATAATTAACCTTAGGCCTGCAGCTGACCCTATTAAAAGCGTCTAAAAACATAAGTAACCGGCAAAGTTCGAGTTGAGATATTTTATTCTACCACATACTGATCGAAAGTTTATTAGGTGAGGATATTTTAGACTAAAATTACTCAAAATACCTATGTCGGAACTAAAATGGCGTCTCCAAGGTGCGCAGCATAGGTAAAAAAAATACATATGTGTGCGTAGCGTTTCCATCGCTTTTCTAGCTAAATTATTTTTGTAATTCGAAATTAATAGCAATATGAGTAGACTTTAAACTTCTTCTCCTTTTGCTTCTTCTTCTTCTGCTTCTTTTCTTTCTTTTATAATAGGTGTTAGTGACACCTGGTTTTCTTCAAGCCTTTTCTTGACTACCTTATGGTGTATCCATCGATGTCGACAACCAATTTTCCGCCCACCTCTTCTTCGGTCTACCCGGGTCTCTTGTCCCTCTAAGCTTTAAATCTCTACCTATTTTAATTAGCCTGTCGTTATGTGCTTTGCTGACGTGATTGTTTCACTCCTTTCTTCTTCAAAAATATATACATATTTATATGAAAATAACAATTAAATAATTAAACATTCAATAAATTCGAATAAACTTGAGATGTGGGTAAACGGTTTGCATAAAATAGTTTATGTGTCAATAAATTTATTAAATCGTATTATTACTTTAAGTTTTCAAAAACATATATACATTTGCTTTTAATGATCAATCATCCTCTTGATCTTGTTCTTCAGCAGTGCCGTAATACCCACTAGGTTGAGTAGGCCTAGGGCTTCAGTTTCAAGCGGGGTCCAAGAACCTATCCAATAAAAACAAATTTTAATAGAAAAGCTCGAGGAGTATGAAAAACTGAAAAAATGTCGGGTCTGGAATAATAATTTAAAATTTGGCACTGGCAAGTCTGTAATTATTATTATAATAACTTTCTACGGGGGTGCCCAACCAAACCGTAGTCTAAGGCCTCCAATGTGGTTAATCCGACGCTGTTATTGTATTGCCACACTTTGCATAGCATTTACAGATTTTACGGCATAGTAAATTGGCATTGCGACAAGGGCACGATTGTGTCAAGATAGATGATGACACTCTAGTATTACAATCACACATTGACATATTATATTGTTGAATTTCTGGGCTAGTGGGACCACCAAAATAAATTGGAATCAGTTGTCCTTCGCACAAGTGCCAACGATCCGCCGTTAAACGGTGTTATATAATGGCTGGTGAAGAAGATGGTAAGTTTTCTAAGACAATTGCTTGACCAACGCTAATTCAACGCTCATGATGTTTAAGTCCTGTGTCTCTCAAAATGTTTTTTTTCTGTCACACAGAAATGCAACGAATTTGGTACAAGCTATAGTTTTTTCTTCCGTTAAATTCTTCTCAAGTCGGTTAAGTTTAATTAGTCCAGAATCTTGCATCTTCTTTGCTGCTTTCAATATTTTTTTGACGTTTCCGTAGAAAGTTGAAGTCGTGTCACACCCTGTTAAGGCACGGTCAAGCCAAACAAACGTCGAAGCCAAGTTTGGAATTAATTGAACGAATGAGTGTGTACAGAGTTAGATCAGTGGTTGCCGTTGGTCTACCTGTCTAGAACCAAATCTCAGGATTGTTCTCGAATTTTGCATAACAAGCGGTTAAAAAAATAAAAACAGACGTTTATTACGTAAAGCGCCTTCTTTTGGGAAATGAATATCTATTAAACAGTATTTTAAAACGAGTGACATGATAACCAGTTATTGATACCAAGTTACGTAATAGTTTATTAGGCAGCAGATCATCGAAATTCACATTACTTAGATACGGTAATCAATTTATTTACAAACAAGATGAATGAAAAAGTGGTTTACAATTATTTTGTTAAAGCTGTTTTTTTAAAAAGAATAATGATTCCCATCCCACTTCCTTACCCGGGCTTAGCACACTAAGTGCTATTCATCGGTCTAACATGCCCCACCCCTGAGAGACATACAACCCAATATACACACCTACATACAGCATCCATGGACCCGCCGGATTTAACTTATTCAGAAAAATTACCGACGGACAGTGGACTCGAACCTACTGCCATTGGGAGTCTACTTTCAAAGCCTGGGACTTTAACCACTAGACCACCCGCCGCTGGCCCGTTAAAGCTTTGCGAAACCATACACTGCGAACAATTATGTAGTAATTTAATCGTAGCGATTCATAAAAAACCTAAAATCATGCTTGTCATGCTGTTTCTTGTTTGTAATAATTATTTTTTTGTATAAATATGCGTATATTCTTGAAGTTTGAAGTCTCCAGACAAAATATAGTGCTACTAATTTCGGATAATAGAAATAGAACGCGCACTCTGCAGACGCTATGTTGGTATGTTCCGCCAAACTTATTTTGAGTAATTTCAGTCTAGTGTATTCTTATATGATATGTCTTCAATCATTTTTCTACCATCAGCTAGCACATACCTACGCTCCGGTACTACAAATGAAAGCCTTTTTAGAAGACCTAGGGAGAGAAGGATTTTGGGAAGGAGCCGAACCAATAGCAGCATCAGCAGAAATACTAAAGGCGTCAACAGAACTACGCGAAGCAAGTCTAACCTTCACACACACTCCGGCAGACAATAATCAAACACTCAGGACAATAAGAATAGTTTCCAGGACATCAGAAGACGGTTCCAGAAACCATTACAACAGCATCACAGTCAAAGAACAAAAATAATCCATGAGAAATAGGAAGGGAACGTCAAATATGATCATGCTAGATCAAAGAATAGAGGAACAAACTGCAGCAATACCACCCGGGCATACGTGTTATCTTTGCCCACACAAAGTTGTTTTTCCATCGAAATAGCAAAGAGCCCCGAAGAAATAAAGATCACAACACGGAATGTAAACCGAATAAGCGGCAAATAGTCAACAAAGCACTCAATACGAGAGACATTGATATTGCTAGCCTACAAGAAACATATCTAACTACAGGAGCAGCTGAGACAACAAACTACACCTGGCAACGAAGGGAAGGAAGGGATTTTACAAAGAGAAGAATAGCGATGTTAATAAGGAAAGGTAGCCAAAGAAGAACAAAAGGTTTCAAATCATTAACAGAAAATCTATGTTTGGCCGCGGTGGAAACAGAGAAAATGGAGTACACGTACCGTGGGACAATAGAATGGCTGGACAGAACTA